>CM032232.1:134822500-135422500 GCA_019009955.1 Riptortus pedestris
CATTCCCCCTTTTTTCCCACCATTTGGGCAACACAAATATCTTAATTTCTTAACAAAATGTTAATCAGGTTTTTTTTTTCTTTTTAATCTTCACGGCTAAAAAATTCTATAAGTTCACTTTAGTTGCCAAATATTCAGGTATATGACTTAAACATGGAGATGGGGAAATGTAAAAATATTGTACACATAAAAATAAAAGCCTTGCCAAAGAAAAAAATACTGTCATCATTATGCTTATTGTGATTTCCTGAGCAAAGCCTGGGTACCTTAGCTATTATATATATATATATATATATATATATATATATATACATATAAATGTTTTTAGAGCCATAAGGTCTAATATTGATTTTCTTTTTATAATAATTTATTTCATATCTTGCGTATTATTGCCCACTCCTTCTCAAGAGGTTATTTAGCCAACAATTCCATTTAAAAATAAATCTTATATTCAATATACAAAATATATTATATAATATACTCATCCTTATAACTATAATTGGCTAAAAACGTTTTAGCTAGTTTTTATTTTCAAATCAATTGAGCGAGACAGTTATAGTAGTGATTATATATTATTTCTGTGTGTGTGTGTGTGTGTGTGTGTATATATATATATATATATAATGTTATTATAGTTTAAAAAAAAAAAAAATGTTATGTATCAAGCACACGTTATGTGCTAATTATTGTACGGGACGTGTGGCTAATAAACTCCCTTCCTGTAGGGTTACTTCAGGAAGGAAATAAAAAAATATATATATATATATATAATATATATATATATATATATATTTGTAGTCGATATTTAACATTTTATGCAAAACTAAAGATCAAGTTTGTTAATGGCTGAAATCGGACTAGTGGGGGAGGTTGTTTGCAGAGAAGGAATTACAAAAATTCAAAATGTCTTATTATCGCACATCTATTCCAAATTGTATAGAGCCAATCTTAAAAATTTAATGTTCAAATGTTTTTTATGTATATTTTTTCTCTACCTTTTATTTAAAAATAGATATTTACATGTTTTAGTTTTCAACCTTCAGTAAACTCCCATTTTTAGTTTTTGTATTTTAACAAAATCGAGTTCTTTAACAGGTGAAATTACAGAGAGGGGGGGGATTAAAAATTCAAAATTTCTTTGTGTAACTTTGTAAGTCAGATCAAAAACTTGTCAATCACCAATTATGATTTTATTTCTTATTTGATCTGTACCATACTCAGTATTCAATCATTCCAGCCAACACTAAAGATCATATTCTGTCTCGGAATAGGAAGGGGATTTAGAGAGAAGAGAATTCGTTTATTCAAAATATCTGTTATTATTATTTGGTTGTAAAATGTTATTAAACCAGTCTTGTTAATCTACAGATGCTTTACACTTGTTGTTCTATACATTTTTTTGTAACTCATATATTGTTAGTTACTCGTCCTTTCTTTTGTTCAGCCTTAGTAAGTCCTTACTTCTACTCATCGGATTTGGATTTGGAAATAAAGAATGTATGGTGAGATGAGATCAGTGGGTGTCTTACCTGTAAATCTGTTTAGTTTATGCAGCCTCTGTGTGATGGACTTTATTTTTAAATTTGGAAATAGTGTGGGATGTACTTATAACTAAAAGTCTTCAATAAAATCACATATTTGGAGATTTAAGGATACTATTATATATGTATCATGTAATGGGAATTGTAAAGGATATTGTAAAATGTTTATTCAAAACATTCTCCTTGTAATACATAATTTAAAGTTTTATGCGTCTTGATCACTTATCATCATGAGAAATGGGCAGAGGCTCAAAATAGATGAAGAAACAACAATAACAAATTAACCATTTTTGATTTTCTATCCATATACCTGTGGGAATAGTATAAGAAATAATATAAACTTTATTGTATTATGAATATATGTTAACAAATCAACAAATAAGATCAACAGTAAAAATAACTTATTCGCTTAATATTAGTATTTTATGTAGGAGTAATAAAAGCTCAGCCCTCCATTCAATTCCTTAATGATGAGTTCTCAGTAGCTAGCCCATCCCAGTAAAAGTAATTTACACTTTTAAAAGTAAAATTCTATTTTTCTGTTAGTAAGGCAAAAATTTATACAAACTTGATGTGAAAGGTTTTTGGAAAATCACGAGCAGGCAAGGCCTGCCTTGCAGCTTTCTGTTGCCTGTGTGATTAGGTGGTCATCTTGATGCATTCACTGCCATATTTTGGTGGCTTTAGACATCAACAGTTGCTACTCGTACTTCTCTGTACAATTAGTTACTCAAGTGTCCTACAAAAGTGAGTGGTACTAGTTAGAAGTACAACCTGATAGCTCGGTGGCTGCACAGGTAGCATAGTAATCCAATGCTTCGAGTGAAGTATTTGTTAGTCATCTTAATTAATGTTCTTTTTTTTTCCCCTAACATGATGATATCAAAAAACCTTGAATAGAAATTTTTAATTAAAAGAAATCTTTTCCATGTTATTCTCTCTGTTGACACAGTAAATATCTGCTTCAAACAGTCCAGTGTGCCCTAAACAGCTTATTACATATCATCCATGACTAATACAAATTTAAAAAGTCATATCTTTTACCATAAATGCAGGATATAGGGTACAGAGGTTATTGGAGAATGTTTATTAGGCTAATTAATGGGTGAGTAACAGAATGCTTTACTCTCAGGATTTTCGGCTACAAAATTTCAGATAGCATCACCTCCTAAGCGGAAGCATACAAATTTGATGTTGACCTTAAGCACCTCCTCATTGACTGCCCAATGGCTTATGGTAGATAGGCCAAAGCTGTCATAGACATTGGTAGTCCCTGTGAGTACCTAGCAAGCCTGTCAGATTGCCAAGGTTGACTCTGGAAAGGGCTCCAAACTCTTAATATTACAATATAATCTAATATCTAAAAAACGTACAAAAAGTTGTGCTTGTCTGAGATAGAAGAGCCTATATAGAAATATTTGGAGCCTAGACAAATAGTTTATCCGATGCAATCCAATCCAAATGGGGCTGTCTGGCGAAGCTCGCAATATCTGTGTAATCAATGAACATATGGAAAGAATGTTATTTGCTTAGGTAACAGATTTTTATATATAAAAAAAATTAAATATATATACATATATATATTTTAAAATTAGCTCATATTAATTATTTTAGTAGGTAATTGAAATTTTATTATCTCAGTGAATGCCTCGGAGGAGGAACGTTACTTCCACCAGTTATTTAAAGCAATGAGATAATTAATTTGTTTTTATACATATATAAAGCAATTATTTGCATGTTGTTTTTATGCATTAAGTATAATGTATTTAGGTTGAGAAAATCTATTTGATTGAGTACAATTTTTTACCCCTTCGTCAATCTCTTAGACATGTTCACATTATCTCAAGAGACTTATCATAGTAAATTTGTAAGGTGATATTACAGGATCCATGACAAATAAATAGAGACTGTCTTCCTGTACATCTGTATTTATTATTTCAACCGGTTTTGATGACTTATTTTATCACCATCTTCAGACTTTTATAGTCAAAGTCTCCTACATGTGTCAGTGTCAAAGCAATTTAACAATACAATTAACAAATTAAAAACAATAAACTCCATTGTTAAAATACAATCCGTGTTATTCCTCATTGACAGGTTAAATGTTTAATAGTGATAATATAAGGATTGGATTAATTTAGTCACTGGGTAATCCCATCTTTTTCATCACAGGTGTGTCCTGGGAGAAAATGTTAACCATGTGGATCATTCTAATTGAATAACCCTGTATAAAACCTTGCTCAAACTCTTGACACATTTTGGGGAATGCGATTTTTAATTTGAGGTAATATATCTTTAATCTTTCCATGTCCATTTTATGTTTCCAGTCCCATTTGCTTAGTTTACATTGAAAGAGAGAAACCGCAATTACAATGGGCAGATGATGTCATCTGTGTTGGTATTACTCACAGTAAATCATCTTGTGTAATTCTTGCAAAGGAAACCTGCTTAGGTTGCATTAGCCCTTGCATTACAGAGTTTTAGCAGATTTCCCTTAAGGGAAATCAGCTATTGAGGTCGTACTCATGACGCGAGTTTCGAAAAAATTTTTTAAATGTCCATCGATCCTACCCAGGAGATGACGAAAATGAGGTCCGTTCAAAATTATATATATATATCTATCTATATATATATATCTATATATATATATATAGATATATATATTTGTCTGTTAACGCTCTAGCGGTCGCAATTTTCGTTTGATCGTTACCAAACTCGATATTTAGACGTTTTGTGCAAAAAGACAGATCAAGTTCGTTAATGGCTGAAATCGGACCAGTGGGAGGGGGGGTTTAGAGGGGAGGATTTTTGAAAATTCGAAATATCTCCGTTACTATAAGTCGGATCGAAAAAGTATATAGAAGCAATCTTATTGCAAATTACATTTACTATAAATAATGTTATATACATGTATTCTGTATCTTGAATATTAACCGAGATATTTGCATTTTTCTGTTTTCAGCTTCTCAGATGAGATCGGCTAACTTCGGGTCTAGTCGTGAGTTTCCGTCAAGAGAGTTTCGGGCCCTTCCCGTAACTGTTTGACTCTTTATTCTGAAATTTCTCTATTATAAAACTCCACGTGGGAAATCTGCTTAGTTTACGCAGCCCCTGCGTGACGGACTTTTTCTATTTCTTAAATGCTTGACGAGTATTTATGATGGAATGAATAGACCTGCTAAAAACATGTAACTATTTTGGTTTTTGTCCATCATGTTACGAGGTCCCTTCTTTAGGAATTAACAGACTTCTCAGAGTATGAAAATAACTATATATATATGATGGATGTACCTCTGTAAAGACACTGCGGGTGTTTATTCTTACAAGATACTTGTTAATCTACGTAGATTACATACTTACTAATCTACGGATAACATTACCATGCAGGCTCTTCTTACTTGTAATGTTTATTTTTTGAAGAGTCTCCAAATGCAAAACACTCCTTCTTATTTTACGAATTATTTTAATAAAATATCTGGCATAACTATTTTTTTTTTTTTTTAAAAAAAAAAGACTAGAGTAAACTATTTCAAAGATACACCAAAATATTATTTTATTTTTGAAAAAGATCTTTAAATTTAGCTTCACATGAATAGACACACTATTTCGCATTATTGCTCTCATTGAATGTAATAAGTTGTGTTGAAGTGAATGAATTTTCATTACAGTTTTCAATGTACATTGGAAGCTTACATTTCCTACCACTATTCGCCATTGGAGAATACAGTTTCCTGAGATGATAACAATCTTCTCTTTTAAAATTATTAAGTCGCTTTATAATTTCAGTGGCTTTTGTGATAATCCGATTCAGAAAGTTTGTTACTATAGCGAAAACTTAGACCTTGTCAAATATTATTTGGTGTTTCGGATTACGGAAATGTTACAGGAGATTTAGTTACTGATTTCTTTACAGTTTTTTGATGCTTGTGTGAGCCAATCTGCCCATTTGCATTTACCAATGCAACATTCATTTATATCTCTGTCCGTATATCTTTGTAGTTGTTAATTGCAGGTCTTCTTTTGCATTTGGAATCAGTTTAGCTTATTTCCTATTAGAAATGAAAATGGTATTTGTATTGTATTAATTGAAAACTTTTTCTTTTTTCGATTTTCCATTGCTCCTCAAGTTATTGTCATTTCTTTATTGTAGCCATTCATTATTTATGTCTTCTTAAACTTTTCTTTTTACCTATTTTGAAGGTTCTGATATTCTTACTGCTCATGATCGAAGTTCTTATTGCTGAGCTTTTCTAAGCTGGATTATCATATGAATTGATATTTAAGTACTGGTTAGTGTTCAGGGTTTTTCAGTGCACCTAGTGGTGAACATTGATCTTGCTTTCTCTACAAGAATATCTAAAAGTATGAACTTTTGTTCATCTTATATCTAAAATGAGAACTGTACCTCCATGTTACTGTTGTTAAAATGTTGCAGGACACAGCAGATACTCCATGACCAAACATAGTCCATCTTGAGAGATAAATATAAGACATCTGATAGATTAAGTATATAGGCAATAGGGATTAGTTTAGCGATTAATTTACTACATAAAATCCCTAGTTCCTTCTCCCCTCATTAGAAAGAGTGTTGACCAGAAGTTAACCCACACTAGCTAGTCATGGTTTCATAAAATTGATATTACTTTTCATAAAATAAAAATAGATATTCAAAGAGATGGTGGGGTTGTTAACAACAATTTACTGGCATCTGATGCAAAGTTGGCGAAATAATTATAATTTGTGATTATTAGGCTTTGAAGTTCGACTTCTTCCTGTTTGGGTGCCCACTCAGATACAGGATGATTCAATCATGATTTTTGGCTTGTAACATGGCAGTATGACTGGGATCTCGTAAAAGGCCCAAATGGACACAATATGATACAGCGGAGAAATTAGGAAAAGAGTTAGGCTCAAGTGCAAGGTGGGTCAATGACATGAAGGAGGTTATTTTTATGATCTGTGAGGTTGGGCATCTCATTGGAGAATTGGCAGGGAACAGCAAGGAATGGCACATATGTTCATGGCGGTTAAGGCTAAGATCCTGCAACAATTGTAGTGAGTGCTTAGTAAGCAACCTGTGGCATAAAATTCTAACAAGAATTTATAGTTAAATAGAATGAACTTTGCTTTAAGAAATTACCATTTGGAAAAAATTATACAAACCCATAAAGCTACTTTGACATTACTTATTGTTACTTTTCCAAATCCTGAATTGGTGAGACTTTAATAAACTGAGGTTGGTGCTGACAGGTTGAGCCCATACAGGTAGAAGGAAATGTCTTACTCCTCCACAGAATTGAATGTTTTACTACAGGTTACTTTGAGGTATCTGCCCTGTCTTTAATGCTCTTATTATATGGTGAGTCTTCCTTCTTATCTATCAGATGGAAGACCGAAGTAAACAAGAGCATCTACCACAAAGCTCTGACTATAAGAGCTCTCCAAACTAAGTATGACTTCAAAAAGTATAAACATTTTTTTCTAACTATACTTACTTAAAGAGTCAGTGATGAAACATTATAAATTGGAATATTGTAGTACTCTATAAGGATTGTAAATTTAAAATAAAGATAATGATGAACAGACAGAAGGTAAAATTATAACGCTCATAAATGATTTTATTTGTATACATATGAATTTCTTGCCTCTTTGGGCTCCTCTACAGAAGCTTAACACTAATTCCCTTTAACAACTTTGAGTTCATATTGTCTAGAGTAGGAAACTTGCAACATGATGGTCAAAAACAAAAATAAATTTATGTTTTTAGCTGTTCCCTTCTCAATATCATAAATAATCATCAAAAATTTAAAAGAGAATAAGTCTGTGTCAGCCATTAAGTAATATGATCTTTAATGTTGAATTAAGTAGTCAAATATTGAGTATGGCTTAGGCCGAATATTTTTGTTGAATTAAGAACTTAAATGATGTCATCAACTTAAATGATTGAATTAAGAAATTAAATGATGCATCACCCAGTGCATATGTATATACCTCACAGGTAAAGTTAGCTTTATAAATTCAATGAAAACAGTATTTGGTATTTATGCTTCTAATAATGTGGTTAATGATATAACAGCCTATGATTAATAGGACATGAGTGGGAGTTGGGGTTTATTGAATTCTAAAAACTCCAGATATCTGGGTAAAGGGTAAATATTCATGATAGAGAAGATGTGTATATATAATAATAAGATGTGCGATATAATAATATTTTTAGCCATTTAAATGTGTTCAATACAATTTTTTGATCGACATATGATAATAGAGGTATTTTCAATGCACAAAATTCTGCCTTCTAACCCTTCCCCCTCCTTGAACTGTTGATAACGATCAAAGAAAAATTGCGGCCACTAGAGCGGTAACAGACATGTATATATAATTTTGAACGGACCTCATTTCTCTCATCTTCTAGGTAGGACTGATGGGCGTTTGAGGAAATGTTTTGAAAATCATGAGTACAACCTCAATAGCCGATTTCCCTGAAGGTAAATCTGTGAAAATAGGTAGTCTGTATGAGCCTTTGTTCACACCTAAGTGGATTCTGATAGTAGCAGAGGTCTTGGCTCTCTCCCAAAAAATTGTGCATGAGTGTGAGGGTGTAGTTTGGGCTACTTACAATCGAATGAAAGGAACTGCAAGGCAAGAGACTGAATAGCAAGTGAGTTCTATTTAAATTCTTGAAACAAAACCAAAAAAAAAAAAAAAATATTTTTCTGCCTTTATTTGTCAATACAACTGAGATTAATTAGAAGATTCAAAGATTAAATCCTTCCATCTAAGTGTTTATTGGATTGGAGTTGAATTTGTGGCTACTAGGTAGCGGTTCTATAGATGGTGGTAAGGGTATTAGTTAGGAGATGAGCCACTAGAGGGCGGTCGACTGACAGTCAGCAGCCTCCAGTTATATATTAGTTGTGTACCGTTATCGAGCTCCAGCCGCTCTTCTCTTCACTCCACACGTCCTATACACTCTTCCTCAAATCTACTCCCCTCCTTCTCTCCCGGGGAGTAAGTTGTGCCAGTAGAGAATGTACTTATATTGCCTGAGGGCACAACTGTCATAACTACACACATCTGTCATTCCTACTTCGTTAAAAATTCTAAATAATGGAAGCTCGAGATAAAATTCTTCCTGAAGTCAGACTCGAGTCTTCTGCGTGAAGCAAGCAGATTTCCCCACTGGTAGTTCTACAGTGGTCATCCTTGATTTACCATGCAAAACGTATGCCGATACACAGTTCCATCACTGATAACGTCAAACGGCTTGTTTCTCAACTAGTAAAGTCAGATGAAAACAATATGTGATATTTAAGTGGGACATAGGACATTCCTTGATATATTCGGTTATTCTGGAGAGATACAAAGTAAACGTTTGCTGAAGGTTGAAAATGAAAACAAAAATACTTCCTACTGTCTTAATATTTGAACAGCAACATAAATATAATAATACTTGTAAAAAATTACCTGCATTACTGATACATGTAGGGGCGCAGGTTAGTCATGCGAGTTAAAGCGTTGACCTTTATCTCACATGGCAAACTTCGAGTGGCCAGTTTCGATTCTCTCCTGGGCAAAGAAATTTATTTAGTAGCGGAATTCATTAAATAAAATCCTTAGTCCCATCCTGGCTAGAAAAGGGTGGCAACCTATAGATAACCCGTCCCAATTAGCCTTAGTGGCAAAAAGTACACATTAATAAATCCATGTATATATAAAATTATAACCTCTGTCTGTACATTGATTTTTTCTGGAAATTTCACGATATTTTTCGTTGGACATGCCATAGACACGATATCTGCAATTTGTTCCTTTGGTGTCTGTTTGTTGCTTTTTCACGCTTAACCCTCCGTCGGGCGCAGTTAGCCTGAGAGGCCAGGAAAACATACTTTTTGATACCACTCCTCATTCTGAACTTCTATATGGAAGTTCGTCTATATCTAGAGAAATAAGTGCTAGTCTAACTCTGGCCTCTCAGGCCGAATGCGCCTGATCAATTTTACTTGTTTTAGTTTAAGCTTCATTCTATTCTAATAAAAACAATATTTTACGTTCTAAATATTATATTTGGTTTCCAAAGATCCTAGCGAAGTCTGTCCTACCAGCGTTTTAAATTAAAATTAATTAGTTGGGTAGTGGGGGTTTAAAATATGTGAGCGGCCTCTCAGGCCGGGTGCGCCCGATTTTGTTTCGTCCAGAGGTGCGCCCGACGGAGGGTTAAACGGCTAAACCGAATTTCATGAAACGTGGTATGTATATTACTACTAACCAAACTTAAACTTTTGGCTATATTAAAATTCTCTGAGACGAACAGGAGTAAGGGAGGGGAGGGGAAGGGGGTTATAAGGGAGGCCTGAAATTAAAAATAGCGATATTTCTTTTCGTATTGCTTTTTCGGCAAATATGCACATAACCAAAGTTGTTTATTTTGTTATTTAGATTAACTTTTGTCGTATACCGAAAAATAAATGAGTTATACGCTAAAAATTATAGCGGGAATCAACAATTTCATTTGAACCAAAATAATCAACCGAAATAAACAAAACTTGATATGTTTATTATTACTAACTCCTACATGATAATAAGCTGTACCAACATTTTTAGGGACGAGTAGGAGTAGGGGTTGTAAGGGAGGCCTGAAATTAAGAATAGCGATATTTTGTTTCCTATTGGTTTTCGGAAAATGTGAATATGACAAACGTTGTTTATTTTGTTATTTAGAGTATCTTTTGTTATATTCAATTTTGTCGTATTACAAAGTATAAACGAGATATACACTAAAAACTAAAGCTCGAGCCAACAATCATATTGGGCACTAACTACAGTGAAGTCTTACATCTAATACAAATAATTGTATTATTAACAAAACCACAGCAACGACGTGTATAAACCCTAAACACTGAGACCGGATGAATTCCCGGGCGAAGCCGAGTAACTTCGCTAGTACTAATACACATGTAGTGATCCAAACAAAACACCAGGTCTTGCTAAGTAAGAAATTGACGTGGAAACCACATGACTTGGTTGTATTTCTATAAAATTAAAGAAAAAAAATCTTTTTGCTCTAATTCATCCATTCCAGTGCATCGGGTCGTAAAATAGGTCGTTATTTATTAACGTCACTTTGAGCTACTATGACTAATTGGGACGGGTTATCTACTGGTTTTCTAGCCGGAGTGGGACTAAGTATTTTATTTAATGAGTTCCTCAATAAATAATTCCTATTGCCCCGGAGGGAATCGAACTCCCTACTCTAGAATTGTCATATGAGAAGACCATCGCCTTAACACACATGGCTAACCCGAGCCATATGTGTTAAGCCACACATGGTCGTAGTTTAACAAAGTACAAGAAATCTGAACCATTTTCTTCTCATTTTATAAAAATATTTTTAATTCAGTCATTAGTAACAACCAAAATTCGTCATTTGGCTACACAGACGGATCACAAACTGATTCGGGGACCGGTGCAGTAGCAGCTATTGGAAATGCAGGCTATAAAGTACAATTGATTGATGAAGCCTCTGTATATTCAGTCGAACTTGAGGCTATAATTCTTGCTCTATCAAAACTAGAGCAATTCCCCACCACCAAAATACTGCTGTGTACCGAATCTCATGGTTCTTTAATCTTCCTAGGAAATCTTTAAAATTCACACTCACTTATTACACATGTCTACACAATACCTGACATACAGGCATAAAAAAAAGTACTGACATCGACAGACAAGTTAAATTAGCAGCCAGGAAAAGAAGTGTGGACATCGACAGGCTGACTCAATGACTGGACAACCCCGACTGACTACAAACTGACAACAAACTCCGAGAAATCCTAGGCAACCCTAACCAAAGGAAAATCTTACAAGACGAGATGAAGTGGTGTTGACTAGGCTTAGAATCGGACATTCACTACTTGCACATTCATAGCTCATAAACCGAAAATATCGACCTACATGCACTCACTGTAACACAGCCCTGACCATTGAACATCTCCTGTCTGACTGCAGACTACGTGAACATCTGAACTTACCGAACGATTTGTACGAACTAATAATAGAAGGTAGCCCACATATAAATACACTCTTAAATCACTTGAACACAATTGACATTTACAACAAACTTTAAACCACACCCCCCCCCCACTCATTACTCTACGTTTCATATCTCAAATTATGTTACTAATTCATTTTTGTGTTTTTGTGAACAATACTGTATAATACATTTTTAAACTTCTTTCTTAGATTTCCATTATCCTCAAGCCATGATTTATCGCAAAATTTATAGTTTCACATAGTTTTATTTTAACGCTTCCTTAGTTTTATTTCGCTATATTTTATACAATGTTTTAATATTTTTGAAAACATTTTTTCTTTATTTTAACAGTTTAATTGGGGAATTGAAAATAAATGATACTGAGCGACATCTCCTAGTTGCGAAGCTCACCAAATAAATAAATAATAACCTGATCCATAATTTGTAGGTTATTAAGCCCATAATCTATAGATAATTTTATGATTAAAAGTCTGTCACGCAGGGCCTGCGTTAACTAAGAACATTTCCCGCTTGCGCCCTGTATTTGCATTTATCTCAAAACTTAAAACTTCAGTGAGAACAATATTTGGTATTTAGCCTTCAAATAAAGTGCTTCATAATATAACAGTTTTTTTTAATATGAAATGTGAAGGAGTGGTGGTTTACTGACGGCCCAAAACTAAGAAATGCAATACCTCGGTTAGTAATCAAGATAGTGAAACAATGTACATAACAACATTTGTAGAACATTACATTTCCAATAAGATTGGTTCTGTACAATGTTTCGATCCGAAACATAATAATAGAGATATTAAAATTTTTCTAAATTCCACCTTCTAACCCCCCCCCCTCTCCCTGGTCGGATTCCAGCCATTAACGAACTTGATCTTTACTTTTACATAAAACGTCTAAATATCGAGTTTGGTAACTATCAAACTAAAATTACGACCCGTTAACAGAAAATTATTTATATATATATATATGTAAAATGAAATATCTATATATAATATATGATAATTGTAACCTCTGGCTCCGTACATTGAATTTTATTTCGCGAAACTTCACGATAACTTTTCGTTTCACATGTCATAGAGACACCATAACACTGCATTTTATTTCTTCGTAGAGTCCGTTTTGTTTGTTTGGTTTGTTTGTTTATTTGTTTCGGTTTGTTTGTTACCTTTTCACGCATAAATCGGCTGAAACCGAATTGTATGAAACTTGGTATGTATATTTACTATCTAGGCCAACTTAGACCCGTTAAGGCAATATTAATATTCTCTAAGACGAAACAGGAGTGGGGGTTAATGAGTGGAGGGCTGAATTAAAAAATAGCGATTATTTTCGTTTCCTATTGCTTTTTCCAGCAAATATGCACATAAACAAAAGTTGTTTATTTTTGTTAATTTAGAGTAACTTTTGTTATATGAACTTTTGCCGAATCATACGGAAGTATCAAATTGAGTTATTAAGCTATAACTATAGCGGGAGTCCACAATTTTAATTTGCGCACAAAAATACTCAACCGAACTAACCCAAAACGTCGCTAGGTGAGAATTAATACTAACAATATCCTTACTATAAGCCATTTTTTACTAACAATTTCTAGGGATGGGCAAAAAGGAGTTGGGGGTTATAAGGGAGGCCTGAAAATTAAAAATAGTCGATATTTCGTTTTCCTATTGCTTTTTCCCAGTCAAATATGCACATAACAAATGTTGTTTATTTTGTTATTTAGAGTGAACTATTTTTATTATATGTACTTTTGGTTGTATATGGAAGCATAAATGAGTTATACGCTATAAACTAAAGCGTGAGTCCACAATTTTGTTTGGCACTCTTAAAGAACTCAAACCGAATTAAAACCAAACCTCGCTATGTGATTAGTACTAACGCTTTTAAAAATTATAATAAGCGATACCTACATTTTCTAGCGACGGGCAAGGGATGGGGTATTATAAGGGAGGCCTGAAAACTAATAATAATTGATTTCCTATTGCATTTTCGGCAAATATGCACATAACCAAAGGTTTGTTTATTTTGTTATTTAAACGAGAAACTTTTTTTTATATACACTATCATCGTATACCGAAGTATAAATGAGTATATACGCTAAAATATATACCGGGAGACCAACAATATTAATTTGGCACAAAAGAACTCAACCGAACTAAATAACAACACTCATTATGAGAATTAGCACTTAAACCGCCTTCCTTATAAAATAAGCCATTACCAACATTTCTAGGGACGGGCAGGAGTGGGGGGTTGTAAGGGAGGCATGAAATTAAATAATTAAATGATTTTCCTATTGGGGGTTTCGTCAAAATATGCCACATAACAAAAAGTTGATTATTTTTAAGAGAAATTTGCTCAACACTTCTTTTCAATATGAACTACCAGGTACCTCAACCTGAAAAAAATTAATTCAAATTGTATGCCAATATTTACTCCTTAATAATTCAAATCTTTGCATAAATCGCACAGGAGGGCGGGAAATATGACAATATGTAGGGACAGTGAAGTCTTACATAAAGAAATAATTTTTATTATTAACATAATGCCAACGACGGGTGTTAACCCTAAAAACATCTGGGAGACGGGGTTAAAAATGTCAAAATGATTTGCAAAGTAAAGCCTTGCCAAAAATATACCATCATCATTCACCTCAAATGAATACCCGAGCGAAGCCGGGTATCTGAGCTAGTTTAAATATAAAATATATATATATTTAAATATATAAATATTATATACTAGCATCAAGATACCCGAGGCTTCGCTCGGGAAATCATTTAAGGCTGAATGACTGAAAGTATTTTTTTTTGGAGCAAGGCTTCAATGTTTACCCCTACAACCTTCCGTTTGGCGCGCACATGTGTTGCTGGTGAGGGTCAGGCAGGCTACTTTATAAATGAGAAATTTCATAAAAAATAGAGGAATAAATAAAAATGTTTTCCTAATCTATCCCATTGCCACTTTTTAACTCATCACCTTTTTTGAAATACTTCAAAAACCATAATCATGGATTAGTATTTATTACAATTAAATATCGTCTATAATGAAAACTTATTTCCCTATCAAAAATCCAATCCGAGCACATATAGTTTAAGCATAGATTCCACTTAAGGTTATATTCCATAATAGTAGAATCTATAGTGGTAATCACTTCCCGTAATGCCCAGCATTTCAAAGGAAAATTAGTATCTCAATTAAACTCTTAGTAGCCTCCGTCTATTTCCGCCATACTCCCGCATTAAAGCTATCAAACACTCTTCTCCTTAAAAATTATTAATTCAAAATATTATTGTAATAATTTTATCTACCTTATGGAATTAAATAATAGTGTTACCCTAAAAATCATTTCAATTATATTCAAAAAACCTAGTCGAGGGGAAGCGAATCCTAGCCGTCCCTGCCATACGTAAGTTAAAACTATAAACAATCATATTAACGAGGTTTTAAGAGTCATTTTGTCTTTTAGTCATAATGACATTAAACGATTAATAGGTTTATGATAGGTACATATTGTTTCAATAACAATGAAGATATCGCGGAATAAGGATAGTATATAACCAAAATCAAAGAGTTTGATTTCCCTACTACATCCACCTATCACTCCTTGAGGAAAATTCAGGACGATATTTTTTTAAAATAATACATTATTACAAATTAAAATAATGGAAATGCTCTATAGGTTTAAAATTTCTATTGGAAAAAATAACAAAGTTATTTCCAAGGGAAAATAAAATAAATGAAGGGCGAAGGGTGAGGGGGATATATAATTCTCACTAATTCGGACTCAAACTTAGTACTAAATAAATCGAGAAATATATAAGGCTAAAAACATAACATCATTTGTCATAATTTTGGCCTATATTAACATACAACTTAAATAAGTACTAATAAAAATCGTCGACACCCGCTATAGATTTTAGCTATATATCCCGTATTTACTTCCTTTAACAAACATAAGTGAAAAGAAAACAAAAAAGTTGCTCTAAATAACAAAGTAAACAACTTTTGTTATGAGCACCTTTTTGCCGAAAAACAAAATAGAAAATGAAATATCTCGTGAATTTTTACTACAGGCCTCCCTTAAAACTCCCACTCCACGTTCGAACCTAAAAATTTTAATTTAGCTTATAATCATGGGAGAATTTAATTGCTAATTGACATACCGAGTTTTGTTTAAGTTCGGTTCAATCGTTAGCGCCCAAATAAAAAAGTTGACTCCCGCTTTAAGTTTATAGTTATATACTCGTTTATACTTCGTTTAGAAAAGTCAAAAATTATATCACAAAAAGTTACTACTCTAAATAACAAAATAAATACTTTTTGTAAGGTTCATATTTGCCGAAAAACGAATTAGAAAAACGAAATACCGTTAATTTTAAATTCCAGGCGGTCCCTTAAAGACCCCCCCACTCCTGCCCGTACCCTAAGAAATGTTTGTATTGGCATAATTATAATGAAGGCCTCACTGCAAATCGCAACATAACCGAGTTTTTATTTAGTTCGGTTGAGTCTTTTCTGGCAAATAATATTGTTGGACTCCCCGCTTTAGTTTATAGCGTATAACTCATTTTTGCTTCCGTATACCGGCCAAAAGTGCTTATAACAAAAGTTACTCTAAATAAACAAAAATAAACAAACTTTTGTAATGTAGCATATTTGCTGAAAAAGAAATTAGGAATCGAAATATCAGCTATTTTTCAATTTCAGGCCTCGCTTATTTTAACCCCCACTCCTGATTTTTCGGGTCTTAGAGAATAATTAATATAGCCTAAAGTCTAAGTTGGGCTAGTAGTAATATACATACCAAGTTTCATAAAATTTCGGTTCAGCCGTTTATTGCGTGAAAAAAGGTTAACAAACTAACAAAACAAATAAACAAAACAAACAAAACAAACAAACAAACAAAACAGACACGAAAGACACAAAAATGTAGTTATGGATCTATGACATGTGAAACCGAAAAGTTTATCGTGAAATTTTCCGCGAAAAAAAAAATCAATGTACAGACAGAGGTTTACAATTTTATATATATATATATATAGATATATATATATATATATATATATATATATATATATCCCTAAATATGAAATTTCAACAATTTAACGCTTGACGTTTCTGAGTTATGCTAGCTAAATATATATGTACAGACGTTATTTTAGCAGATTTCCATTAAGGAGAATCAGCTATTGAGGCTGTACTCGTGATGCGATTTTCGGAAATTTTCTCAAATGCCCATCGATCCTACAAAGGAGATGACGAAACTGGACGAAGAATGACAGAAATCGAACCAGTGGGGGGGGGGGGAATGAAAATGTCGAAAATTTGGAATATCTCCTGTTTTAAGTTGGCTTGAAAAAATTTACATAACCAATCATATTGCAAATTAAATTGCCTGTAAATATTTTTGTATACATGTTTTCTCTACCATGAATATTAACCGAAATATTTGCAATTTTTAGTTTTAGGCCTAAAGTAAACCTCCTCTTTTATTAACAATAAGTCCATGTAACTATAAGTTGTATCTTGAAACACTTTATTCTTAGCTTATATGCCAAACATTGTTTTCAAAGAGAATGTGTGTTGGGGGGGGGATACCGCCCAAAAAATTTCTTATTATGCGAGATACATGCGCACACACACACACACACACGACACAACACACACACACACAAACACACACACATCCCACACACACCCACCTCCCACCCACCCACCAAACCACACTCACATCACCAACACACACACACACACACACACACACACACACACACACACACACACACACACTATGGCTCTGCAAGCAACCATCACACCCAACTATCAAGTTTATATTAAAAAATGTAAAAACGTGTTTGGAAGAATTATTCAGATCAGAAAATGTTCTGGAGGAAATAAAAGTGTTATTTTTTGCCCCCAGTATGGCAATATACATTAATGATCCTATGTAAACTCAGATTTGGCCAGACTCTTGGCTACGTATTTACAATAAACTATCTATCGATCTGTTTAAATTCTGCGGGGATACGTTTTTTCACGTTTCAGAACATTCTCAGAAATATGGTATCAAAATTGGAAATCTGGTCTGTCTGTCAGCCCTTTTTTACCGGATCGCCCAAAAACGGCAGCAAGTGATTCTATGAAATTTTTCTTTGTGAGTCAACTATCCAACAAGCTACAACATAGAGTATATGAGTGTCCGAATTAGGAGTGGGAGTGGTTACTTCAACGGGAAAACATATATGCATCAATATCCTCGTAGTATTGGTTTTATCGAAAATATGTAAAAAACGAATTGTGTTTAGAATACCTACTTTGACCCTAATTCGTTATTTACATTTATGAATTTTCAGATTGTGACGTTTTTTAATATAAAATAATTAAAGCCCCACCTTATTCTAAAACGTATTATAAAAGATCTACATTCATAGTTAAAATACCGTTAGCTTTTGTCCAGTGGAATAATAGGAGCGGAAAGCCAAGTAGTTACATTAATATTGAAGTTAAAAGGTAGGTAAGTGAGCAGTTAAGTTTTATTAAAAATATGTCTTTATGGAATGTATCATTTTTGTGTCTATGAGATCGTGGGCTATAGTAGTTTTGAAAGGTTAGTACATAAATTTATTCAGGGAATGAATTTTGTCACTATATGCCGTATTATGGTTTCTACTAATCGTAGGAATGAGAGCTTACTTGGATAACCATCAATAAATATCCTAGGGAAACTATTTTTATTTCAACCCGTTTCGACGGGCAACACATCCAACTAATTATTTTGACTTTATCTCATACTGGATATTAAGTCAAATGCTAGTATGATGCAATCGTTATTTTTTGACAGTGAACTAAATGAACGATTATTAGTTCATGAACGATTATTAGTTCGTCCACATTCGTCTAATTATCAGTCCATGCCTCACGCGTGTGAAACAATATCAAAGCAATTTCACAAAAACAAAGGGATTAGTCAGAGCTTAGTTAACGATTATTTATATTTAGGGTAACCAAATTTTACTTCAAGGGTATTAAAACTGGATAACTGTACAATTATTCTACATGCCACAGGAAATTTCTGTTACTTGATGAGAGTAACGGGACAATTTCTTCGCAAGTTAATTCAGCCTCTCTATATTTACACGGGAAACAATTACTATTTCAACGACAGGTGACTCGGCTAATATATATATATATATACACACTTATGTATAGTCTTACAATGTGGTCAAACATTACCTAGTGCTAGAGTTATTTCTTCTAAGTGCTGCTCTACTTTTAAACCACGCGCGAAGTTGTACCGCAAAACTGCCCGCTCTTTTGGTGACCGCAATGCCATAGCAATCGTTTCAAACTGTCGCTGCTAATGAATAACTATACCCACTGCGTAGTAGCTACAGGCCAGGCATGAATGTGTGTCAACAAGCAGTAACAGAGCAACTCCTGCGATTTGTGCTTGCGTCATATTACAAAACTTTGGTCATGCCCTTTCCATGTTGATTGAAGTAATTCGGATTAAAAACATTGTTTAATATCTTGCATAATCCAAAACTGACTATATTATACTATACTTTACTAAGGAGAAGGATTTGGGGATGATCGGAAGAAACTTTTGGAATTCGTTTTACATATAAACCATTAATCGTGCTATCGACAACAGAATATTTGATTTCAAAGCAGCCTCCTTTTCCGTGAAATGCGAAAGATATAAATATTTTATTAACTTTGGTCGTTTTTTCCCAATCCAAAAAAGTTTTTTCAGTTTGAAGCCACAAAAGTCTCATTGGTGTGAGTTTGAAGACATCCAGAAGAGCGGATATATATGATTCTAAACGTCTTCCAAATTGTTTATTAAATCTCTAACGGAGGGGTTGAAAATTTAGAAGGGAAAGAATAATATAATTCCGATTAGAACAAGAAATAATTTTTAAAGACTTCTTATGGGGAGGAATATGAGAAACATGCGTTGATTTTCTATATAATGCTCTTGACCCCTGTCGAGTGATTCTCCAAGATCACAGACTGGCGAAATATAGCAGAATGCATTTTCGTTTGAATATCTGTCGTGGAAACTTAATTTGTCGCCTTAAAAAATGTGCAGGAGTTCAGATTAGCCAAGAGATATAAGTCGATGATTTTAATGAACTTGGTAAACCTAGAGGCGTGTGTTCGATCCCCACCTGGGAAATAGACATTTATTTAGTGGCGTTAGGAGCCCTGCATGGTAACGTTATCCGTCGATTCGTAAGTATCTAATCTAAATATATTAATAAGTATCTTAATAGAATAAACACTCTACAACTTCCGTACAAATGTTGATAACTACCACAAAGTCATCTTTGAGGGGCTCAGGTTAGCCATGTGAGTTAAGGCGTTGGTCTAAATCTCTGTAAACCTAGAGTTGTGGGCTTGATTACCACTTGGACAATGGGAATCTATTTAGTGGCGAACTCATTAATAAAATCCTTAGTCCAACCCTAGAAAATGGTGTCAACCTGTGGATAATCCGTTCCAATTAGCCATAATAACACAAAATGGACGTTAATGTAAAACATAATTAAAAGAGTAGGTATTCTTCTTAGAAGTGAAAAGATATTAGACCAATATCGTCGATAATATAGGTTTTATACAATAAATTAATTGTAATTAGAGCATAGTAGGATTTGGTAAGTCAAAATTATTACTTTTGACTTCTGGTCAGCACCTCATAATTCTCTGGGATTACAACAGAATACCTCAAAACAAGTCCATCATATTTTTTCGACTAATTTTGAGGTAGTGCAAAACTATATGGTTAATAAATAGCTGAAGTGTCATTCTGAATTACTGAATCTTAATATGTTCTAATTACAACTATCCTTTCCATTTTTTGTATAAACCTAATATTATCGATGATATTGGCTATTATCTCATGACTTCCAAGTAGAATTCCTAATCTTATAATTTTGTTTTCTATTAACGTCCATTTGGTGCTATTATGTCTCATTGGAACGGATTATCTACAGGGGTAACCCTCCCCCCCCCCACTTTTTTAGCCAGGGTGAGACTAAGGATTTTATTTAAAAGAATCCTTTACTAAATAAATTCATATTGCCCAAGTGGGAATCGATCACACCACTCTAGGTTTTCCAAATGAGATAAAGAACAACGCCTTAACTCACTCAAGTAATAATGCATTCATCTCGGTTCATATTTAAGATGGAGGTGAAATATATTATACAACATTTATAAGAAATTGCTTTTGTAATAAGATTGTTTCTATAACATTTATCGATTCGACGTATAATAACGGATACATTTTGAATATTCGAAATTCTCCCTCCCTTGACCTATAATGGTCATTAATGAACTTATCTTTAGTTTTTACATAAAACATTTATCTCATATATCGAGCTCGGTGACGGTCATACAAAAATAGATAGATAGATCTATAGTCCCTAAATAACTATTGAACACAAAAAGAAACACTACACAGGTCATCTACAGGTCAATTCTGGTCATTTTTTTATACCAACATGTGTTGATGATGCTCATACTTCTTAAAAGTTACTTCTTCCATCAATGAAATAATAAATGCCTCAAATTTTGTCTTCAAAATTTAATTTTCTCATAATAAATGTTGCTTGGCGAACATCACATATCCTGTGCACAATTTGTCTTAATTTAATTTGATGGAAGATTCACGGTTCTACATCTGACCTGTAAATGAGTTTTAATTCTGCGCAATCTCTAATCAAGCAAGAACTCTCGGCTTTATACATTATATGCAACGATTTCAAGCAGTTTCTTATTAAAATATTTCGTATGGGAGAAATATGTTGTTGATACTTCTCCAAAGGTCATTCGATAAATTATGCATTTGTCTGATTACACTGCATCGGTCGCAATTGTTGTTAGATCCAAATCAAACTCCATACTTAAAGTGCCACATGGTGTTCAGGTTATGTGAGTTAGGCATGTTCTTAATACACTTGGTAAACCTGAAGTCGTGGGCTCGATTTTCGCTCCTTAGGGATTTACAGAATCACGAACTCTTGAAATAAAGTCTTTAATCCCACCCTCGCTAAAAATGGTGGTGACTTGTAGATTATCCGTCCCTTAGATTAGTCGTAGTAGCATATACAGGTCTTTTATAAATTGCATTTTTTTAAAATATTTTACATTAAACTAAATATGAATTAAATTAAATTCGTTACCTTATGAAGTTAGACGAAGAAGGGTGGAGGTTTAGAGTAGGGATGATTTGGTAAATGGAGAACAGTTCCATTATTAAACTCTTGATCAAAAAATGCTTAAATGCAAGTCTATCTTGTTAAAATTATTGTTTCACTTAATGGATGGTTGATGGTATGTGTGAAGGAAAATTAAATTCTTCAATACTTCGTAGAGTTTAGCGGATTTCCCTTAAGGTCGAGAATGTGGGTGGATTCATTTGCGCTCTTTTCAACAAAAAATTTCAAATGTCTAGTTAAAGGGCCTAGAAAATTAGGCCCGTTAAAAATTATATACATATATAGTTATGTCTTCTACAACTCTGACTGTCGTAATTTTTGGTTGATCGTTTCAAACTCGATATTTGAACGTTTGATATAAAGCTTAAAATCGAGTTGGTTAATAGCTGAGCAGAAGGAAGGATGAGTCTTGGCGAAGGAGGTGGACTTGAAAATTCGAATTTTATCCGTTGAGTCTCATCGAAAATGCTATATAGCCAAGCATATTCCAAATTTCATTTACTACATTGGTTGTTGTAAAGGTTTTTTGCCTATATTTAGAAAATTGAATTATTGTTATTTTTTAGTTTTTGGTGTTTAGTAGCAGTAACCGAACAACAATTGTAGAACACAGAGAAATGAAAGAGAACTCTGTCAATCCTTGACTGGGCTTATTATAAATAGTCAGCTGATTTCAGTGGCACCATCTTCAGATATTGGCAGATGGAGGGCTTGGCAGCTGGACCTTCACTCCAGGAAAAAGGAGTCTGCTCTGAAGACGGTAGTATGAAACACTGAAAACAGCTATGCTTTTATATTCTCTCTTATTTTCTATAATTGTTGTTCTGTAATGATCAATTCTTAAAATGATTTAGATCCATACGGGTGTGCAGCTTCAAAGCAAAGGCTCTCCATATGATCCATCTATTTCTTGATAAGCTTTGATAACCTCTAGAAGAAACCATCTAGATTTAGCTACTACCGAATGAACTAGACGCCTTAGAAATAAATATTGATGTAACACAACCTCTCTACTTTATTAAAAGATGTAATAGTTCACCAATTGACTAGTGGCTTTATAGATAGCTCTCGACTGATCATGAAGTTCTCCTCAAGACACATGACGTATTAATATTCCTGGACTAACCCCGTGGAAGGCTGGCCACCTTTATTCTCACAGTTAATCCAGTCCTAAGAGAATTAAAAACAGTAATTATACTCCAATTCAGGCAGGGCCACTGAACGGGGCAGGTCTTCTCACCGCTGGAGAATATTTGAGAACACTACATCAACTCAGAAACAAATATCACTCGCCATTTTCTAAACTTGCAAAATAGATTGACTGCAATTAGCAGGAAAGATATGAATGACATCCATTAATTATAAAGATCCCGTTTTTGAAATTCTAAGAAATATACAGCAGAATGAGAAGAGAAAGTTGCAACTACGTGACTTCTGGAGCGTGACATCTTTCGTTGTATTAGGGGTGCAATAATTGTCCAAAACGGCGGGCTTAATCTTAAGATAGGTAGGTTTAATTTATACAATTTAGGATTCCTTAAGGGAAATCAGCTATTGAGGTCGTACTCATGACGCGATTTTGGAAAAATTTCTTCAAATGTCCTTCAAACCTATCCAGGAAATTACGAAAATGAGGTCCGTTCCAAGTTTTATATATATATAAAATTGTAACCTCTGTCTGTACATTGATTTTTTCTCGAAATTTCACGATAACTTTTCGTTTCACATGTCATAGACACCATAACAGCATTTTGATTCTTTCGTGTCTGTTTGTTTGTTTCCTTTTCACGCATAAACGGCTGAACCGAATTTTATGAAACTTGGTATGTCTATTACTACTAACCCAACTTAGACTTTAGGCTATACTAATATTCTCTGAGACGAACAGGAGTGGGGTTATAAGGGAGGCCTGAAATTAAAAATAGCGATATTTCGTTTCCTATTGGTTTTTCGACAAATATGAACATAACAAAAGTTGTTTATTTTGTTATTTAGAGTAACTTTTGTTATATACACTTTTTTCGTATACCGAATTATAAACGAGATATACGCTAAAACCTATAGCGGAAGTGAACAATTTTATTTGGAACAAAAGACCCAACCGAAATAAATAAATCTCGGTATGTGAATTAGCACTAACGCTTTCATTATAACAAGCCATACCAACATTTCTAGGGACGGGCAGGAGTGGGGGTTGTAAGGGAGGCCTGAATTTAAAAATAGCGGTATTTCGTTTTCTATTCGTTTTTCGGCAAATATAAACATAACAAAAGTTGTTTATTTTGTTATTTAGAGTAACTTTTGTCATATTCATTTTTGTCTTTTAACAAATTATAAACGAGATATACACTATAAACTAAAGCGGGAGTCAACTATTTCATTGGGCGCTAACGATTAAACTGAACTTAAAAAAACTCAGTATGTCAATTAGCATTAATTCTTCCATGATTATAAGCTATATTAAAATTTTTAGGTTAGACCGGGAGCGGGAGTTATAAGGGAGGCCTGAAATAAAAATTCGCGATATTTCATTGTCTATTTGTTTTTTGACAAACATGCACATAACAAAAGTTATTTACTTTGTTATTTAGATTAACTTTTGTTTTATACATTTCTCCAGGAACAATGTGTGGAGCAAGTAATTTGCGTAGAAATATTGATATGCTCAACAATTCATTCCAATTTGAACTATGAGGTACCTCGCCTTGAAAAAAGAATTCAAACCTATGTTAATATTTTGTCCTTAATAACTGAAATCTACGCGTAATACACAGGAGACGGGAAATATGACAATTTGGAGGACAGTGAAAACTTACATAAAAAATTAATTTTATTATTAACAAATGCCAACAACGGGTATTAACCCTAAACACTGGGACGGGTAAATGTCAAAATATTGTGCAAAGTAAAGCCTTGACAAAAAATACTATCACCATTCAGCCTCAAATCAATTCCCGGTCGAAGCCGGGTATCTGAGCTAGTATATATATATATATATATATATATATATATATATATATGTGTGTGTGTGTGTGTGTGCGTTTGTGTTTGTGTGTTGTGTGTCTGTTAACACTAGTAATTTTCGTTGGATCGTTGCCATCTCGATATTTAATCATTTTATGCAAAAAGAAAGATCGAGTTCGTTAATGGCTTTAATCGGGCCAGAGGGGGGGGGGTGGGGTTAAGAGGGGGGATTTTCGAAAATTTGAAATATATCTGTTACTATAAGTCGGATCGAAAACTTGTATAAGGACAATCTTGTTGAAAATTAAATTTACTGTAAATATTGTTATATACATTTTTTCTCTATCTTAAAGATTAACCGAAATATTTGCATTTTTCATAATCGGCTATTATCGGTTCTGTTCGTAGGATTCCGCTGAAAGTTAGTTTGCCTGTTTCCGTAACTGTACGGCTCTCGTGAAATTGGTGTAGAGACTGGTGTAAACTTCTACTTTGGGAGATATGTGCAAATACGTTCTGTTGACCACTTCCCCCTTCTTTTCTTCATGTACTCAAATTTGAGTGCTTCAGATAAACATTATTCTGATTCATTATAAATTAGATATGTTATAATTCAGATATATTTCAGTAATTGTTTTTCTTTCCGATGAAGAATATGTCTATATATCTGTTAAGCTCTGAGTGGTTGGCAGCCCTGTTTGTTTTCAATTCTGTCGCTTTCCGTTGGGATCTTATTAAAATTAACTGGAAGATTTCTCATTAACGTTTGTATTTAATCACGGCGGTAAGTGTTGCCAGGATGAAGATTTCTCTATTGGAAAACTTCACTTGGGAATACTGCTTAGTTTACGCAGCCTTATTCCTTGCATTGGTAAAATGTCCGTCACTCAGGACTGTTTAAACTAAGCAGATTTCTGAATTGCTGGAATGATACACAGGGCATATCATTTTACCATCTATTCTGTACGCTATATATTAGGCGTAGGCTTGTTTCAACTATAATTTTGTAGACTACAACTTTTCTGTCGTAGCATTTTCCAATGAAATGCGCCGTTTCCGAAATTAGGATTTGTGCATTTTACGGCTAAAGGATGCGCCAAAACGAAAACTTCACCGATACACACTCGTTTTAGGATTTGATATTCTACAAGGATCCGCCATAAAAAGTAGGGCGCTCTATTGGAAATTCCAAAGTTATGGACTCGGGAGAAGTGCTAGAGAAGGTTACGAGGAATATGGACTGAAAGGATTCTTCAGGGGTCCCAATTATGGCACACCAAGTCTCAGCTTTGTATTAAAATAATTGGAGATTTTAGAGGGGGGGGGGTGGCACCGGAAGTTGGGACACCCTGTGTGTATATAAATATATAATTTTGAACGGACCTCATTTTCGTCAACTCCTAGGTAGGATCGATGGACATTTGAGGACATTTATTTTAAATCGCTCCATGAGTACAACCTCAATAGCTGATATCCCACTTTCCTGACATGCCCCTATTGATCTCTTCTCACCATATCTTTTCTATTTCTAAGTAAAAACAAATCTGCTATAAATACGATGAGTACAAGTGAGTCTTGAGGCTGAAAACAAAAAAAAATAAATTACGAATAACTCTCATGAGATTTGAGTTAAGAACAAAAATGTACAGAACAATAGTTAAAGAGCATCAATAGTTTAACAAGATTGGTACTTTAACATTTTTCCGTACGATTCGTAATAACAGAAATGTATTTTCGAATTTCCCCCTTCAACTCCCCCCCCCCCAATAAATTTCATGTTATTCGGTGAGAGTATTAGCAAAACATACATTAGAAACAATTTTAGAATTTAAGTCAAACCTTTGTATGCCACGAAAGTGTATAGCCAATTGGTATTTTAGTGTCCAACAGGTCCATGTTCTTCTATACTGTGTGAGCATGGTAGTTTCCCACAGACCACGGACATGTACCCTCTTTGCCGTTTCAATGCCCAGTTGTGTTTAACCCTGTGACTTTCACTGGTGGTTTATAACTAGACATTTTTCTTATATTCTAACCCAACAGGTACCAGGCTTATTGTTTTCTAGACCTTCACCTTACAGTTGAACAAATTTATTTTCTATCTCTTCAGATGCATAATACTCTTCTACAATAGTCATTAGTTTGGTCATCCATGAAATAGAGCCTAGTTAAAGTAGTTATGAAGACAAATCTTCCTAACCGAGTTTGCTGAAATGTCCTGTTGTTACGATGTCATTCTTTAGTTATATCATTGAGAGATGCGTTGGCATGAATGTATCATCCAATAAATTTTCATGTGCATGTGGAAATCGAATCCACAATCCAGAGTTCACTTTGCCTCTAATGAGTACTTCGAGTACTTTCATTTGTATATACACCGTTTTAAATATATATTGTACGCCTAAACTCTCTTGATCGTTAGTTTCATAATGCACAATTACGTAAGAGAATTAGGAGTTATCGAAGTTGATGGTGTGGAAGAAAATATGTAGGTAATGTTAGGCACGTGTAGCTCTAGGTGTACACGTGTGCCTTTCTACCTGATCTTGATACACCTTGCTTTGTTCCTACTTCAGTGCCTCTACCAGTCCTACTGCTGCTCTTTTTCAGTCTTACTTTATCCTTCATAACTATATCCAGCAAAAAATAGTTTAGTTGCTCTATTTTGTTTAATTATTGAGAACTTGAAATCGTTCACAAATTCATTTTCATTTATTATTTCTTGCTCAGCTGATTCTAAATTAAATATCATAGTAATGAATCTTTTAGCGAGATTTTGGAAGAGGGACTATTTTCATTTAATTACTAGATGCGAGGTGAAAGTATGGCCTCTGGTTTTTAGCAGATTTCCCTTAAGGGAAATCAGCTATTGAGGTCGTACTCATGACGCGATTTTCGAAAAATTTCTTCAAATGTCCATCGATCCTACCCAGGAGATGACGAAAATGAGGTCCGTTCAAAACTATATATATATATATATATATATATATATATATATATATATATATATATATATATATATATATATTTGTCTGTTAACACTCTAGCAGTCGCAATTTTTGTTTAATCGTCACCAAACTCGGTATTTAATCGTTTCATGTAAAAAGGAAGATCAAGTTCGTTAACGGCTGAAATCGGACCAGTGGGAGGGGGGGTTTAGAGGGGGGGATTTTCAAAAATTCGAAATATCTCCGTTATTATCCATTGGATCGTAAAATTGTATAAAACCAATCTTATTGCAAATTAAATTTACTATAAATAATGTTATATACATTTATTCTGTATCTTGAATATTAACCGAGATATTTGCATTTGTATTCTGCGTGTGGTCGCTATGTTCGGACTTTCCGCCGAGAGCTCTGGTGGCCATTTCCATAACTATTCGTCCCTCGTGAATAGGTTTAGAGGTTAGGTTAACTGTTTTTTGGGGCTAGAAACTACTGGGTTATTACGCCCTAAATAATGTTTTAGGTTTAGAGGTTTCTTACTACTACAGTTGTTATTGGGCAGATTTCTCTATTGTAAAACTTTACGTGGGAAATCTGCTTAGTTTACGCAGTCCCTGCGGGACGGACTTTTTTTATTGTTCATACTCAATTCTTTTCATTCTCTCTCATTCTTTTTTGCTAACGTGTTTTTTTTTTTTTTAATTTTCTTATTTTTTGAACCTTCCTAGATAATAAAAAGTCCGTCACGCAGGGGCTGCGTAAACTAAGCAGATTTCTCATGTGAAGTTTTACAATAGAGAAATTTCACGAGAGCCGAGCCAGTCAAAGAAACGGCTGAACTAGGTTTTGGCGGGAAAGTAACTCTCGTCCGTTAGGCTCCAAGATTAAATTAAAAACAATTCAATCTCAAAAAACAACAAGAACACAAAAAATGGACTTACCGCTAATGATAGCACCGCTCTGTACACTTATTACACCAACTCTAAATAGTACCACAGAATATCCATTATTTGTAAGACTTAATACTACTGTGAATATTAAGTAAACAAATAAAGGGCAAGTCAAATGGTAAGAACCTTCCTGATAGCAAACAGTCTGAGTTCTAAACAATCAGGTTAGCCAGCTTTTACCGGAAATAAAAGCAATTACTGAAATATATTTGAATATAAGTTATAAATTTTATTCATATAACTATTTATTGTATCCAGTAATGTACGGAATACTAGAACGGCACCTACCACCAAATACGGCTGGATTGTACACAAACAGCTTAGCCCACCTAGTAGCGCAGTAGCGATAGATAGACCGGAAAAACAAACAATTAAAGAAATATATCTGAATATAAAATATTAATTTTATTGGAAATTATTTATTATAGTTAGTGGAGTAATTTGAAATGAATCTAAATAATTTCTATCTCAATCACTCAGATTTTTGTAGTCCAAGAAAAAAAAGGGGGGGGGGGTTCAACAGAACGTATTTGTTTGTTCCTCGTAAAATAAAGCTTTGTTGAAAACAATATTTTGTATTTAACCTAATAATGAGGTGGTTCATTAGATATCAGCTTATTATTAATATGTCCCTGGTAGGAGTAGGGGTTTACTGAAAGCGGAACTAATTACAAAAAATACAAATATCTCGGTTAATACTCATTATACGGAAAATATGTATAGAACAATATTTATAGAAAATGTAATTTGAAATAAGATTGATTTGATACAATTTATCGATCCGACGTATAGTAACGGAGATATTTCGAATTTTCGAAAATCCTCCCCTCTAAACCCCCCTCCCACTAGTCCGATTTCAGCCGTTAACGAACTTGATCTTTATTTTTACATAAAACGACTAAATTTCGAGTTTGGTAACGGTCAAACAAAAATTGCGACCGCTAGAGCGGTAACAGACAAATATATAGATAGATATATATATATATATATATAGATATATATATACAGTTTTGAACGGACCTCATTTTCGTCATCTACTGAGTAGGATCGATGGACATTTGAAGAAAAATGTCGAAAATTCCGTCATGAGTACAACCTCAATAGCTGATTTCCCTGAAGGGAAATCTGCTAAAAGTCCGTCACGCAGGGGCTGCGTAAACTAAGCAGATTTCTCATGTGAAGTTTTACAATAGAGAATTCTCCATACTGGTAACACAACACCACGGTGATTAAATGCAAACGTTAATGGGAAATCTTTCAGTTAATTAAAATAAATTCCCAACTGAAACGGCTTCTGAATTGTAGGAATAATTTATATTTTAATATCTCAAATATTAATAGTCCAAGAACTAATGAAGGGGGGGGGGGCGGATGAACAGAACGTATTTGCATAAATCTCACAAAGTAACGAAGGTAAGGTAAGGTTAGGAACGACAGGTAAGGTTAGAAGTAGCTTCCACCTGAGCCGAGAAGTTACGAAAATGGCCGAACTAATCCGAACTATACCTGACCGTACACTTCATAAAAATGCAAATATCTCGGGTAATATTCAAGATAAAGAATAAATGTATATAACAATATTTATAGAAAATTTAATTTGCAATAAGAATGGTTTTATACAATTTTTCGATCCGATGCATAATAACGGAGATATTTTGAATTTTCGAAAATCCCCCATCTACCCCCCCCCCCCTCCCTCTAGTCCGATTTCAGCCATTAACGAACTTGATCTGTCTTTTTACATAAAACGGTTAAATATCGAGTTTCGTAACGATCAAACAAAAATTGCGACTGCTAGAGCGTTAACAGACAAATATATATATATATATATATATATATATATATATATATATATATATATATATATAAAATTTTGAACGGACCTCATTTTCGTCATCTCCTGGGTAGGATCGATGGACATTTGAAAAAAAATTTCGAAAATCGCGTCATGAGTACGGCCTCAATAGCTGATTTCCCTTAAGGGAAATCTGCTAAAAGCCCGTCACGCAGGGGCTGCGTAAACTAAGCAGATTTCTCGCGTGAAGTTTAACAATAGATAAATCCACATACCGGTAACACAACACCACCGTAAATATTAAGTGAATAAATACAAACGATAATAACAGGGGCTGTGTAAACAAAACAAGGGAGGTTACTATAGTGCAATAGTCATGAGTTATAGTGTTTAGGTATCATTAGTCTTGCCCTGAAGAAAAGAAAATAATGATTCTCGAAATATCGGCATAAACTAAGGTTTTTTCACCAACATTGACCAAAACTCCCAAAAAGAATAACAACACCATATATAAATATAACCTGGTCGAAAACATCAACACAATTATATATATATACTAGCTCAGATACCCGGCTTCGCCCGGGAATTCATTTGAGGCTGAATGGTGATGGTATTTTTTAGCAGGCTTTACATTGCACAATATTTTGACATTTACCCGTCCCAGTGTTTAGGATTGATACCCGTCGTTGCCGGTGATTTGCTAATAATAGAATTATTTGTTCGATAATTCTTCACAGTCTTCGATATATTTATATTTCCCGTTTCTTATACATGTAAATATGGTGAATTTTTATTTCTGGCCTCCCTTATAACTCCCCTCCCGTTCGAACCTAAAAATTTTAATATAACTTATAATCATGGAAGAATTAATGCTAATTGACATACCGAGTTTTGTTAAGTTCGGTTCAGCCGTTAGTGCCCGCTAAAGTTTTAACGTATAACTCATTTATACTTAGGTATACGACAAAAGTGTATATAACAAAAGTTACTCTAAATAACAAAATAAACAACTTTTGTTATGTGCATATTTGCCGAAAAACCAATAGAAAACGAAATATCGATATTTTTAATTTCAGGCTTCCCTAATAACCCCCACTCCTGTTCGTCTCAGAGAAAATTAATATAGCCTAAAGTCTAAGTTGGGTTAGTAGTAATATACATACCAAGTTTCATAAAATTCGGTTCAGCCGTTTATGCGTGAAAAGGTAACAAACAAACAAACAAACATACACGAAAGAAACAAAATGCAGATATGGTGTCTATGACATGTGAAACGAAAAGTTATCGTGAAATTTCGCGAAAAAAATCAATGTACAGACAGAGGTTACAATTTTATATATATATATATATATATATATATATATATATTCAGTTTTGAACGAACCTCATTTTCGTCATCTCCTGGGTAGGATCGATGGACATTTGAACAAAAATTCCGAAAATCGTGTCATGAGTTCGACCTCAATACCTGATTTCCCTGAAGGAAAATCTGCTAAAAAGGTGGTCCATTATCCATATGTTTGTTGACGCTCTTGTGATTCAAAGATTCATGTAAAACTAAAGATAAAGTTAATGACGATCAGGACCTGGAAGAGTAAGGGATTATAAAGACAGAAAGTATTAAATAGTAAATTTCTCCCTCATAATATGCCTGGATAAAAAATATGAAGACCACAGGCAAAGAACATTCTAAGTCAATTTTTTTCAAAAATGAGGTTTTCGCGCTATCTAGTAGTTAAGGCCGAGTACTACAACCTAGTCTACTCATCAAGGGGAAGAACATTCAGTTTCACTGTTATTAAAGCTGGAAAAAATCATATACAGGGAAATATAATTCTATGTTCAACCAGCTGATTGATTTACAGTGAAAGAATATTCTTATTATTATTATTATTTATTAACGTCCACTTTTTGCAACTTAGGCTAATCGGGACGGGTTATCTACAGGTTACCACCCTTTTCTAGCCAGGGTGGGATTCTGAAAGAATATTCTATGTCACTATCAGCTGTTGAAGTTACTTTGAAATAACATTCTATGTTTAACATAACTTCTCAGTTTTAGGTACTTTGTTGTCAGTGATTGTGGGTTGTTTAAGCCAATTCATTGAATTTTAACTTATTATTAATAGTGGATAGTCATCAAAATGAGTGATAACGACGAAAATATTACTGCAATGGCTACAACAAAGAGGAAATATGGAAGAATATCAGACTACGAAGAGAATCCGTGCCATGTCACACATGCCTGGTGATCCGTGTAATTGTAAGCTCTTTAAATGCTTTGAAACAATCAAAGAAAAGGAAAGAGACGAATTATTGAAACCGGACTTATTAGTGTTTTACCGATCAAACAACGTAGGCCTCGAGTGAATGAAGAGGATTCTAATTCTCTCAAATAATTCTCTTACGAATACAAGGTAAGGATTTCGACAGATGGGAAAGTCAATGAAATCACTGTCTGTCAAAAAGCATTCATATCATTGCATGGAATTACATACCAAACAATTAATACGATTAAAAAATCGTTGAATTCCACTGGAAAAGCTCCAATTGATCAACGAGGCAAATACAAAAACAGAAAACATTCAAAACCAAAAGAAACACTGGATAAGGTCCACCATGGATACCCAGGAAAAGATTCGTGCTCTCTTTGCCTGGAGTCTTCATATGATATAATTAATATTTTTGATTAATGAATGTTTAGGTTATTTGTATTTTTTATTTTGAGGTTTCAGTGAGTTTTCCTCCCTCTCTCAGTGGGTATCCTACTCTTGCGATTTTCACTTAGTCCATTATAATACTAAGTATTTTTATTTTTCTAAGTATTTTTGATATAGGGTTTTGGCACTGTGGGAGGAATAAAGAATAGACCGTGAAGTAAAGTATTCTGTTTGAGAAATCTGTTCTGAAAACGGATTAGGGTTATACCTCGAAAAAAGAAAGTATAGGCATTAAAAACTGCGCACTCAAGAAATATATTCTGTTTTAGGTACTATTTAGATTATTTTCTACTCAGTTTATATTTTTATTAATGGTGCTGTGGAAGTTTCCGATCAGAATTTTATTTTGAGAAATGGTTGTGCCCGATGGCCTTTACAAGTCATTCTTTATAATTAATTAGTTCACTGTCGCAATAAATAAAACAAAATTAGCGGACTCGCCTTAAGTCCCCTGTTCTTCCCGGCCATGCGACTTTGTTTTTAATTAAATATTTTCACTAGATGTATAAGTTAATCTCTTACACTTCTGCCGGTTTGAATCATGGTGCTGGAACGATTTTTAAAATATTTTTATCTGATAAACTAGCACTTTTGGTCGTAGAAAATGTTTTCTAACTGTGTGTCTGCTGCATGTGAAAGTTTGATTGGTTTTAGACAGAAAAAGGTTTTGTTAAATTTTTTCAAAGAGCAGATATTTCATTGGCAAAATATATGTCATCTGAAAACGGGTTGTTCTATAATAAAATTATGTTATGCTCCATTTGTTTAATTTATGCACTCCAAATCAGTCACTTTTAAAATATGTTCCGTCCTGTGTGCTGATAGTTAGTTTTAATATTCTGAGAATTTATGTTCCGAATTTAATACATGACATCTTTACAGCTTAGGTCCTCGTCGTAACTTTCGGTAAGGTTCAAAGATCCCTATTTCCTTGATATATCTATAGGCTCGACTTGTGCATTAATTTTCTAGATGTACCTCTTACTCGGCTTTAGTTGGAAATCTATTAAAGGGATCTGTTTTAAAATGTTGCTTTCTATGTTTTATTAACTGTATTAAGCTTGCATCTTTATTGGACTTCTTTGGCTTTAAGGAATTGTAAATTTTGCTGAAAAATGATTTCTCAAATTAGCATAGCAGCAGTTTAATATCAAAAGCTGTGTAAGTTACTACACAGGAATGTTTCATTTGACTCCGCCTCAATTTCTATTCCCATCTTGGTTGGCCTCCCTTGCTTTAGATCTGTTGTCCTCCTTCTCTGAAGAAGATAATCATTTTTTGGAATTCATATCAGTTATCACTGGACAATAGTGTAGGAAGATTCTCAATTGTTTTTGAAAAATAAATGTATTGTGAGTTCCAGACGTTGATTAAACCATGCTTATAATCAACGTCTGGAACTTACAATACGTTTATGTTTCAAAAACAATTGAGAATCTTCCTACACTATTGTCCAGTGATAACAGATATTAATTATTGACGAAATGTTTTCTGATCGGCTTCCATGTTGCCAGATAACGATTAGATTCGTTATAAAGCCATGAGACCTTGAGGGATAAAGAGTACAGATCTGGTCTCCTACACTACTGTCAGTTTCGATGACGGGAATTGTCATAAAGTTTTATTTAATTTTGGGCTTCGAAATTGGACTTCTATTCGTTCCGTGGTCAGACACAATGGGTATATTTGTCGTGAGGCAATTGAGTTGCTTTCAAATAGCATTAGTATTTGTTTGGAATCATCAGAAAACTTCAATTAACAAATACAAACGACGAGGTTTGATTCATAAATCCTATAGGTATTGATAAATATGGGATACATCATCCTCATGATTCATTTCTGTCCCATCCTCTATGATTACGCTCCGGGATTTTTATAACTCATCCATGTTGCCAAATTGTGTAAGATTGAATGTGGTTATGTTATCAATGTTGATTGTGCTTAGAATTAATGAAATTGATTATGGAGGTTGACATTTTCAAACTGGCTCTTCTCTATAAAATGATCATACCATTAGATTAGCCTATTGACCTACATTCTTATTATGAATTCGATCCAGCTTTCCTTAGCCATTTGTTTTAAAGCTTAGTATTGATATTATTCGCTGTAAGGATGTTAGAATTCATTACGGTTTCAAAGTTTTTCTTCATGAATGGAAGCTGAGAAATTAGGTCAAAACGGACGATGGAATTGATTGGAGTATTAAAACAGGGTAAAGACCTGGAAGTGTTTGTAGATCGAGAGTGAACGCAGGCCGTCATCATAATCTCGTAGAGTTTTAGTTATAAATAATTATGGTATATGAAAGGAGGCCTGAAGAATGCCTCAATTAAGTATATTGATGTGATCCTGGGTTCGCAAGGCCGCTCCGACATCACTATAAGGGCTTATTATTTAAATTTGCCGACGTATGGTGAGACAGTGTGGCTGTCGGTAAGATGGCCGGTGTCTTGGAGGCTGTGAGGAGTGGAGGGGGCCCGGGCCGGCTCAGTGCGCCCGGAACACTAGAGGTGAGCGGTCATGTGAGAGATACGCCCCGTGCAAAGGAAGGATGGCGACCTTAGGGCTATCGAAGGTCTTCATACTAGACAAATACTTTACCGAGCTACAGAAGTTCTGGGAGACTGAGAAGAAGCTACAAGGTAAGCCCTTGTCATTAAGTGTCATTCCGGAAGGTGTTACTGTGTTTATCAACAACGAGTGAAATACCCTCAGGGAGGAGGACCGGCATGATCCACAACCGCGGAATTCATCTCCCTCCTTCTGTCTCTATCCCTTAGGTATCTTCTATCTTCTCTATTACTTATTTACAAATACACAAACGGGACAGATTCTATTCCACTCTCATATATATTGTCATAATGCTTAAGATACCAAGATCTAGGACACCTGATTCTTCAACTATCCTATCTAGATATTTCATCCATTTAAATGGAATCTTCTACTTTTTCTTTTAGTACTATCGCTTTTGCCGATGACTAAAAACACCCTTAATAGTTTTTTATATCCAATCTCTGATTACCTTTGTAAAATAAGAACGCGATTTGCTGAACTCACCAAGTACTGTACACTTTTTATACTCAGTGCGTTGGGAATACATGCAACTTAAAAGTAAATATAGTTTTAGCTGCACTTAACCAAAAACACCTGTAATTCAAATTGTAGAATTAAGAACCATAAATTGTAAGTTGGTATAAATATCTTCTATTAGAGATCTTCTGTATTGCGTTCAGATTACTTGTTTGAATTATATGATAATGTGGTATAACTGGTGACTGGTTACCATTTGGTATGGGTCGAGAAAATGGATTTTCAGCGTAGTTTCTATTTTCTAACGCATAAATACCATTTGATTTACGCCTTTAGTTTAAAATTAGAGTTTGCTGGATGGTGCCAAGCGATGCCACAAGCTTATTTTGTAGTTTAACACAATGAATAAAAACATTGTGGCACTTTCTTCACAGAGGTTTCAACTTTAGAAAGAAAATTACACTAAAACTAAATTACTGAGGTAAATGTTTGGCAAAATGAAATATCACAAGTTGAGGTGCTGCTTAATATTTGAATACATTAGGTCAGTACCAAAAATAAAAGTAATTAAATTGTAAATTTGAAGGTTAATATCACATTTTTCATTGTAAGATTATAAAAATATCTATCACATACTTTTATTGATTTTGATGTCGTAACCATAATTCTGCTTCAAAAGAATGCAAGAATAATTGCATTATTTCATGTCTTCCTCCAATATAAACTTCGTCTTTGAGGATAGGGCCCCCTAATCTTTGTTACTATTTGATGGCTATTGCTAATAGTAGCCTAATGGAAAATTAATTTATAGTAAAAATAATAATTTCTACAATTTATTGCCAAAAAAAATATTCTGAATGGAACAGGGGATAACTGAGATTCAGTTGGACGTTTGACAAGGTTTGGTCATTGTTTTGGTAGGTGTCACGTGTGTTGTTGCTAGGTGTTCTATTGTGTACTATATTTCGCAATATTTATGTTATTAATACCATAATACATTGTGTTTATACAGTTTTTAAATGTAATTTTGTTACTTCAATGTAGAATAATTGCAGATAATTATAAAGGTGGTTGTCCAAGTTCTGGTACCTCCTCAGAAAGTACCACTTAAACTTGAAGACCCGGTCAGTGGCCGTTAGGTTGGTTAACCTTCCTTACCAAACTAGAACGTGTTAATAACACATATGTTTCAATAATAACCTCAAATGTGTCAACCAGTGGGCTCCGGCCTTTTTAAGTCCTGACTAATTATGTCTACTTAAACTACATCGCCGCTGTGTGACCAATAGAATTTTACAAAACACGTGCTTTAAGGCTAAGTTCTTAAATTTTAGACGGAACAGGATTTTTTTATTAGTGGCCCATGCACCATAGTGATAACTATCACTCAAATGCTAGCAGGTAAAGTGTTCAGATGACCACCACAAGACATTTCTGTCACTAGTTCCTGTGCGAAGTTGCCTCTTTAAGGACTTCATTTTCTACATACTCACACATATATGAACGATGTTTTCGGTAGTTGAGTGGTTGAAAGTAAAATGGTTTCCCTCGAAAAATAAGGTTCGAAGCTAATTTATGAACTTAATATTCCTAAATAATAATAATGTGGTTTTATAGATGACACATAAGGTTTATATTTATTATATCTATGGTTTTATATATGTGTGTGCATATATATTTATCTTTATACTTAATATTACCCTTAAGGTGTATATCGCTACAAGGGAATAGCTGACAATATACACCCTTCCCTTTCATAATATACCATGTCCTGTCTTCTCGGTCGTAGTGAAGTAATAAGTGGCTATTGCTAAAAAATTGAACCTTAGAGAATGAGTTTTCTTAATTTATAAATTTTAAGGATTCTAAATTCTATTCAGAGGGTATGAAAAAGCTGGCACCCATTGTCAGAAATGTACTGAAAGTAATTGAGTCTATTTTGATGTATAAAACCAGGTATAATTGTTTGCCAACCTTTGTTTTAAAACCGTAATCCGAACCACCAGAATATTCGGAAATTGAATTAAAGTTGACTAAAATGCACATATACTTGAGCTTGTTAATGTAAAATATGTATTCGGAAAGAATCTAGTATATGCGTGTATGCATGCGCACGCTTATACATATCTACGAAATGTCTCATTGGTCGTCTTTACTCATTCTTCACCCGGAAGGTATCAGTTCTACACCAGCCAATTCTCTATGATTACTTTTTAGAGGCCTGAGTTCAAGTAGAGTTTGAGCAAAAGAACCTTTTCGATAAATATCTAAGATTCTTGCCAAAAAAGTTAATTTCATTAGATTTCCTCAGCTATGATGAACATGGTTTTTTAATTCATTTTCTGATAATAAAGCAAGTTATTTTATTTTGTGTATATATATTTAGAACTCTCTGTTAACGCTACTGGATTAATTTTTATTTGACTGTTGACCGAACTCACCATTTCATATAAAACCAAAGTTAAGAGTGTGAAATAAGTCCAAGAGGTAGGACTTTCACATGGCAAAGAGTCTCCTTTTGCATAGAAAAGTGTACATCAAATTATTGTTCTGACCATTTTTTTTTAACTCGTGTACTAAACTGTAATTTCAGCTTTCACTCTTTATTACATCCTCAGCCACTAAGCTCTAGCTAATTTTAGTAACTAAAAGACCGTCTTGCAGGTGGAGCGTACTCGTACTTGCTGTAATACTGCGCTGAGACGTCATCGGGCATCTATTCTCTATTTCTCTTCTAATATAAAACCTTCGTATACAGAACTTGATATTTAAGCAGGCTACGAGGTGTTTATTGGTAGTAGCTTTAAATGAGCCACGGGTTATCTATAGGTAACCACCCATTCTTGTAGCATGAGTAGAATTGGCAGGTTAATAAAGACTGAAAACTAAAAAGAATAAATACATATAACTCGGTTAATATTCGAGTTAGTGGAAAACTCTAAAGAATAATAATTGTAGAATAATTCATTTCCATGCCAAGATGACAGAGAAACATCAATTTTTTTTTTTTAATATTTTATTTATGTGATTTCCCGCTACACTTGTCTGATGAATAGAATACATCGAATTGAGGCATAAAATAAGATTACAGTTATCTGAAAACTGAACACACACACACACACTCATAGTTTGAAAGTAGCCGTGGTGAATCAAAAAACTCAAATCTCTAATTTATTTTGGCAGGCCTTTAATGGAATAACTTATTGATGTATTGTATGCATATATATATATATATATATATATATATATATATATATATATATATATATATATATATACTAGCTCAGATACCCGGCTTCGCTCGGGAATTCAGTTGAGGCTGAATAGTGATGATATATTTTTGGCAAGGCTTTACTTTTCACGACATTTACCCGTTCCAGTGTTTAGGGGTAACACCCGTCGTTTCTGTGGGTTTGTTAATAATGAAATTAATTTTTTATGTAAGACTTCACTGTCCTGCATATTGTCATATTTCCCGTTTCCTGCGTATTATGCATAGATTTGAATTATTAAGGAGAAAATATTGACATACATTTGAATTAATTTTTTAAGGTGAGGTACCTGGTAGTTCATATTGAAATGAAGTGTTGAGGAAATTTCTCTAAATAACAAAATAAACAACTTTTTTTATGTGCATATTTGGTGAAACCCCAATAGGAAATCACTATTATTAATTTCAGGCCTCCCTTATAACCCCCACTCCTGCCCATCCCTATAAATGTTAGTATGGCTTATTATAAGGAAGGCGTTAGTACTAATTCACATACCGAGTTTGGTTTAGTTCGGTTGAGTCTTTTGTGCCAAATAAAATTGTTGACTCCCGCTATAATTTTTAGCGTATAACACCTTTATACTTCGGTATACGACGATAATGTATATAATAAAAGTTACTCTAAATTACAAAATAAACAACTTTTGTTATGTTCATATTTGCCGAAAACCCAATAGGAAACGAAATATCGCTATTTTTAATTTCTGGCTTCCCTCATAACCCCCACTCCTGCCCTTCCCTAGAAATGTTGGTATGGCTTGTTATAATAAAAGCGTTAGTGCTGATACATATACCCAGTTTTATTTATTTCAGCTGGGTCTTTTGTCCCAAATAAAATTGTTCACTTCCGCTATAGGTTTCAGCGTATATCTCGTTTAAAATTCGGTATACCAAAAAATGTATATAACAAACGTTACTCTAAACAACAAAATAAACAACTTTTGTTATGATCATATTTGCCAAAAAACCAATAGGAAACGAAATATAGCTATTTTTAATTTCTGGCTTCTCTTATAACCCCCACTCCTATTCGTCTCAGAGGATATTAATGTAGCCTAAAGTCTAAGTTGGGTTAGTAGTAATATATATACCAAGTTTCATAAAATTCGGTTCAGCCGTTTATGCGTGAAAAGGTAACAAACAAACAAACAAACAAATAAACAAATAAACAAACAAACAAACAAACAGACACCAAAGAAACAAAATGCAGTTATGGTGTCTATGACATGTGAAACGAAAAGTTATCGTGAAATTTCGCAAAAAAAATCAATGTACAGACAGAGGTTACAATTTTATATATATATAGATACTAGCTCAGATACCCGGCTTCGCTCGGGAATTCATTTGAGGCTGAATGGTAATGGTATATTTTTGGCAAGGCTTTACTTTGCACAATATTTTGACATTTACCCGTTCCAGTGTTTAGGGTTAATACCCGTTGTTGGCATACAACAAGTTGTATACATACACATACACATACACATATCTCTTTTAATGCAACCGAAATAGATTTTAATGGACTAGAAAATAATTTTTTATACTTGTTAGTACAATAAGAAAACAAAATTTGATAATGCTAATTCAGGATATATGTATGCATACATAACACAAGAAAATTATTATTCGGTAGTGAAAAATCAACGGCTGCTATTTTTGCTCTAAGAAATAAGTGGACATTTTTGTATTTTCTGTAACTTTATTACAGTATTTTTAGCTTAAAAATATTTTTCCTTTACAGAAAATATTCGTTATTTTCAACTGGACTCTAAATTGGGCTAGGAACAAATATCCAGTTGGTTACAATTGTTTTAATGGGGTATTTTTAGAATATTGAACTTCGTTTATTTTCATTTCTAAATATATATATTCGTACTGTTGTCATACCTGTCGGTGGAGACCGTCGTCACTGGCTGATGGTCGAGTACAGCTGGCATTGTGCTTTCGATGCAATGGCACCATCTTCAAGCCCATCAAAAAGTTGTACTGATTTAGATGTGTGTTGGTCAGTAGGTTTAATGCGTCTCCTACTGACCCACACACATCTAACTCAATACAACTTTTTGACGGGTTGAAGATGGCGCCATTGCATCGAAAGCACAATGCCAGATGTACTCGATCATCAGCCAGTGACGACGGTCTCCACCGACAGGTATGACGACAGTATCATTTATATTGGCGGTTCTAACCCTTTATTTGAATTACTATATATCCGTAATCTATTCTATTTCCAATTACTGCGTAATAAGAATTGATTAATATTTAATCTTGTTTTACCCCATTTACAATGTAAAATAGACTGTTAATCCTTTTTTAATTTAAGTGTGTTTTTTATCTGAATGACGGCCTACAATTCTAGTCACCTGAACATGTTAAAAGCGATTTTCTTAATTTTGTAACTGTTAATCGCCGGCCGAAAAAAGAAACTTAGGTAATTGTAGAAGCGGCTTGAAGAGATCATTATATTGCAGATTGAATGAATAGTAATGTAAATGGAGCATAATTAGAGGTTAAGAGGACCAATAAAAACCGCAATGGCTGCAGCTAAAGATACTTGATAGCAATAGAAACTATTATGGTCGAATGTAAATACTCGTTTAAGGTATAAACGATAACGGAATTTTTAAAGCCTGTATATAATTATCGAGTGAAACATAATGGTTTGAAGAAAAGATTGTTTCTTCTGAACAAAGTGTAAAGGTTGAGTTTCATCAAACACTAAAAAATAGCGGTCTTGATAATAAACCATTAATGCTCTACTTCCTTACTAGTTATATTCATATGGTTTGTGAAGATTACAAACTTTTGTGTATCTGTTTTCAACAGAATTAATTTGATTAATGTCTTTTGTGGTTGTGGTAGTGACACATTTCTCCAAACAAGGATTCGTTTGATCTGAAGGGCTTAAATAATTCTAAAGCATTCTTATACTTGTTCCATGAACTAAAGTTTGACATTCATCATTGTCGTTTATTAAAATGTTTTTTTTATTCATTTATTTATACAGGAGCACCCACATCTTGGCGATTTGGCTCAAAGTGTTCACAATGTAAAATGAAAACAAAATTATAGAAAAATAACAAAAAACTGAAACAACAAATACAAAATTAAATACAACAAATAATCATTTTTTTAAACCATTTTAAATTGTTGTCTTTATTTCTAGTCTAATGTTTATTAATTGTCTTTATTACTAGTATTTAAAAATTAAGTATTGAGGAAATTTGTGGATTTTAAATTTATTTATTTTTTTGTCTTGCTTATATTAAACGTTCATTATTTTATTAATTTATTTATTAACGTCCACAATATGCTACTATGTCTAATTTGGAACGGGTTACCTTCAGGTTACCACCCATTTCTAGCCAGGGTGGGACTAAGGATTTTATTTAATGAGTTTGTCGCTAAATGAATTCCTATTTGCACTGGAGGTTATCGAACTTGCCATTATATTTGATGTCAGTATTTCCTAATGACGAGTGCTCTTTGCGAAATAGTATTATCGAACAGCTGCATTGGTAGTTTTCATTTATTATTTATTGACGTCCACTTTTTGCTACTAAGGCTAACTGGGGCGGGTTATTTACAGGTTACCACCCTCTTCTAGCCAGGGTGGGTGTAAGGTTTTTTTTTTTAATTTGAGTTCGTCAATAAATAAATAACTTATTGCTCAAGTGGGAACTCGCTACTCTAGATTTACCATTTGAGATTAAAGGCAACGCTTTAAATCACAAGTCTAACCTTCCATTTGGTTTAGTATCCATTTCGATGCTATCTGAAGGTACTGTTATGTATTTCAATTTTAGTGATTTTTGTTGTTAACTTTATCAGTTATTTGCAAATGGGGGGCTTCAAGAGGTCCATCTTAACCTGTCTAAATGTGTCATCCATTGAGCTACTTGTGGAAAAATCACCTTAGTGTTCACTGCTGGACCTTCCTGACAGATTGATTGTGCGCTGTCGTATGATATAGAATGTCGCTAATCCTTTGTATTGTGAGTTTATACATCAATAAATGGGTGAAAAAAGTATATTGCTTCAAATATATACATGGAACAATACATCGTTATATTCTGGCAAATACATTAAATATATATTCGTGAAACAATATATCCTTTTAAATCCTTTAACATTGAAGAATTCGCAAGTTTTCCTATTAATTCTTAAAAGAATATGTAGGTTTGTGCATAAACATACATAAGTGGCTTTTTAGTTTATGGTGCCAAGCTGTTTTGTTTCATTCTTTAGTCTGCTCTCTTTTTGAAAAACGCGAACCCTGTAATAACAGTTAACTTAGTATACCTGAGGTGTAGGGTATACTCAGTTATCCTGAGTAACCGTAATTGTAAGGGTGCAAACCTAACAACTCACCATAACGGTTGAATGGTAAACAATTCTTAATAGAAATCTCTTTGTAACTGGATTTTGACATAGATGTGGTTTCTATCACAAGGCTGTCTCTTTAAAACCCTCATTTGAATATTCTTATTATATTCTTCTTATTGAATTCTATTATTAATTTATTTTGTAAAATGTTGTTGAAGTTAACATGTAAATGGCGAAGTTTAATGTGACCTGTGAGCTAAAAGCTTTTCTCATCTCGTTAAATTACTGCGGAAAGTGAGTATTTACTCAATGGTTGGTAATAAAACCTTATTTACTCTTCTCGGAGTATGTGATATTTCATTAATGGTGATTTATTTTGAATTCCATGCCTTTCAAAAACCCTCCTACTGGAATATTAACTGCAACGTTTTTTTTTTTTTTTTTCAAAAAAAGGTGTCTATTAAAATATTCATGAAAAAAATGCGTATTAATATCTGCCAAAAATATTTTAAACACTTCATAATAGTTTCGTTACATATGTTTATATAGTAAACATAAATAACTCATAGGATATAAAATATTTTAAATCTGAATGAAAGGATACGTTTTAGCAGATTTACCTGATGGTAAATCAGCTATTGAGGTCCTACTCATGACGTGATTGAAACATTTCTCCAAATGTCCATCGATTCTACCCTTGAGTTAACTAACTTGAGGTCCATTAAAAATGATATACATATATATGCTAACTCTCTAGCTGCCCAATTTTAGGTTTGATCTTTACCAAACTCGATGTTTAACCGTTTTACGTAAAAAGAAAAATCAAGTTTGTTAAGGGCAGAAATTGGACCAGTGGGAGGGAGGGAAGTTTCGAAAATTTGAAATATCTTCGTTATTAGTCCGATCGAAACAATCTTATTAAAAATTTAATGACCCATAAATGTTAATATATATGTTTTTTTCAATATCTTTATTATTAACTGAAGCATATGCCTTTTTTAGGTTATGGGGTTTTATTAAGAAATATAGAAAATTTGGGGAGTACGAGATAAGTATTATGTCATACCAGCACTTGGTAAATCTGCTGACGGACTTTTCTGACATCACACTTTCGTTGATATTTAGAACACTGTAAAAATTTAAAACACACATTTTAAATTTATTTTACATTCTTTCTTATTAATCCGAATGTTGTAAATGTTGAAAAATTTTGTCCTTAAATGGACAATATACCAGATCAAAAATTATTTTTTGACCAATTTTCCCCCATGCATTTTAATTTTTTTTATTTTTGCAGTATTGATCGGATATATATATATATATATATATATATATATATATATATATATATATATATTGCTTTAATTGGTCGAAAGTTATTTTTTTGCATAATAGTGGAATAATATCTAGTTATGATTTATCTTTCTATTTTATATCCAATTTAGGGAAATACTTTTAGTGGAAAATACTTGGCTCAAAAGCCCGCGGGACCTCCCAAACGCTTTTGATGACAGGGTCAGCTTGTCAGCATTTTCCCTGCTATTTTGGCGATTTTACAGACCAAAGATCTCTACTTTTTTGTTCGAGTAGCAATTCAATTGCTTCTAAGATCTGAATAAGCACTCAAATCCCATGTGGAAGACCGGTAACAACACATAAATAAAATTTAGTGTTCAATTCCTGGCAACGAACTTTGTAACTCTTGTGGAGAGAGAACTTTATCTGCAAAATAATTTTAACACCCAAGTATAGTGGAGGGAAAGTGGCCAAGATACGCAGTTGCCATGAATCCCTCTTCTTTTAAAAGAGAAGAAGAAGCACCAAGATGACAGTACCTGTGCTATAAACGTAGCTGATCTAAAGGTGTATAATGTATTAGTGTATGATGAAAGGTTATGCAATTGAATGTAGGCCTAACCTTATTACGATGATAGCTATTTGCATTGATGATTACTTGTCTTCATTGTTAGGTGCTATGATTGATTCCAAAGTCATTCACTTGCCTCTCATTGTTACCTCTCTTCTTCCTTACGACTTCTCAGAGTTACCTTGAGTCTTGCACACATAGTTAGAAGCTTGGTCTTTAAGAAGCACAGTACATATGTCTGAACTTTAAATGAGCACCGCCGTTCTATATATCTCTATATATCAAAAAAGAGACTGATATTTATCATTAAAACTATATTTATAAATATTAATAAATAAATCCAGTTGAAAAGAAATTCAAATAAAAAATTCCCCAATAGGTATTGTTACTATTTTTTTATAGATGCCATAAGAAATGTATTAAACAACTAGCATACAATTGTGCATCCTCTACGCATTTGCTGGACCTGAGTCTCCTTTACTATCTTTTACCGCTAAAGGCATCTACTAATCTAGAATGTTTTTGATAAACATAATCCTATGAGTTATTTATGTTTACTATATAAACATATGTAACGAAACTATTATGAAGTGTTTAAAATATTTTTGGCAAATATTAATACGCATTGTTTTCATGAATATTTTAATAGACACCTTTTTTTTGAAAAAAACAAAACAAAAACGTTGCAGTTAATATTCCAGTAAGAGGGTTTTTGAAAGGCATGGAATTCAAAATAAATCACCATTAATGAAATATCACATACTCCGAGAAGAGTAAATAAGGTTTTATAACCAACCATTGAGTAAATACTCACTTTCCGCAGTAATTTAACGAGATGAGAAAAGCTTTTAGCTCACGGGTCACATTAAACATCGCCATTTACATGTTAACTTCAACAACATTTTACAAAATAAATTAATAATAGAATTCAATAAGAAAAATATAATAAGAAGATTCAAATGAGAGGATATATATATAGTATTATTATGGAGGTGCAGAAATAGTTTCCAAGGAAAACAATGTATATCTTCCCGTGTAATGTTTATGTTCCATTTTCTGGAAGTAATTGAGGCCAGAATATAGTTCTACCGTTTAGCAATTAGCTTACTTTTAAGCTCAAACTAAACAGGACGAGATTTTTAGTCTTACAAGAGAAATCGTTGTAGAGTACTCTTAATTATACTTAATTTAAGTACTTGAACGGAATGGTAACAGAATGCAGTACCATAGAAGGTGATATTAGACGGAGAATGGTTACAGGGACTAAATGCTTCTTTGAGATAATGCAGACTATTAACCCAAGGTATTGTGAGAAAAGTTTAATCTTACTTGTTCACGTTTGTTTTCCTAAGTTATGCTTCTAGATCCCGTTTTATTAACAGATTTCCCTTAAGGGAAATCAGCTATTGAGGTCGTACTCATGACGCGATTTTCGAAATTATTCTTCAAATGTCCATCGATCCTACCCAGGAGATGACGAAAATGAGGTCCGTTCAAAACTGTATATATATTTGTCTGTTACCGCTCTAGCGGTCGCAATTTTTGACTTATCGTTACCAAACTTGATATATAATCGTTTTATACAAAAAGAAAGATCAAGTACGTTAATGGTTGAAATCCGACAAGGGGAGGGAGGGGGTTAGAGAGGGAGAATTTCGAAAATTTGTAATATCTCCGTTATTAATAGTCGGATCGAAAACTTTTATAGAAACAATCTTATTGCAAAAGTAATGTTCTATAAATGTTGTTATGTACCTTTTTTCAATATCTTGATTATTTACTGAGATATTTGCATTTTTTAGTTTTCGGTCTTTTGTAAAGCCCCACTCCTACTCATCTCATATTTTCAATATTCTATTATGTTATGAAGCACTTTATTTGAAGCTTAATACCAAATATTCTTCTCATTGAGATAAATGCAAATACGTGGCGCACCTGGGATATCTGCTTAGTTAACGCAGCCCCCTGCGTGACGGACTTTTTACTCCCTTTTATGAAGTGAAGAAGTGCAGCAGAATTGTCCGTTTTTACTTTTAGTGATCCCAAAAGGATACACCTCGGGGAGGGGGCTAGTCCAAATACTAGCTCTGCCTTGACTTCATGTATCTTGAATAACTCAAAACCGACAAATCTTAGAATTTTGAAATTTCATATTTAGGACTGTTAAAATATCTACTTATGCACCTCTCCTTTTGCTCGTAATGACTAAAGGAGGGCGAAAATAATAAAATACAAACTCCTCCGAACCTATTAGAGTTACAGAAGATTTTCACAGAATCTTCTTTGTTTATTTTAAAAGGATTTATAAATTATGTTCTATGACATTGAAAAAGTTCGTTATTTCTCGTATTCAGAGCAGTAGAAGTGTGAAATATAAAATCAAAGTATGACTGTTATTACTCGTATTATGGACAAATGTAAAATAATCAGTGTCGTCAGTTCAGTTATTTTCTACATTTATTATAGTATACATTTTGCCCCAACGACTAATACTAATGAAGTTATTTGTATGCATTCCTTAATCTTAGTAAGCCTTTACTCATGCAATTCCTAAAGCTATGTATATCATTGTATATGTTATGAACAACTTTAATGTCGTTGAATTCTTATTAAGAGGAAATAGAATGTTGAACGTAAGATGACATCATGCTTTCTCTAAGCACTTCATTAATATTAATGGACATATTATGTTTTGCTGTGATCAGCGATACCCACAAATCACATATGACTTTTGATGCAATGATTTAAATCAATTCAATCAATTGTTGTTCAATTCCATCTTTATTGTATGTGGTGTTTTCCTTTTGTCATTAAAAATATTCAAAAGATTCCTCTTATAGATGTAGGATGTTCTAGTCCTCCTACACAAGGTTTTTATTTGGTGCTATCTGGTACCACCCGGAATGATAATGAGGCTATCATCATTTAAAGCTGCTTCGCACCTAATAAAGTATAAAATCTTGTTGCCATAAACAGGCTCCTTCGTTGGTGGATTCTAACTTAATATTTGGCTCATATTTATTATAATTATCATAAGTGATGCAATTATTGTTTGAGCTGGATTGGGATTGTGTGGAGGGCAACTGACAATGAAAGTCCATCACAGACTACGTAAACTAAACGTATTTTATGGATGATGCAAATCTCTCATTCTGTTTTTCCTGTAAAACCCCTATAATGGGAAAATCGTATGAGTAGAACTCAGCTTATTGAAGGTTGAAAAAAAATAAATAAAAAATAATCAGGCATTTATCTACTTCATCTTTAGAATTTTCATTTTATTTACGTATATAGAAGTTTTGTGTGTGGGTGTATCTATATAGGATCGGGAGATATTTGAGAATTGTTAAAATCAGTTAATTTGACTAAAGGGATGATTGATCTACCTTTAATCCCTAACAATAACAGCATTGCAATAGCTTCACTTTGGGGGTTGCCATTCCTTTGCCCTTTGCTTATAGATAGAAGGGATGTTTACCTTGAGATAAATTGTGTTTTGTAGAGGATTGGTGATTTCTCTATCTGAAATTCTTCAGGAACGATTTGATTCTAAAAATTAGGTCTTCTAAGTATGATTTATTGCACACTTGGTTTCATTAACAGCTATTCGCATTTGATTCAGTGACGGTTTTACTTTTTTAAGAAAAAAAATCAATTTTCAGCCAGGAACCCAACTATCCATTTTGAGAATGGGCACGGAATATATGACTGTTAAGAGGTGGTAGAGACCGTTGGTGAGCTGGCTTGTAGAGCCTACGATGTTTATGATTAGATTAATGAAGAGAAGACAGTGCTTTGAATAGGCCTTCCACTCCGACCTAGATGAGCCATTGTCTGAGGGGTATCACCCTCCCTCCTACGCCTCCAACAACAACAAACCTCTCACCTAGAGGGCGTTCTTTAATGTGTCTTACTCAAGCGGGGCCCTTCATTATCCGGACAGTATGCCTGACTTTTCTTGAATCAGAACACCTTCTTGGAAGCATTTAGTTCCTTCTAGCATTAATTCCAACTTCTATGTGCTCTCTGGCGCGTAATTTTTAAACAAGCAGCAAACCTGGAACTCCAGTAGAATCCCATGCTTCGTCAAGGTTTCTACTAAGCTCTTCCTCCATCGGTAGTCTCCCAATCACTCTACTCAGTCATTCATTTCTACCAGTGACACCTATTCGGCGTGAACCATGATCTGAAATGGCACCTTGAAGTTGACGTTTAAGCTACTTCTCTTTTAGCAGATTTAACATAAGGGGAATCAAGTGTTGAAATATTTCTTCAAATGTCCACCGTTCCTGCCTAGGACATAATAAAAAAGTCGTCCACATAGAGGCTGTGTGAACCAAGCAGATTTCCCACGTGCTGGCATGACATACTAGTAATTTCATCTGCCACTATCTCCCCATATATTCTCTATTTCTATGTCAATATTCGACGAGGAGCAGTGGGAATTTACTGAAAACTGAAAATAAAGAAGTACAGATAACTTGCTTAATATTTCTATATAACATCCGCTATAGAGCATTAATAGTGTAACAAGATTGGTTCTATCAAAGCATTTTGTTCGACTCGTAGTAAAGAAGATATTTTGAATTTTCAAATTTTCCCCCTCTCGGGTAGGGAGGACCCTATTCGGATCCAATTTCAGCCATTGACTAATATGATCTTCAGTGTTGAATGAAACCGATAAATATTGAGTATATTATAGAACAAATATGTATTTTCGAGTTATGAACGTATAATCTTAAATGATCGCATAATTACAAAACGGATTTGTATGTACCTCTCAGAGTAAAGGTTCATTGAAACCAATATTTGGTATTTAAGCTTTCTACAAAGTGTCATGAATAACAATTTATTGTTAAAATGACATGAGTGGGAGTTGGGTTAGGTGAAGGCTGAAAACTAAAAAATCCAAATATTTCGGTTAACATTCATGATAGAGGAAATAAGTATATAACAACATTGATAGTCAATTAAACGGATTTATGGACATTTTGAAGAAATTTTTGGAAAATCGCATCAGGAGTACTACCTCAATAGCAGGTTTTTATAAGGAAAATCTGCTAATATTTTATATACTCCATGTTACTGCAAATTTTATTTCTTACAATTTCTGTTCTAATTATTTTTTCTGATCTGATATTTACAACTTTTAATTGTTCCCCTTCTATAATTTCCTAAAATAAATACTAGGAAATGCATGGTGGCTGTTACGAGTATTATTATTACTTATCTAGTGTGATGATTCCTCTTCGTTTTCGCCTAATATCGCGCATGGAAATATTCACCAGAGACTATACTAAGCCCAGGTATAGAATTAAACCGGTAGGCTATTTAAGGCAAAGGTTGGGCTGAGGCATTCCGGAAGCTGAGCAATAAAACTCCATCTCTATCGAATTCCAAGTCATCTTATGAACCACTGACTAGCCCTTCATTCCTTTGAGCATGCTCTTATACTCCGCCCTTGCCCATTATATAACATAAATTATTGAAAATAAATGCAAATGTTAATAGCAATTTTGTTAGCAGATTTCCATTAAGGGAAATCAGCTGTCAGCTATGGGGCTGTAGTCATGACACGATTTACAAAACATTCCTTCAACTGTCCATTCATCCTACCCAGGAATTCCAAAATGAGGCCCGTTCAAAACTATATAGTATTTATAAATTTGTATCTCTGTCTGCACATCGATTGTTTTCTTGAAATTTCACGATACTTTTTCGTTTCACTTGGAATTGAAACGATATCGACAATTTTTGGTTTGTCTATTTGTTTATTTCTTATCTTTTCACTGCTGAACAGAATTTGATGAATCTTGGTATGTGTACTAGAACTAATCCAATTTACACTTTAGGCTGTAGTAAGATTTTTACAAATGAACAGGAGTGGGGGTTGTAAGGTAGGTCTGAAATGGAAATAGCCTAGTAAAAGTTGTTTATTTTGTTATTTAGAGTAACTTTAGTTCTAATCACTTTTGTCGTATGCCGAAGTATAAACGAGATATACGCTAACAGGTTGTTAATATAATTAACAGTTATAGTATAATTGTTGGAGTCAACAATTTAATTTGGGACCTGCGGGAAAGGGGTAAATAATGACGAAGATTTGAGTGGGAAGAGATTATCTTTTGATTAATTACTTATTTTGTTATGATTCGTGTTTCTCCTGCAAGTCCAAAGAAAAGTACAATGGTTGGCGATAGTTATCAGAACGCTGTGATTGCAAAACATAAACATTGAGATTTAGAGTTATTTTCCTCGTATACACATAAATTGCGTAACAAAAGTAGTGATGATATACGTTTTAAATTACAAATAAACATTAAATGGCGCACAACAAATAGGAAGTAACTAAGTACTCATTAAACTTTACATGATAATGAGTTACACCATGTTCTATTCAGAAATCTTCAGAAATTTATATTTGTTGGAATTGAAAGTGTGTGGGAAGTGTACACATTTATGTCTGCTATTTAATAACATTGCTTCGTTAATATGCCACACATAAAAGAGCATACTATAAAAAATATGAATACTTAGTTTCTTCTTTGGGCGTGCAATAGAATATTTTTAATGATGGTTGTACAATACACAAAAAACGTACATTTGTTGTGCTTGGGGCCGTTTTTGGTATTAAAAATATTTAATATTACATAGTTTATAATAAAAAAAATGTTATTCGCTATCATGATTTATATGACCCATAATGTTTTGAACAGCGATTTGTGTGTGAATAGTAACCGCATAACATTTAGTCTGACAGATCCAGAAGTATGCATCGATTCTCCGTGTTCCCAGAAAGCCGTAATATTCAATAAAAGTAAATACACAGATAGGAAATTTAAGTAGATAAGTTTTATTATAGCCTTTCAATGAATAGCATTCACATTCATCATCCAGTCTAAATCCAGCAAATATCCACGATATTTTGAACAGAGCATACAGGATTCATCAGGGAATGCTTTTTTATTTTATTCTTGTTACTGAAAAATTCTATAGATTCGCTTTATTTTCTAGATATTAAGGTATAAAACCTAAATGACTGAGACAGTGCATAGTATAAAGCCTTGCTAAAACAAAACCATCATCATTCAGTCTGTAAACATTTCCCATGATGATGAGTAAAATACAAAATCACGTATATCTCCGTTATTATGCATCGGCTTGGAAAACATTAAATAGTGCATTATATTAGCAAATTATGGTACTATTATTGTTATTCTGTGCATTCTTTCTTAACTCAAATATCAGCGTTGTTTGTATTTTTTTTCTTTTTGACTATAACCCTCTTTCCTAGTCATGTGATTTTCCTGTGTCCCATATACAACTGTGTCTCACATCCAACTTATCCTTTATGTCGTGTACACATTATTTTTGGAGAGGCATCTAAGAGAATTTGTAATGACTACTTCAGCGTGTCAAACCAGTGCGTAGGAAATCTGTTTAGTTTATCCAGTCCCTGTGTGTCAGACTGATATGGTTTTTTAGAATCTTGCATATATGAATTGGCCATACTGTTCCCAAAATCATTTTTCTCAGTCTCGAGAGGAATGATTTTGCCTGTTTAACACCTTGTTTACAAATGAGCCATTGTATTTATGACGCCGAGTCAATAGAAGTCCTGCCACCAGCTGTTGTATACAAGCTGGGTATAGTAGGGAGCATTTGATAAGGCTAAGTATGAGTAGGTTGTGATTATCCAAGATTACGCCAACGTACTTAACAGATTCGATTTCTCTTACAAAGTCATCCTTGAAGTTTGCCTTGCCTTATAAAAAGCTTGCATCAACTATCGGCACTTGATTTGACTAATCATTAGCTTACCTTTGTATACCACTAATAGTCCTACCCCCTATAACCCTTACCAGTAGTGTAATCATTCACACTAATGAAATAATTTCTTCCTGCAATCCCCCAGGATTTTGGAGAAAAAAATCAGTTCTGTTATCATATTAATTCAATATTTTCTTTTTTTTATTATTCCTATTTTCGTTTCGTTTTTAGTATTTTTCCTCTTTATAGATACACTTTTTTCCCTATAGTTATTGTTCAATTTGATCTTGTAAAGATTTCTGTTTTGTTGTTACATCACCTAGTTGCTAATGACCCAAAATTATATATATTAAAATCTAAGGTTTGTCTGATTTTCTATTTAAATTCGGCGGGGATTATGCAATCGTTATTTTTTTATGGAAAAACAAATTGTTGTGGCCTCATGGACGATAATAAACTCGTCAATATTCGTCCATTAGAGATTCCATGCCTCACACTTAATACAATATCACAGCAATTTCACGAAAATATAGGGGTTATGAGCTTAGTTGACCAAATATTATCATTTTTTTTTATCATGATTAATATTAAGATAAGTATGACTTAACATTCACCTTCTAAGATGCTGAATCTTTGGTCAATTTAGTGACTGACTTACTAAATAAACGTTTCCTAGTTTCGGCGTGACGTCTATACGTACATATAACTCAAACATGGTTTCGAAATTGGTACTTTAGAATGGCGAAATATTATACACTATTTGGGATTACTGTATAATCTAACTTTGGACCTCCCCTTTGGATATCCAAAATTCAATAAGGGTGAAGGGGGGGGGGGTAGAAGAGGTCGAATATAGAACCTTTTTTGCTAATCATAAAAAGATCTGGATCAATAAAAAGGCCTTGTCCTCTACTATTGTTTTTGATTTTATGCAAAGTGCACTTTACATACAATTTAAAACAATAGTTGCTTAGCTTCAAAACAATAGCTTTCTTATTGATCCTGAGCAATTGGTTCCTACCATCCAGCATATTCCAGAGATATAAGAAGATTTATAAATTATGTTCTATGACATTTTTGGATCCGATGCACTTCATGTCAAATAAAATAATTTTAATTGTGTGTTGTCCGCATGAGGTTCCTTTCATTTATTTACATTTGAAAACTAAGTTAAAATGTTACTAACTTTTGTAAATTGAAAAAAAACAAAAAACTTTTTCAGCATAATGCAGAAAGTTCTTCTTAAATGCCTTCTGAAATTCAGTGGAATTGTTCCATCGATCCTATATATATATATATATGGTGTTGTTATTCTTTTTGGAGTTTTGGTCAATGTTGGTGAAAAAATCTCTGTGTAAACAAAACAAGGAAGGTTACTATAACCCTAGTCCTAGTGCAATAACCATGTGTAATAGTTTGTAGGTATCTTTAGTCTTGGTAAGTAATAATAAGGAAAAAACACCCTTTTACAATAATGTGTAATAACTATGTGCAATGTTATAAAGCACCTGGAATTTACAGCCCTGAAGAAGAGAAAATAAAGATTCTCGAAATATCGGCATAAACTAAGATTTTTTCACTAATATTGACCAAAACTCCAAAAAGAATAACAACACCATATATAAATATAACCTGGTCAAAAACATAAACACCATTATTTATTTATATATATATATATATATATATATATATATATATATATATATATATCGGGTGTCACTGCTCTGGCGGTCAGAATTTTTGTCTTATGATTACCAAACTCGATATATTAGCGTTCCTTGAAAAACCAAGGTCATGTTCTTTAATGTCTAACATCGGAACTGGGGGAGGTTTAGAGGGGGCTAATTTCAAAATTAGAAATATCTCCATTTTTATAAGTCTGATCGAAAATTTATAAAATTTATAGTAATTTGTAAATTTATTTGCCTATAAGCGTTGCTATATGCATATTTTCTCTATCTTGAATGTTAACCGAGTTATTTCGATTTTGGAGTTTTCAGTTTTCCTACTATTGTCATAATAACAATAAGCTGTTATATCATGAACATGCACATACGTTGTGTGATGACATCATCAATTAAGGATGATTTACGTTCTTGTCTCGAAAATGTTCATTTCATCTATACCGTACTCGATATTTAAACGTTTCAGGCAACACTAAAGATGTTTTGGTATTGGCAGAAATAGGCACTTGATGGGGGAATATGGAAATTCAAAATATCTCCGTACTATGAGCGAAAAATGTTAAACGACTAGTTGTTAAGCTACTGATGTTCTATAATTGCTTATTTTTTTCTCTTAACTCGATTATTAAGAATGTTATTAGTACATTCTTGTACTACTAACTATTACTTTCTAGTATATCATACCAACTCGTTTTTTCCCTAGTATATCTTACCAACTCGGATTCCGTTTTTCCCCGCATCCCCTGCGGGACGGGCTTTTACTAATACACTGCTGACATTATCGGTGTATAGGAAGGCTGGAGATGGTATTGGCACAGGCCGAGATGGAGGAACCCACTGACCACTCGCCTTTCTCCCGCTCAGCAGGTGTATCTGCCCTCTTTACTTTCCCCCACTTCCCCTCCTTTAGCATATCTCTCCCTCTTAGCTCCCAGCCATCCATTCATCAATAATCACCATAGTTTTGGGATAGCTTTAGTCCAGCTCCTCTCGGCTAATAATGATGGATGGCCATATTTTGTCAATACCCTCTACCGCAACCGACGGGAATGAGGAAAACATTTAATCTGCATATAAGGAGATTATTTAAAATAATTAAAAATTTTAATTAGTTAGGCAACAGGAGCCATTTACTGCCACCAGGAGAGTGGTTTGTCCTTCCTTTTGCTCCTCAACTATTCATTCATCTATGACGTTAGATAAATTATAAATCAGGCTAACCAAGAAATTTTATATTTAAAAATATAGATACATATATAATTACGGTCAAACTCGCATTTCTTGGCTAAAGTAGAGATAAGATTATATCAACTAATTGTTCGAAATTCCATCCAACTAAAACACATTTCCATTTAATGCGAATTACACATATTCTGTATAAAAAATCTCCATTATATTCTCAAGAGAATAATATTTGGCGAAAACATACCTGGGATTCTAAGTTACCACATTGGAATTACTATACTTAAACGAATATCTCAGATATTAATGGATTTAAATTTCTACTTCAAGACAAACTACGAGCCCTTAAAGATTTAATTAGTTAAACATGATGATAGTCTAATTTATTGCCTTCAAGAAGTCATTAGGGGTTAGTAAGCCAAAAACGTTTCCCATTTGGTGTAATGTCTCTAGAATGACGTTATCCAAATCTATCCTCCATTCTTCAATCGCCATAGATGCGAAGCAGTTAGAGACAAGTAAATAGTAAATAAATATTCCTTCCTTAATAAGAATACTATTTAAACAAGACTGGAAATTTCAAGTGGATATAAGGCGTTAAGTGGCATAATGTTGAGGCTTGAAATGATAGTTATCAGAGTAGGATGAGTATTCCCTATTGCCTAACTCAATAATTCTTATTAATATATCCATAAATATTTTTAATAGAAAAGAATCAAATAGCAATTATATTATTTTTTTTTATGAACAAATATAGTTATACTTCAATCTCATTTTCTATCGCAGGCATAATGAAAGTTAAAACTTTGGATTTTACATTTCTTAACCCACTCCTCCTGGCCCGGTTGCAGAATGAAATGAATTTGATCTGTAGTTTTATATGAAAGGTGTAAATATCAATTTTTACAGTAATCTAAGTAAAATTGCGGCCGCTAAAGCCTTAGCAGCCTAGCACACACACACACACACACGCGCGCGCGCGTATAAGCACACAATTTAAATATTTATTGAATCCACCTCATTTTTGTTGTCCATCAGGTAGGATCTACAGGATCAGTGTGAATTTTTGAACCCAAGCTTTAAAAAAGTTTGTTAAGAGTAAAACTTTTAAACAGCTAATTTCCTTGGAGTATATGCCTCGTCTTATGTTTTTGAAATCAAACTTACAAATCTTTATGTGTCATGCACTAAGAGTAATTGTAGGAAGCAGGATACCTTGCGGTGTTCAGGTTAGTGTAAGTTGAAATTAAACTTAGCTCGGCTTAGCTACAAATTAAAATGATAGCGGGAAATTGGAATAGCGGGATATTATAAAATGTAATCCTATCTTGGAAGTAACGGCTTTCTACAACATCCCTTTTAGCATCAGCTTTCCCCGCAAATTTGTGAGTTTCCAGCTATAAGATTTGAAATATTTTAATTTTTCTCTCATAATAATTAGTGTTCTTAATGTGTTTCGTGTCTTAAATTGGGACCAGTAAAATTGTAAAAATTCAGCATGGTCGATCAGTCTTTTTGCGCGACTCATTCTCTCTTCATTTGGAGGAGACCTGGTTGATATAGGGCAGTCTGATATTAATTATCTGATGGCTACGCTATAAAATGTCCGAAACTTATTGATTCCGGATACCAACGCGTTCAGAGTTCATATCTTTGTTTATAGTTGATTAGTTAATACTTGATGTCGTATCATTCTAGCAAAAAAGTTTATTTTTTCCCTCCCACTGTGTTCCTCAGTTAACAAAAAGAAAATATAATAATTTACTTGCGGTTTATTCTGGACGGTGAGCATGATTATACTGCAGGAATATTTCAAGGAAATTCACAGTCCCACTACAAATGACTTTATTAAAGTGACTAAGAGCTTTCGGTGCAGCGATCATCATCTATTGTCCCCAACCTGAGAAGTTTCATAACCAGACTGTAGTCTAATGTAGTATAATAATAATTTTGCAAAACTGCATTGGTATAAGCGATGTAATCAACCAAATATAAAGTTTTTTTGAGCAAGAAGATATTCTTACGGTTTGAATGAACGTCTGTTTCATCAAGCTCCTACGTCTAGTTGGCAAGTTTGCATTCTCTTTGCAACCCATTTTACTAATCAATTATGAGAAATAATACCCGCCATCAAAAACGATATTAAGAAGTACTGTTATAAAGGTTTTATTGTTCTTTAAAATATTTAATAAAATACATTTCTTATTTTCTCTTATAGTAATAAATATTAAGTAGATAGCTCGTGTTTCTAATTCCAAAATTAGTAATATCTTCGTGATTATTAGTTGTATCGAAAAATGTCAGAGAACCAATCTTGATATACTATTGATGTCCAACAGTTGTTGTCCTATACATTTTTTTGTAGATCACATATTAAGCGAGTTATTTGTACTTTCTTGTTTTCAGCCTTCAGTATGGCCCTATTTCTACTCATCGGATTTTTAATTAAATGCAAAATATTGCTTAAAGGTTTTAAATTGAAAATGTCGAAGTGGAATTTTCGTCAAATGTAATTAGAGTATAGCGTTGCACAAACAACTTGTAATATTAATGCAGTGTATGATCAAGGGACTATAGCGAATGCACGGTGGAGCGTTGTTTCCAGAAGTTTCGCTGTCGATTTATTGACTTGGAAGACAAATAAGGTTGTGGCCACTTTTCTTCAGTTGAGGACGACCAGCTGAGGTCAATAGTGGAAGAAGACTCATCCAAAACCACCATAGAAATGGCGGGAGAACTCGGCGTGAACCAATCCACCGTCGTATGCTACTTGGAGGCAATTGCTAAGGTAAAAAAGTTAACCAAATGAGTGCCACACCTATTAAACGACTGCCAAAAAAAAAACACCGCTTTGAAATCTTTTCCATGCTTCTGACGCGTCTTAAAAAATGATCTATTTTTAATCGCCTTGTGGCGTGCCATGAAAAAATGATCTTGTACGACATCAGGCGTTGTAGACTATGGCTAGGCAAAGATGAATAACCAAAACCTTGCCCAAAGCCCAACCTGCACCCAAAAAACGTTATAGTCACAGTTTGGTGGAATACTGGCGGTGTTATCCACTACAGCTTTCTCAATAGGGGCAAGCCGACGAGTACTGTCAAGAAATTGATAATATGAATCGGATGTTGCAGCATCTTTGCCCAACATTGGTTAATCGGAAGGGTCCGATCCTTCTACATGATAATGCCAGGCCCCACGTTGCACAACCACGACGACTGAATGAGTTGGACTACGAAGTTCTTCAACACTCACATTTTGTTCCTAATCTCAGTCCTACTGACTTCCACTTTTCCAGACATCTGGACAACTTTTTGGTGGGAGAAACATGTTCAAAACCAGGATAAAATTGAAAATTCTTTTCGTGAGTTCATTGCATCTAGGGATCCAGATTTATTTTTTAACTGTGTTAAGAAAGCATGTTGAACGTTGGGAAAAGTGCATTTATTCGGACGGAAATTACTTTGATTAAATATATATAGCTATTAAAGCAAAGATATGGTGTATTTTCAATGAATATTAAATGCCTGCTTTAGATTCGCTTCAATCTGGTGATGAGATCAATATGGGGAGATGAGATCAATTCAGATCAACGAGACACGACTGGGAAAGCTTCACCTTAAAGTACCTCTGATTATATACTGTGAATACACTGAAAAGAGAAGAATGAAAATACTGCTTTGTATGAAGGAAGAACTTATGAAGCCAAAATACTTGTTAATAAGCAGGGCATTTTCAAGTCTAAGGGACTAGGAAATTATATTTGTTTGAAACTGGGATTCATTCAACTGGCTGAATTAGATCTCTATGAGTCAGGAAACTTTTTCACAGAAAGTGGTTTCCACCACCAGTACTTCTGGGACTGTTTCGGTTGCCACCCCGACACTGCTTTACACCATTATCCTATACAGCCAAGTGTACATTTGTCTTGTAAGTTTGCCAATTAGGTTTTAGCAGATTTCCCTTAAGGGGGTTTAATCAGATATTTGCATTTTTATGAAGTCGTTGGTCGGGTATAGCTCGGATTAGGTCGGCCATTTTCGCAACTGATCGGCTCAGGTGGAAGCTTCTTCTAACCTTAACTGTCGTTTCTAACCTTACCTTACCTTCTTTACTTTGTGAGATTTATGCAAATACGTTCAGTTCATCCGCACCCCCCCCCCTCTTTAGTTCTTGGACTACTAAAATTTTAGATATTAAAATATAAATTATCCTTACAATTCAGAAGCCGATTCAGTTGGGAATTTATTTTAATTAACTGAAAGATTTCTCATTACCGTTTGTATTTTATCAGGGTGGTGTTGTGTTAGCAGTATGGAGATTTCTGTATTGTAAAACTTCACATGGGAAATCTGCTTGGTTTACGCAGCCCCTGCGTGACGGACTTTTTTATTGTAGAGGGGAGTATGTATGGGATTTCAACGTGGTTTAAGTAGGACTGGTATTTGATAAGGGCCTAAAGGGCAGTGGCCTTGACAGCAGGGGCGTTGCTAGAGGAAGCTGTCTACCCTTCCATTACCCATGTGTAACTCCTCAATCTACATGCCTCAGGCTAATTACAACAATCTACCCACTAACTGCCTACCGTCTAATTAGACATATTTCTATCCTCCTGTCCGTCCTTTAGGCCTCTGCTAACGTCATTAATATTCCAGGAGGATCATCATCCGGTTTTTTTCTGTATTTGAATTTTAAGTCATGTATTCGTTGCTTGCAGTTCATTCGGCATCATATGTCCTTGAAGATAGTGGTCAGGCTCTCTTTATCATTATTGCTATATTAAATTATATGACTAGGTCATTTTGCGCTTAGCTCAGCAGTAAGTTTGTTGGCGGCCCTGATTTAATTAAGAACACCTGCCATCCCTCGAAATAATTGAATTTCATTGAAAACTTTGTGGAAAAAATAACACCAAAACGTTTGTCACGCAGGGTTGCTGATTTCTCACGCTTTCTTATGAACGCTACAGATCCTCATCTCACCTTATATTCTCTATTTCTAAATAAAGTATCGAAGATAGAAGTCGGTATTTACTGAAGACTTAAAATAGAAAATAAGAATAACTCGCTATCATATTTGAGTTACTAAAAGTGTATAGAACAACAATTTTAGAGCATCAATAGTTTATCAAGATTGGCTAAATAATTGTTTTTCGATCCTATTCATAATTTCGGTAACATTAAGATTTTCGAATTCCCCTCTCTCCTAACACCCCACCCCCTTATTTCTTGTACAATTTCCATCGAATGTGATCTTTATGTTGAATGAAACTACAAAATATAGTGTTTGGTTTAGATAAAATAAACATTTTCGAATCAAGAATTAAATCTAGATAAGATTCTCGCAAATAGGTAGTGTAATGACGTCATATATTAAGATTTAATTCTTGATTCGAAAATGTTTATTTTATCTATACCAAACTCTAAAAAAATGTACATAAGGACGAGTGGCTCAGGTCCTAAACGTATTTAGCATATTTCCCTTAAAGAAAATCAGCTATTGAGTTGTACTCACCTAATCCAATATCCTTCAGTCCTACTTAGGATATGGGTCGTATAACGAGTTTGGTAACTATCAAACCAAAATACGACTGCTAGAGCGGGAAGAGGCCTGCATATAATAATTAGTTGTCCCAACTTAACAATAATAGAATATACTGGGAAAAGTATTTTTCCAAGCTTAATTATCAAATAACATTTTCAACAGATCTTCAACAGTCCCTGCTTGTCGGACATTTTATTTTATCACTCAAAATTTAAACCTTACACATAAAATTACAGAAGTGTAAATATCTTTAATTAAACAGCCGAATTTGACATAGCTTGGCTCGCCTGACAAAAAACATTCCTAGTAACATGCCTAATTGACAGGTGGGCAGATTTTTAAAGTTTTATACATGTTAGAAAGGAGCAAGGTAGGTCTGTAGAAAAAGTTATCTTTGACAGAATCATTTGAATGAATTCCATACAAAAAAAGAATATGCTAAATTGTTTCTCATTCTTCGAGCACCGCTCAAAATAATGTATCAGCAAAATGAAAATACGTATACATAGCACGCAACCCAAAACACAAGCCTAATGTTATATTTATTATTAATTCAGTCGAGTCTTGTTAAATATATTCATTGTATTTATAATCAATTTCATATTTATTTATTTTCTAATGTTTCTTAGTAGATTTCCCTTAAGACACACACACGCGCGCGCGCACGCACTCACACACACGCGCGCGCGCGCGCACGCACGCACAGAAACACACACACACACACACACGACATGGGGGGGATTTTGAGGATAAATCTCGAATATTTTATTTCCGTTATTATAGGTCGGATCGAAAAAGCATATAGGACCAATCTTATTGCGAATTTAATGTTCTATGAATGTTTTTTCACCTTGATTATAAACCGAGAAATTTGCATTTTTTAGTTTTCAGCCTTGAGTAAACCTCTACTCCTACTCTTGTCATATCAACAATAAGATGTTATAACATGAACACTTCATTCTAAGGTTAATTATCTAATATGGTTTCAATGGAAGTTTTTCTTTGTGAGATACATGCGTTGACGTCATCAGTTAAAATTTTTCATTCTTTACTCGAAACTGTTTATATGATCTCTGCCATACTCGATATTTAACCGTTTCAGTCAAGGCTAAAGATCACATTTGATATTGCCTGAAATCAGACTTGGAATGGTGGGGGTTTAGGGGGGATTCAAAAATTCTAAATGTCTCCGTTATTACAACTCGGATCGTAAAATGTTATAGAACCAATCTTGTTAATCTATTGATGTTCTACAATTGTTATTCAATTATTGTTTCGTAAACCAAGTATTAGGCGAGTTATTCGTATTTTCTTCCCCTCCCCTTCTACTGATCGTTTTAGCAGATTTCCCTTAAGGGAAATCAGCTATTGAGGTTGTACTCATGACGGAATTTTCGAAATTTTTCTTCAAATGTCCATCGATCCTACCTAGTAGATGACGAAAATGAAGTCCGTTCAAAACTGTATATATATATATATATATATATATATATATATATATATATATATATATATATTTGTCTGTTACCGCTCTAGCGGTCGCAATTTTGGTTTCATCGGTACCAAACTCGATATTTAGTCGTTTTATGTAAAAAGAAAGATCAAGATCGTTAATGGCTGAAATCGGACCAGTGGGAGGGGGGGCTTAGAGGGGGACTTTTGAAAATTCAAAAACTTTCCCTTATTATGCGTCGGATCGAAAAATTGTATAGAATCAATCTTATTGGAAATTAAATTTACTATAAATATTGTTTCATACATTTTGTCTGTATCTTGAATATTAACCGAGATATTTGCATTTGTATTCTGTGTGTGGTCGGCAGGAGTCGTCTATGTCTATGGTACTTTCCGCCGAGAGCTCTGGCGGCCGTTTCTGTAACTGTTCGTCCCTCGTGAATAGGTTTAGAGACTCTTACTACTACTGTTGTTATTAGACAGATTTCTCTACTGTAACACTTGACGTGGGAAATCTGCTTAGTTTACGCAGCCCCTGCGTGACGGACTTTTTTTTCCCATATAAATATAGAATATCTAGTGAAATGACATCAGTACTGGAAAATCTGCTTAGTTTATGCAGCTCCGGACTTTTTTTATTCAACTTTGGAAACTCAAATGAGCTACACCACAGATCTACCAGATATTATGGTATATATTTATGTTCTTTTGATTATGTGAGGATATGTGTTATGTATTTGTAATTCTACTTATTCGTATAGAATTTTCGGATACTTGATTGCCACACACACAAATTGTGTATTTGATACAACATACTTTATTATCAGTGTTTTTGTCAGTCCAATTGTTTCTTGTTTTTTTGCTTCCTAGAAATATTTTCCAGAAGGACTTTGGGTTCATGTCATTTTTATTCAGTTACCGCTTTGGGTTTAAGATCATTCTTTTTGCCCATTCTTAAATCCTAGAGTCAAGGCAACCAAAAATAAATACCTCTTTTTAGCCTAGACAGTGTATGTATTATTTGTGGTTTTATTTACAGTTGATTTATATACAAGTCTTTTATGTGTTATCTGTATTTGGCAATTCATGAAAAGCTTACATTTTGTGAGCCATTTTTTACAACATGAGGTAGGCACATATTTAGCTGAATAAATACTTGAAATTATTGATTCTGTGAACGAGAAATAAAGGCAAAGAAAACATTTTGAGATAAATTAAAAAATTCAACACTATCTGTCTGGTTATATCGTTACTAATAATGGAAAATAAGGAATTGAAATTCTTCAAAACTCATAAGGAAAAGTAAATTTTAAATAAATAAAAATAATTAAGGCTTACTTAACGAAGCTATCTGATGTAATTCCTACTGATTATAAAGTATCAGAACCATTAAATTGTTAATTATCACTATGAAATCGTACCTTATACATATTTATAAGATCGTATATTTAAAAAAATTATCATAAACATATGAACATCTCAAGATTTATAGCTTCATATATACTCGCTTAAGGTAATTTAATTTTATTTGATTGATCTTTTAGACGAAGCTCTCATGAAACCGGCATTTCGTGAGCTCATGAATTTTACTATTTAGTGAGAAGCTATTTTCATTTTGTTTTAGGAAAAAGTAATATTCGTTTTTATTTATTTTTTTTTTTTTTTTAGCTTTTGGAGTTTCTATCTTTTTCTTTTATTACTCTTAATTAAGCGAGCAGTTTTAAGTATTAATCTCTTAGAATGAGTGTTCTGGTACAAATTAATTTATTCGTGTCAAGGATTTCTATTAGTTCGTTATTGTTAAATGCATTTAAAATTAAAGTCATTATGGAATATCTAAATTAAATGACGTTATTTATTACGTATTGAAGCGTAGTTTGTGAGTTTGTAAGCTGATTTCTTTTGAGGTAAATCAGCTTACAACTTTACTCGAATGATGCAATTTTCGAAAATGTCTTGAAATGCTTATTGCCTCTACCTAGAAGTTGAAAATGAAGCCCGTTCAAATTTATATATATAAATATTTTTATTTATTTTCATTCTGAAGTAACCCTAGAAGAAGGAAGTTAAATAACTTTACGACAAGTCCCTTACATCCTTTTGTACATAATATGTTTGTTATTAACAAAAATTTACTAAAAATACATTGAACAAATGATTTATAAAATAAAACTATTTCCTAAAACTACAGAAAAAAATTTAGGTTATTATGATGCATGAAATTAGTTTAAACAATTAAATTATCAACAGTGAAGTTTCAAATCTATATATATATAAAATTGTAACCTCTGTCTGTACATTGATTTTTTTCGCGAAATTTCACGATAACTTTTCGTTTCACATGTCATAGACAACATAACTGCATTTTGTTTCTTTCGTGTCTGTTTGTTTGTTTGTTTGTTACCTTTTCACGCCTAAACGGCTGAACCGAATTTTATGAAACTTGGTATGTATATTAATACTAGCCCAACTTAGACTTTAGGCTATATTAATATTCTCTAAGACGAACAGGAGTGGGGGTTATAAGGGAGGCCTGAAATTAAAAATAGCGATATTTCGTTTCCTATTGCTTTTTCAGCAAATATGCACATAACAAAAGTTGTTTATTTTGTAATTTAGAGTAACTTTTGTTATATGCACTTTTGCCGTATACGGAAGTATAAATGAGTTATACGCTAAAAACTATAGCGGGAGTCCACAATTTTATTTGGCACAAAAGACTCAACCGAACTAAACCAAACTCGGTATGTGAATTAGCACTAACGCCTTCCTTATAATAAGCCATACTAACATTTCTAGGGACGGGCAGGAGTGGGGGTTATAAGGGAGGCCTGAAATTAAAAAAGCGATATTTCGTTTCCTATTGGATTTTCGGCAAATATGAACATAACAAAAGTTGTTTATTTTGTTATTTAGAGTAACTTTTGTAATACACACTTTTTTCGTATACGGAAGCATAAATGAGTTATACGCTATAAACTAAAGCGGGAGTCCACAATTTTATTTGGCACTAAAGACTCAACCGAATTAAACCAAACTCGGTATGTGAATTAGTACTAACGGCTTCATTATAATAAGCTATACTAACATTTCTAGGGACGGGCAGGAGTGGGGGTTATAAGGAAGGCCTGAAATTAATAATAGTGATATTTCGTTTCCTATTGCATTTTCGGCAAATATGCACATAACAAAAGTTGTTTATTTTCTTATTTAGAGAAATTTGCTCAACACTTCTTTTCAATATGAACTACCAAGTACCTCACCTGAAAAAATTAATTCAATTGTATGTCAATATTTTCTCCTTAATAATTCAAATCTATGCATAATGCACAGGAGACGGGAAATATGACAATATGCAGGAGAGTGAAGTCTTACATAAAAAAATAATTTTATTATTAACAAATGCCAACAACGGGTATTAACCCTAAACACTGGAACGGGTAAATGTCAAAATATTGTGCAAAGTAAAGCCTTGCCAAAAATATACCATCACCATTCAGCCTCAAATGAATTCCTGAGCGAAGCCGGGTATCTGAGCTAGTAATTCATATAATTATACACTTGTTCAGCATACTTTCATAATTATTTACTGTATTTATAAAACATGTTTTTCCTAAACTGGTCTATAGTTTTTTAGACGTTATAAAATCTGTTTTAATTTCTTTTCTTTGGTCCATTAGTAGTCTACAGTCATAGAGCAAGTGTCTGTAAATCTGTCCAGTAGTAAAATCGCGATAACAATTCGGTTGACCTGTTTGGCCAAAATGATTAAAGTAAGAGTTTATTGTTTCGTTTCCTGTTTATAATTATGTCAAGTAATAGTCTGTTGAAGTTAAATTTTACCCTAAATACTGTTTAATGTTCGGAACAAATAATCTTAAGTGTTGTCCTTTCGCAGTCATATTTCATTTCTCTGAATGTACACAGTAAGCCTGTTTTCCTCTACAATACGTACTGTAGAGGAAAACCAGGCCTACTGTGTAAATTTGTTCCTCTACCTCCTAGCTTCTCTAGAAGTAATATATCATTTCTGTTGCCATTTGTTAATTTTGTCTGTAAGTAATAGTGTTTTTAAGTGTTAATAGCAGATTTACCTAAGGGAAATCAGCTATTGAGGTTGTACTCATGACGGAATTTTCGAAATTTTCTTTCAAATGTCCATCGATCCTACCTAGTAGATGACGAAAATGAGGTCCGTTCAAAACTGTATATATATATTTGTCTGTTACCGCTCTAGTGGTCGCAATTTTTGTTTGATCGTTACCAAACTCGATATTTAGTCGTTTTATGTAAAAAGAAAGATCAAGTTCGTTAATGGCTGAAATCGAACCAGTGGGAGGGGGAGTTTAGAGGGGATGATTTTCTAAAATTCGAAATATTTCCGTTACTATACATCGTACTATACATTATGCATCGGATCGAAAGCTTGTATAGATTCAATCTTATTGCAAATTAAATTTACTATAAATATGGATATATACATTTATTCTCTATCTTGAATATTAACCGAGATATTTGCATTTTTATGAAATCGGGGGGGATAACGGATGAGAGTAAAACTTCACATGGGAAATCTGATTAGTTTACGCAGCCCTTACGCGACGGACTTTTTTGTTGTAGCATTCTGGAATTGGGGTATCTTTTGAGACAGATTTTGCTCATAAATCAGGGCTTTTCCCAAAATTTCAGAATGTCCGTTGATCCAGGAAAAGTGTATGTGTTCATTATTTTATTCAAGTCTTATAAGTACTTGCCTGATGTTTTCTGTTAAAGAGTCTAAAGAGTCATAAATTGTATAGTTCTGATGTGTAGGTGTGTGTGTGTGTATATATATATATATATATATATATATATATATATATATATATAAAATCTATAAATACGGATGACTAATCAGAATAGTAAGAGAAAGGGGTTTAGTATTGGGGAGGGGGAAAAAAATATTAGGTATACTTCTGTTGTATAAAAATCTTATATAACAAACATTGTTTCAAACTTAATTTTCTATAAATGTTTTATACATTTTTCCTGTATCTTGAATATTAACGGAGATACTTACATTTTTTTAGTTTTCAGGCTATTGTAAACCCCCACTCCTCTCTCTCATACTACATTAACAATAAGATTCATGAAAAGTTTCATTCGATGCTTAAATGCCAAATATCGTTTTCAATGATCTTACACTATGTGCGATTTGTGTATGGAATTTTCCAGTTTTAATGATGCCCTTAAAAAGCTGGACGAATGTTCACTGATATGTCGGCAGTGAATATGATGAATTGACCAAGACCATTAGACCTCAATTATAATAATGTCTAGGACCCTGGAAATTTACCTGTACCTTGCAGATTTATAAAATAATTAATTATTGATTGATTTTTATGTGCAGCATATATATTTAATAGCTTTGTAATTTGTTTAATTGAATTGACTGAAAACTTATTTTACTATCAAAGTGAATGAATATTGTATTTTAAAGCTGAGAAAGTCTCCCTTATTTGAGTAATTGCCGAACTTAAACTTCAATCAGAAAATAAAACTAATTAGGTAAATGTGCCCTTATTATTTAGGCCCAAAATGTACTCCAAACCTCGCTTTAAATCTCAGTCCATGGTTGCTTTCTGAGCAACCGCTCCATCATCAGTGCTCTGTCAAAACACAAATAATATATATACAAAATATGTAATTTAAAAAACGACTTAAGAGTATATATAGTAATAATTTAAAAATATATTATTAAAATCTAAAATTTTAAACAATTTAAAGTCACACAAAACATACCTATGTTTAATAAAATAAATATAAATTTAAATGTAGCATGTTTGTAAAAGGATGTCCTGTTTATATTCGCGCTTGAAATGAAGGTCAACACCTCCACTTTTTGCAATCATTGATATCTACATCGACCCCCGCCAGCCTGGTCATGTTGAAGGCCTGGTTGTTTGATATCTACCATGCACTGTCTGGCCGCAAGTGTGGTAAAAGACGAATATATATATATATATATATATATATATATATGGAGTCTATATTTTCTTAGAAGATGAATATTTCAAAAAATATTTCGAAAAACGCTTAATGAATTCAACCTCAATAGCTGATTTCCCTTAAGGGATGGATATCTCGTAAAATGTCCTGGTGATGAATAGCTTTGGAGGTACTCCTTCTATTTAAATTAATGTACCTTCTTCGCGGAGGCAATTACACACGTTCTGAAACTATTGAAGAACTTCATCTCATAATATTTAATTAATCAATAAGTCAAAACTGCCACTAGCTCCTGGGTGATATCACTCAGGAGTAGTTGATAAGAGTTAGGGGGTAGTTTTCCTTAACGAGGATAAGAATTGGGCTTTGGGCTAACGCTGGTCTGCCTCTTAAGGGGTCTAAATCCCATGATGACTCCAGTCTTCCAAGAAGATGTGATGGTGACGGTATCTCATACATACGATGTGACAATATATGTTATTGTTCTAAGATACCAATTGAAAATTCCGCAAACATTAAAACGGGAGCTTGGCAACATGAATGAAAACGTTGACAGCTTATTGGAATATCTAAGGAGAAAACACATATGGAGCAAAATCTAATTTTAGCAGATTTCCCTTAAGGGAAATCAGCTATTGAGGTCGTACTCATGACGCGAGTTTCGAAAAATTTCTTCAAATGTCCATCGATCCTACCCAGGAGATGACGAAAATGAGGTCCGTTCAAAATTATATATATATATATCTATATATATATATATTTGTCTGTTAACGCTCTAGCGGTCGCAATTTTTGTTTGATCGTTACCAAACTCGGAATTTAATCGTTTTATGTAAAAAGAAAGACCAAGTTCGTTAATGGCTAAAATCGGACAAGTGGGAGGGGGGGTTTAGAGGGGAGGTTTTTCGAAAATTCGAAATATCTCCGTTACCATACGTCGGATCAAAAAATTGTATAGAACCAATCTTATTGCAAATTAAATTGACTATAAATATTGTTCTATACATTTATTCTGTATCTTTAATATTAACCGAGATATTTGGATTTGTATTGTGAGTGTGGAGAGTTTCCGCCGAGCGCACTAGCGCTAGTGTGGCCGTTACACTAACTATTCTTCCTCGTGAGAATAGGTTATTACTAGGCAGATTTCTCTATTGTAAAACTTCACGTGGGAAATCTGCTTAGTTTACGCAGCCCCTGCGTGACGGACTTTTTTCGTTTGCTATTACAATTGTAGTATTTCTTTCATATGCCGTCTTATTTTATTAATTTCATTTGAAAAGCCAATGACTCATTGTGTAAAGGCTTATTAAATAAATACCAAAACAGATTCATTAATAATTATCAAAGGGGTCTCGGGTTAGTCATGTAAGTTTAACCATTGGTTTTAATTTCACCCGGTAAACCTAGAGTGACGAGTTCGATTCCGGCCAGGGCAATAGGAATTTATTTAGTAACAAACTCATTAAATAAAATCCTTAGTCCCACCCTGGCTAAAAAGGGTGGTGGCCTGTAGATAACCCGTCCCAATTAGCTATAGTATCAAACAGTGGACGTTAATGAGCAATAATTATCAACGACAGCACTCAGTTTATTGATAAGAGTCTTATCGATTATTTAAGAACTAATATGGATAATGGGAAATTAGTCCTTACTGTTGTTGCTATGAACTCTCTAATTTGTTATCCCATCCTACAACAGGTTGAACCCTGCCTGATTTATAAGTGCCCTAAACAGTGAAACTAAATTAGCACTTTAATTTCTGGCGAGATAAGGTGCCACGCTTTTAAGAGTCGCTTAAGTGCGTTGCATTCCTTGTGGACTCGGCATACACTTTTACGACTAAGAACGAGTTTCTTCTTTGCTTCTGAAGAAGCTGCATTAAATCCATTCCCAATTTTAGTAGTTTTTAAGTCTTTTCTGAAGATGGGAAAATGAGGCCTGTCGCCATTTGAATAGCTCAAAAGCACTCTTACCATTCCTGAATATTGGCATTGCGCCAGACGTTTAAACAGGTTTCGGCAATTTATTTTTTTCTTTTTTATTCTCTTGTGTAACTTTTTTTTTTATTTCATGCTTAAACTTTTTTGTTATAATATGGTCTTTTATGAAGATATCCATGGAACCAGTCAGAACACGATCATATATTTATGTTCTGACTGGTTGATTAAATGAGACAGACAATGGGCTCGTAGTATATCCTCTACTTTGACAACTCATGATGCTCTATTTTAAGACTGATACCTATTCATCGGGAAAAATAAAAATATATTCCAAGTCTTATTAACGATCTCACTTGTAATACTCTTACTTGTTGTTTATGATTACCTATGTGGAGGAGATAACGTTTTCTCGTTGTTGCATGTTTAAGTAAATAGCATGGAAGCAGTTATAAGAGCCAGCATGAACGCAGGATGCTTCTATATCATGCTCTCAGCTGTGTCTCTCACGAAAGGAAAAGTGCAAATTTACAAAACGGTTATCTGGTGAAAACTTGTAGCAGACGTTGTGCAAGTAACAGAAGAACCCTTCTTTTCTGTTGGAGAAGAGCTCTGAAAGGAAAATTTGGAACTATACACCTCAGATGGAGGATCAACTCCAAACAGATGGACTTGTAGGGAAAGCCTGATATCACCTGTGCTTTTAACAAAGCCAAATTGCCAAGGTTTGGGGACGTCGGGAGACTGGTCTCCAACAGCCTGTTGGACAGCCAGGGAAAGTTGAGTGGTAGAACTATGTGGTACTATGTGAGTGAAAATGCGTGGCTAGCTCAGGGAGGGTTGCCTGGATAACCAGAGGGACGTCTCGCGGGGGCTAGAGGTCCGGAATCGGCTGCGGGTTCCGAAAAATGATATTTGATGGAGTCCGAAACAAAGAGCAAGGTATAAGATGGAGGTGGAAAGCCTGTAATGCCTTGAAGTAACCTATTTATATCATCACATTCCTAATTTATTGCGCCTTTTAAACGTGTATGTATAATATTTTTTATTTTGTTTCCAATAATCTACAGCAAATTCCATATACAGCAAACAGATATATTCAATGACTTGACATGGGAAAGAGTCCATTGGCTATTCCAAAATGGTACGAATATAGTTTCTTATACTAGTGAAAATAATTATATTCATCACTTTCGCTTCACTTGAAAAGTATTTATATCTGTTGTCTAGTGGTCTTAGTAAGATTCTGAATCTTCGATTGTTCCTTTCTTTTTACTTTGAGGTGTGAGGTTTCTAAGTTCCGCTACTTGTCTAAAGTCGGATCAAGGACCTGGGGAATTAATGTTGGTTTGGTGGACAAGTGGATAGATGGAGAGTACGGGACTAGATTTACTGTTGTTAACCTCAATACTCAGGTGAGTCAGTCAAGATTCGAGAAGAGATAGGTTTTCTTCCCGTGATGCAGATGCTAAAATTGGACCAACATACATGTGGTCAGATGAGTCAGAGTGTGATCGGATGCCTGCATGGGTAAGTAACGAATAAGAAGGGACTTAGAATGACACTCTGCGGGAGTCCGTAAACTAAGCAGTTTTCCACGAGCAGGTACAGCATATTTGTACGTGTTTACTACATATTCTCTGATTCAATGTACAGAAACCGATGAGTAAGTGTGGTGGAAGGGGGGGGGGGGTTACTGAGGGCTGCATACAAGGAAGGTACGAATATCTCGATTAATATTTGAGTTGCGAATATCCCACTTGATCCAGCTATATTTATTTTGATTTTTGAACGCCCCCCCCTCTCTAGACCACCACTTCCGATTTGAGCCACTAACAAATATGATCTTTAGGGTTGACAGAAAAGTTTAAATATCCAGTAGGATATAGAACAGATAAAGATATTCTTGTGAGAACATAAAATCTTAACTGATGACGTCATCACTCAACTAATTTGCATACAATCTCAATAGCTGATTTCCCCTTAGGGACGCAGGAGGAAGTTGAGAAATAAAATAAAACTTGGAAATATCTGTTGGTAAGGCTGGTGATGAGGAAATAGGTAGAGGAGAGTTTATTTTTTGGTTTAAATAAAAGACCGAACCTTGTATACCATCCAAAAATTAAAAACTAATTCTATGGATTTAGCGCGATTTCTTTTTACGTACTATTCCCAACCTACATCTACAATTTTAGCTTTATATCATATACTAAATACTTTTAATTTTGGTATCTAAATTGTTACATTAAATTATATTTATTCAAAATTTGAGAATTTTTTTGGATTATAAGATGTTATTAAAACAAACTTGAAAATATTCAAAATTCATTACCGCCAGAATAAGCCTGAAGAATATAGGAAGTTAATGAACAATATTAATTACATTTACATGTATGGTATGATATTAATGTTGGAATGATGGGTTAAGGAAAAATAGTTCCACTTTAGGCACCGCCATCAAATAGTGCTGTCCAATAAGCTGGTTCGTATGTGTATTATACATCATTTTAATAATAGATTCCCATCCATATTTTACACATGTATTCGTCAAATATTGAATGTTGTGGTTTTAGATTACTTCAGGTAATCTTAAGATATAAATCCACTAACATATTTTTTACACCTCTTAGATTCGTGAAGTTATCGGAACTATCATATTAGTGCACAATTAAGAAAGCATTTACTCCACTTAATTTGGATCTATCATTAAATATTAGTAATTTGGCCTACTGGAGCAACGCAGACTTACAAATAGGTAAGTGCGTCGTATTTTAGGAGATGTTAGGAGTGGGGAGGGAAACATCCTCTTACCCAGGTGAATTAGCGGCTTCTTGTGGAGCGAATGAGATCAGCGTTCCTGAAGCTATCATTCGCTCTCTCCTTCCTAATTATACAGCCCCTGGGAAAATAGTACCTCTATGGCTGAAACCTCTATCTCTAACTTGCCCCAAACTGCTTGCATTAGGCTAGTCCGCTCACAGATTTATGGGGCACCATTAAAAAAAAAGGAAAGGAAAAATAAGTCTAAATAATCTGATATTAAATTCCATAATAGTGGATGAATTATCGTGATTGTTAAAATCTTTTATTTCTCTATAATTGCTTCTATAGACATGTATCCACACAAGTAGGACCAAGGACTACGTGTGGAAATATTTAGGTAGCTGTAATTCTCGGTATTATATTGAAAATGTTTAATAAAAAAAATTATACTCAATAATTTCTCACAATTTAAACATTCGAATCCGGTCTGCAAGAGTTTTTTAGTCATGGCATGGTATCATATTTGACATAATGGCCTATACAAATTTACAAGTGCATAGTTTATTTCTAAATTTTAAAATGAATGGGCGTTTAGAATTGTAACTATTTTTGCAGATAGCCCGCTACGAATATTCAGCTCTAAAGGAATGAGATTGGGGATAATTGGTTCCCTCATTTTTATAAGAACTTGTAGATATTTCAAAACGGTGTAAAAGATTAAGAAAAAAATGAGTCCTATTGGTAGCTCTATATGCGTTTAATGCTTATGGTCTTTTATGCAAATGGTTTTTATATCTAGCATTGTGAACGCGATTCCTGAGTGGGTAATAGCAAATAATTTAGTCATAAATTGGCTAATAAACACCATGGCTTGAAAAATGCGCAAATCTGTAGATATCCCAATTAGCCATAAAAAGACGTTAATAAATAATATAAAAGTAAAAAGCACCATCAAACAAAATGAGAATTTACCATATGAATTCCGCGGGCACTACACGATAATATGTAATATAAAGCTCTCTGAAAGGCTTTCCTTTTTTTTCTTTCTTTCTTACTGTAACTTAATATATTACACGCATCTCCTTTTAATTGCTTAAATTGAATTTCGAATAAATAGTTGCATAAGAATGCTGATATCATATTAGACTAAAATATAAATTTCATAGATTCGAGGCTGGGAGTTGTTTTTCGTCCTTGGCGGGTGGGAATGATGATCTGCTGAATTAAACTGAGAAATTAGGAAGGTATAACAGATGTAGTGGGAAGTGGGACTGAGAGCCACATATAGCTGTATGATATGAGAGGGCATAGAGATGAGAGGCAAAGGGCCAGGAAGGCAAACAGAAGCCTGGGGTAAGCCAGTGGGGTGGGGTCTGACTACCTGCTCCCGGCCCTTCGCCCTTACAGCCACTCCCAGCAGGTGGATTCAACCACTGCCATCTACAACTAGCAGGTGCTTCTTATTATCACTATTCATACATCTGGCTCTGCTTTAAACCATCATTACAATTTACATAAACCTATTCTTCCTAATAAGTACCATTTTCGACTTGAAACTTGAAAACCTCCACACAAAGATTAGGTGTAAATTACCAATGATTAGATTCGTGGTTTAACAATTTGGTATAGAAATGTCTCATTGTGAAATAAAAATAAACCCTAATGAGGATATCTGGTGACCACACATATTCATCTAACATTCGTCGATTTTGAGGGTGTGAGTTATCTAAGCCTATGGGACAATAAGTGGAGATTTCAATGTTCAATCGCGAGGAGATTCTCAAGGAAAGTTGAAAAAGCTCAGACCACATAATCTGGAGCCTAATAAGGTTACATTCTAATCAGCACAGGTCTGTATTGCGCATATTTGGCGCATTGTTCTTATCATTTACTGATAGTAGCTTACAGTATAGGCAACTGCTGGTGGTGCTAAGAAAGAGAACGGCAGAGACAAAAAAGTGCGTCACGCCGGGGCTGCGTTAACTAAGCAGATTTCCCACGTGCGCCACGTATTTGCATTTATCTCAAAACTTAAAAGTTCAATGAGAACAATATTTGGTATTTAAGCTTCAAATAAAGTGATTCATAACATAATAGAATATTGAAAATATGAGATGAGTAGGAGTGGGGCTTTACTGAAGACCAAAAACTAAAAAATGCAAATATCTCAGTAAATAATCAAGATAGTGAAAACATGTACATAACAACATTTATAGAACATTGCATTTGCAATAAGATTAGTTCTATACAATGTTTCGATCCGACGCATAATAACAGAGATATTAAGAATTTTCGAAATTCTCCCTTTCTAAACCCTCCCCCCCCCTGGTCCAATTTCAGCCATTAACGAACTTGATCTTTCTTTTTGTATAAAACGATTATATATCAAGTTTGGTAACGATAAGACAAAATTTGCGACCGCTAGAGCGGTAACAGACAAATATATATATATATATATATATATATATATATATATATATATATACAGTTTTGAACGGACCTCATTTTCGTCATCTCCTGGGTAGGATCGATGGACATTTGAAGAAAAATAATGAAAATCGCGTCATGATTACAACCTCAATAGCTGATTTCCCCTGAGGGAAATCTGCTAAAAGTGTATCTTTGGACGGAGATGATTATGGAGGAAAGTAGCGTGGGAAGTCTCCATAACCTGGCCCATTGATGTTACAATGAAAACCTACCTCTGAATGAAAGGTGTTAAGTCTACGGTTATAATCATAATCTTAGATTATTGTTATTATCATGAGTACTATTTGTGTTAAAAATTTAAATATTGTTCTGCCTTAATAACCCAAAACTGAACAATATATTAAATTTTAAATCATTTTAAGCAATGACGTCTTATAACCCCAATTAAATTTAGGGTGTAAACAATTGACGATCTACCAATAGCCATACTTGTATTATTGTTGGAGTTAGTATTTGTTGCTGTTTAAATGTTTGTGAGTTGTTTTTACCTATTACAAATGTGTATTCCACACGCTAGTCCACTAATCTAGGGATCGCCTAGTTTTCTTTATTTACTTGTGTTCTGGTTTTGCATCATTAGGTCAAGCGTATTCTTGTAGGTGGTAATTCTTTGAGGCTGAATTCCATTGAAGGTTGTTTAATTAATTTCATCACATTTTCATAAAACCAAGGACTTCAAGTCGTTCATACTATTATAATCATCGGTGTATTTATAGAGCGGTTCATAGTATAATTAACCTCCTAAATTTTATGAATGGACTGTTGCGTCAGCAACTTAGCTCAAGGTGTTTTCCAGTCCAATGTCAATGGGAAGAGCGGAAACTAGCTGTCAGCTGTTGCATACAGGTTGCTGGACTTGACCCACTCAGGCCTGCTTTTCCGCCCAAAGGAGGTAAAGCCAACTTTTGTTATTATTTCCCTTTTAGGCATTCATTTACATCAACGATATTTTTTCCACAATTACATAATTACAAGAGTTATGTCCTCATTGAAGGAATTCAAGATGACAGCATCAGCCTGTCATTCAAGCACATAGTAAAAATCTGCTTAGTTTACGCAGCACTCCCTTGACTATCCACTACCTATGATTTTTAGAGTAACTCGTATTTTCATTTTCTGCTTTCAGTTAACTTCTCATTCCTCCTCAGGTGATTTTAATGTTTAACTATTATATTACATAACAACTGATAAAGTAATTTCTAAGCGAGAAATATATACTATTGTATAACGTGCAGTTGATGTCATCTGTGACATCATTTCTGTATGCTTCATTAATCAAACCCCCCGGCATGCTAGGGTTTTTGAGTTTCACTTATTGGTGAAATGTTGACCATAGGCACTAATTATCTGCCGAGTTTTGCACTCGTTAAATTCCGTTATTAATGGCTCACGTTTCCTTGTAGATTATATTTCAGTTAATCGTTTGAAATTGCATTCATTATTCAGATGTCTATCTGCAAATTTAATTTCCATATATAAATATAGCCTCTAAATTTAGAAAATCTCGTTAAGAAAGTGACATCAGATGAAGTCAGTTTCAATATAACAAAATATTAATATTGGACTGTGCAGCGGCTATATCCTATTCTAATGTAACGGTTCAGGCGGGTAGACTTGCCTCCTTTAATACAGATCGGCTGTACCTTGTCGATTTCTATTACCATTTGACTTTCTACATAACGGACCATGGGAGATCTCACCGTCACTCCGTCTTGGATATCGGGCTGGTCGTATTTAATTCTAAGGTCAAGAACATATCCCGACGTGTTCGGTTAATGAGCTGCTGTTGCCTCCTTTACTAGGTCACCGTATCGAATTTGTGGAATGGTGGTTGGTGGCAAAGATATTTTCAAGAGCATGGTTGCACATGGACAAGTTAGTTCTTACACCTTTTGTTGTAAGAGCATAGATACGCCTAGCCATTCGTTAAATGAATGCAGTGGCATCTTAAACTATGCAGATTTCCCAATTCCTAGTATAGACCGATGACGGAGTCTCACATTATGATCTTTATTTTTGCCTTCGTATGTATCCTATGTCATAGAGATCTGAAATTTAGATAAGATTGAGATATAATGGTTTAACGTGTAACTCGCATGAATAGGAGTAGGAATTTACTGAAGGCTGAAATCGAAAAATTACTTCCAATCTCAACTAACAGTTTCTTGTCCTTCCTACGTATTGTCTCTTCCCTTGGACTATTTCTGCATACCTGGATGATGCATAGCTAAATAGAAATACATGCCAAATTATGAATTTCCTAATTTGAGGGACTGTTTTGTCTGCAGTGCTTTAATAACGCGCATTACTGAGTTTAAATGATCAGCAGGGCACAACATTCTAGGTTTCCGCAATTTTTATTGAATCATGTATTTACAAGAGCAAGGTTTAGATTTTTTAAATGATTTCATAACGTATATACATTTCATTTATAAATAATCAATTATTTTTATATACTCTATCGTGATACATTAAGTATAAACGCCATGGAAATTACCTGAATTAATTAATTTATTTTTTGACATACTTCGTCATCATTATCGATTCATATTTTTCAATTTAAATAAGACAATAAAATTGTTCAAAGGGTGAGAATGGAAGAATATAAAATTCAACTTATACCCGACATACCTGTCATAAATATGAACTTGGAGTAGATATGAAACATGATTTTAATATATTAACTGGTCCCCTTCTATCAATTGCTCTTGTCGAATGAAAATTGTTGATTTCTGTATTCTGTCAGTTTATGTTTCACCGTCAAGTGACAAATTCACTAGTTGTAAGCTTTTTTTTGAGGGGTAATTAATTTACATTTTGGTAGCCGAGTTTTATTTAAAACGTGGAAATGCAACTTGCAAAGCAATGGCGTGGTTAGAGGGGTGGGGATTTATGTGCAGAAGCTGTAAAACCTTGAAGTGTTGTTCGAACAAAATCAATATGTAAAGCCAAGAATGAGAACCTTCTAGCATTTCTTATAAAATACATTTGTACAGCTAAGAATGAGGAGTTGGACTATAATATAGGCGGGATCATTGATTCGATGACAGGTAAATTACCTTGCCGGGGTATTGTATTGTGGGAAAGTATGGGATACCGCTAAACCAGCTGGAACAGATGTTGGACCGCAGCCTCTACCTCATCTGAAGAGTGACACCGTCTCCCATCTTATAGCTGTCATCTTCACTCACAAGTGTCATCCTTGTCTCCTAGGCAATTTCAATCTTGTCTGCTTATTCTATCTCCGTTTTTCTCTTTCTCTGATTAGATAGAAACTTGCTGAGGGAGTTGTAATTACTTCATTTGGTGCGGCCATCTAAGTGAGCCGGGGCACTTCAAATAGGAATAAATTAATTAAATATAAATAAATCGTTATCGCCGCAGGTCAAAAATATTGAAAGAAGTATTTATTGTTTGAGCTTTGTATTTTAGCGAATTTCCATTTAGAGAATATTCTGTTAGAATTGGTCGCCCGGACCAAGGTAACGCCTCATTTTGATGTTCCACATAAGAAAAAACATTTTCGTTCAAATTTATAACATTGAAATGATAACCACAAATATGTGACTACTTAATTATCACGTGGAGTTTTGCTGTTTGTATATCAAAGGCAGAGTTTCATTAAAATACGTATACATAATTCATAACAACATTGTAACAAACTGGTTTTTGACCAGTGGGAGGGGGGAGGGGGGTTTAGAGGGGTAATTTTGAAATATCTCCGTTATTATGCGTCGGATAGAAAAAGTGTATAGAACCAATTTTATTGCAAATGCAATGTTCTTATAAATGGTGTTATGTATATTTTTTCCCTGTCTTGATTATTAACTAGATATTTGCATTTTTTATTTTTCGGCGTTCAGTAAACCCCCAATCCTACTCATGTCATATTAACAATAAACTGTTATATTATGAAATACTTTATTTGAAGCTTGAATACAAAATATTGGACGTTTACGTTTTGAGATAAACGGAAATACGTTCTGTTGACCCCCCCCCATACTTCTTTTGTTCTAGATTTACTAAAATTTGAGTGATTACTATAAACGTTATTCTGATTCATTATAAATTACAACACTAGCTATAGTAAATAGTTTTCAATAATATTGATTTGTTATATTCAGATATATATTTCATTAATTGTTCTTCTTTCTAATCTAGAATATTTCTATCTATCTATTCAGCTCTGCGAGACTGGCTGACCTGTTTGTTGTAGAGATTATTAACTTGTTTATTGGCTGAAAGACTTCTCATTACCGTTTGCATTTATTATTCACCTTGTGTTGTGTTACCAGTGAGTTATATATTGTAAGCCTTTCTCATGTGAAATCTGCTTAGTTTACGAAGCCCCTGCGTGACGACTTTTTATTGAGGATGAGGAATTCCGAAGAAAATTGTTAGAGGAGAAATAATTATTTCAATTTTTTTTTTCAATTGAACCGAATTATTTAGGCCTCCAGGAAGCTATTATCTCTGAGCTAACACATATAATACCTAGAAGCTTAGTACTTGTTGTTGAATACAGATGTGTAGACGGTAGTTGACACAAGCCAGTAGCCACGTTTGGTACATTTGGTAATTGGCAGTACGCTAAGTCCATACTAATAGCGATTTGGTACACCACACTGCATATATATCGCTAGCACAGTTAGTTGGTATTCCTACAGCTACCGAGTCCCCCATACCCTAACATATCACGTACTTCGCGGCTCACCCACTCGCCGCCCTTTTAGTCTATCAATAACCTCAAATTCATTTGCATAATTTATTTCGTACAGCTAACGGAATAGGGGTCACATAACACTTTTTCCTGCTTTTTTCCCCTCCTATTTTAGAAAGGCTCTAATTTGCTCTGCTATGGATTGCATATCGTAGTACTCGGTTCTAAAATATTACTTTCCCTTCTTCGCCTTACACGCCCGTGGATTACAACTTGAATTGCTGATATAACCTTTTCGATACGTATACATGCTTCGTTTTTACGTTTTCCCCGTCACCTAGTAAGAATGAATGACGTTGATCTAATTTTAAGTTTCTTTAACCGTTTTAATTCGTTTTTCACTATTTATAAATAAATATATATGTACTAGCTAAGGTGGGTACCTTCCTCGGAAAATCATTAGAGGCGAAACGATCGTATTTTGTTTTTGGCAAGGCTTCTACGTGTACAACTACACTTCCCGGCTGGGCGCATTGTTTTCCCGTAAGGGTCAGTTGGGCGACTTATAGAAAAGAAATTTTAGATTTGAAAAATAAATGAAAATAAGTCCCTCTCCACGACCTCATGATGATGAAAATCATTTCCTCCCCACTGTTTAACACACCGTAAAAATATTCAATAAATCAATATGTGATTATTGCTATCATAATCATGGATAGCATTTATTATAATTACATATCATCTATAATGCACGTATTTTATATATACAATATGACAGTATTTTTACAGCAAGACTTCAATGTGTACAATTACTCTTTCCTCCACGTCGTATTGTTTTTTCCGAAAGGGCCTGGAATCTTTTGGTTACTAATAGAACAATATGTATTAAGCGCAGTTATGTTATTTAACATTGCAGCAGTTTATTTTAGTTTTCACATGCAAATAAATGAAGTCCTTCAAGCAGGGAGTACGTAAAATAAGCTGGTTTCCCACCTGTTGGTATAACACATCTCACCACATATTCTCTGTTTCTTTGACAAAAACCGATGAGTTGATGGGGGGGGGGGGTCTGTTACAGAAGACTGAAAACAAGAAAGTACGAATAACTCGCTTTGTAGTTGAGTTACGATGAAATGTTTAGAACAACAATTGTAGAGCTTCAATAGTTTAAAAAGATTGATTCTATAACATTTTGCGATTCTACTAATAATATTCGGAGATATTTTGAATCTTCGAATTCCCCTTCCTCTCTATCCCCCCCCCTGTTCCTGAGACGATGTCTGCCAATCACAATTATGATGTTCAGTTTTGAAAAAAAACTGTTAATTATCAAGTATGGTATAGACAAAATAAAATGAACATTTTTGGGACATGAAGGTACAACCTTAATTGATGATGTCATTGCACAACGAATTTGCATGTATCTCGCATAATAAAGGTCCCATGGAAACAATATTTGGTATTTAAGCTAAGAATAAAGAGTTTCATGTTGTAATAACTTATTTTTAATAGGACATGAGTAGGAGTGGGGTTTTACTGAAATCTGAAAACTAAAAATTCCAAAAATATCTAGGTTAATATTAACCTTAGAGGAAACAATATTTATAGATAATTAAATTTACAATAAGATTAGCACTATGCACTTTTTCGGAGATCCGAATTTTCTAAATTAGCGCGAAGAATTATTTGACGAATTTTGATGAGTTTACTAGCGTTAATGAGTTTACATGCTTAATTATATTTCTGCAGGAAACCATTTTTATTTCTAACACTGATAAAATGTTACTTCTGATTTCGGTATTCACCTCACTCATTCTTCTATGGTATTACTTCAGATTGCCTAAATATAATTTAATCATATTTTTTACCCGAATACAAAGCAGCAATCGTTATATTTTGACGACTTGATTTATTTGAACCCATTATTTGTAAAATTGCAGTCCTGTGCCCATTTTTATATTTGTTAAAATATAATTCAACTGTTTTTACATTAGTGTACAGGAATTATGTTACGTTAATCCAATCTTTATATTTCGACGAGAAAACAATATTTTCAAAATTCACTTCCGGATCACAGTTATTCCAAACTATCGCTTTTAATGCCACAGGAAATAATAACTGAATGACTGCACAGTTACTGTACATGATGATTTTGTCCGTTCGGTATTAAACCAGCCAACGAGGGGTAACACGGCTAGTACAATACACACACACACACACACTCACACACAGGGGTTGTGTAAAGTAAGCAGATTTCCCACAAGCTTGACACGCTGCGGAGCTGACACCTACTATTATTTCCTGTAATAACAAATGCCTGTAAAAAGGACTAGAAATTTATTCAAAATGTCAGCGCTCGAATACTAGATAGGCGGCATATGTATAAAGAAAGACCAAGTTCGTTAACGGGTGGTCCAACAGAAAGGGGTATTTGAAGGAAGGGAAAACAAATATTTTAAATATCTCTGTTATGTCGGATGGGAAAATGTTTTATATGCTGATCAAGGGAAATCTCCTTAACATTGATCGGGTTCTAAACGTGTAGGGTTATTTATTGCATGCACGAACTGAAATATAATGTCGAAGACATTCCATACAAAACATAGATACGTATTTTTAGTCTAGGTTTCGAGGTCAGGTGCGACGACTGCAGCGGTTATGGGGACCCACAGTTGCGTGTCTCTAACCACCTACAGCTACAATCAAACTGATGAAATGTAAATGAATGGATTCGAGCCGCGCGACTCTAGTGAAGCAGATGTGGAGCATGCAGGCTGCTTGTTTATTTGATCGAATACATGGTTGACAAATACATATCAAAATATCTATACATCTCCCCAGAGATATTGTTAGGCTTCTATGTTGGAATCGAGATGTTTATTGATACAAGTGCTTTAAGAGTGGGACTTGTAGAAGTAGAGGTGGTGTGTAAATAAAGACTCAGAACTAAGTAATACCAATACATATATACAGTGGTGTCTAAGGTAAACCGGATAAAATGCTACTCACGGCTAAAAAGATGATTTCATCAAAAAATGATTGGCGGTTCAAAATTGAAAAATTAAGCACTATAGCGAAATTAGAGATGCAGACCTAGAACTTTTTCCTCAGGAATGTTTTGATTATATCATCCGTTTAGCCATGAAAAATATTTGATCCGTTTTATTTTGGACATCCCGAATATATACACCAAACAATTGTAGAATATATAATTTCCAATACTACTGTTTGCATAGCATTTTTTGGCCGGAACCATAAATCAGGGATAACTTGGAATTTTGGATTTTTGCATTCTAGTAATTTACATTTGTGTTTAGGCTGAATGCCAGAAAATGAAACTTTTTTTTTTCATTAAATGAATTTATTACATCTTCACTCTAGGTTTCACACATGTGCCTCGTTAGAAGTACCTAATCCTTCACAAGTTAAATTATATTTGACTACATTTCTTAGAGCACCTTCTACAAGTGTGCTGAAGAGTTAGCTCATATCTACTCTGGCGGAAGGCGTGATGTGGCACCGTGGATAATATGAAACATTTGGAGCCAAGCACAATTAAACTTATTTAATGAGAAAAAGGGTTTTATTCTAAGACCTTCAGGTTATACACAAATGTGAAGTTTGATTGTCACTATCAAGAAATATGTCGTATTTAAGTTTGAAAAATGACATTCATGATATATTTGCTTATTAATATTGTAAGACGAATGGGGGGGAGGGGCTGAAAAAATATAAATAACACAGTAAAAAAGTATATGACAACAAATGTAGGAAATTGAATTTGCAATTACAAGATTGGTTATATCATTTTTTGATGAGGATATTAATAACTGAGATATTTCGAATTTTTTATTTTCCTTTATAAATATTCCTCCCCTCCTCGTCTGATTTAGTTGTACACTAATTTTATCTAAATTTTTACATTATACGATTCAATATCGAATATAGATTAGAAAAAAATATAAATAAATACATGGATATAAATGTGCCGTCAGCTTGGTAGGATCAAAGGAGATTTGAAGAATTGTTCGAAAATCGTTTCATGAGTACAATTTCAATCCCTGATTTGCCTCAAGGGGAAATTTTCTGAAATGAAGAGTTCTTGGATATGAAGACACCTTTACTGAATTTTTCAGGATTTATATGAACATTATACTTGAAATAATTGTAGTTAATGGAGATTCTCAAATTCTGGAATCTCGTTCATAAATTCCCACAATGAACTCTTATAAGATATATGGACGGGATATAACTGCGTGAGGAAGATTTGCTCTGACCCAGAGTATATCTAGAGCTATACTTTCGCCGCCTAATCTGTTCTCATTCCTAAGAGCACCGCCCAGATTGGCTGTTCTATGACTAGCCGTGAGGACGTCCGGAATCTATGGAATTCTTATACTAGACAGCTTGACCGCATAATCAATGATATTTCTTTGACCAATTGAGATTTCTCAAGGGATATTCTTAACTTTCACTTACTGAACCATTGATATAGTGGTCCTCGGGTCCATTCAGAACCGTATCTATAGTTCTTGATAGAATTTCATGTACGCCCGTCAAGCAGGGGCTTGAAAAAACTTAGCAGATTTTCTTTATTTGGTGCAGCTTTTATCACCTATTCTCCATTTTCATATAATATAAGCTAGATATGAGATGTTTAGTGGCTCTGGTGACCCTAGTGAAAATCGTATTAGTATGTGTGATATATGAAACAAAAATTCCAGAATATTAAATTTTCAATAAGATTGGTAATACATCATTTTTCATTCCGATTTTTTATAGGAAAAATGTACTTCTAACGTACGCTGAGAACAACTAATGAAAGTTTGGTATGCCATTTATGCGGTAAAAACTGTAGATAATCTAGTTTCAAGTTAAATTCTACATAATTAATTATTAATCAAACCGGAAGGTTTTGAACATGATTCTCATACACCCTAGTTTCATATATGTATTTTTGCAAATAAGATCACTGTTCTAGCATTATTTTCTTATTTACCATTTTCCAATGTGCTTTAGCGAATAAGATTTAATATTTATAGTAAATTTAATATGCAATGTGATTGATTCTATATAGTTTTCGATCCGACATATAGTAACGGAAATATTTTGACTTTCTAAATCCCCCCCTCCCACTGTTCTGAGTTCAGCCGTTAACGAACTTGATATTTCTTTTTCCTGGAAACGACTAAATTTGGGGTTTGGTAAGGATCAAATAATAATTGCGATCGCTAGAGCGGCAACAGACAAATATATGTAGTTATAGATATACAGTTTTCAGCGGACATCGTTTTCTTCAACTCCTGGGTAAGATCGATGGACATAGATCGAAAAATTTCGAAAATAGCGTCATGAGTACGACCTCAAAAGCTGATTTCCCAGCTAAAATAAAGGGAAATCTGCTAAAATTGGAATATCTCTGTAAATATTCATACTAGAAATATAATGTATATAACAACATTTATAGGTAATTAATTACCTTTACCATAAAATGTGTTCATTACTATGTTTTGATCCGACATATAAAAACGGAGATATTCCGAATTTTCGAAATTCTCCCCTCTAAACCCCCCTCCCCCTCCTCCAGGTTTCAGCCGTCAACGAACTTGATCTTTCTTCTTACTTGAAACGCTTATGTATCGAGTCTCATAACAATCAAACAAAATAATAAAAAAAAATCTTTTTAGGAGCGGTATCTGACCAATGTATGTTACATTTTGTACGGACCTTATTTCCGTCAACTCCTGGGCAAGATGTATATTTAGTGAAAAGTTTTGAAAATAGAGTATTGAGATGAGTATCAAGCGCAATAGATTATTTTCCATAAGGAACATCTGCTTAAAGGTAACCTAAGGGTTTTAGAATATTAATTTCGTTAGTTTTGTGCTTTCATTTACATCTAAACCCACTGGTCCCGACAATCCATCTATTGAATATTAACCGAGATATTTCAATATTTATGTTTTCTGCTTTCAGTAAAGCCCCTCTTCTACTCATGTCATATTAACAATAAGCTGTTATAACATGGCAGAATCTTGTTAAACTATTGATGTTCTATAATTGTTGGTCCATTCATTTTTTTTTGAGCGAGTTATTCTACTTGGTTCTTTTTGACTTCTGTAACCCCACCACCTTCTGCTCATCGGCTTTTTTATCTCTAAATAGAGAATATGGGGTGTGATGAGCTGACATGTGTGTTATATCAGTGCGTGGGAAATCTGCATAGTTTACGCAGCCGCTGCGTGACGGACTTTTTTTAAATTTCATAGTAGTACATCTTTTCATGTTCTCTGGTTTTTATTTTATTTTAATATGAGTTATACATCGGTAAAGAACTTCTAAAATTTTGGATTCCCATTTCGTTTCTTATTTCAATTATTATTTTTATGTGAATGGGCATTGATTGTCTCTTAAGTTTTGAAACTTCTTTGGTCACTGCTTCCATTAAAGCTACACGGAGAATGGTGGCTGGAGTATCAGATAGATAGCTATTACGATAGTATCTGAGCCTTTAGCTCAGTGCTTATCTCCTATCTGTGCTAGTATTAATGAGGTGATTTAAAATTACCTAGCCTTACATGCGTGTCCCATAGGCTATCTTGCCTTATAGGCTTTGCTACTTTTACTGTTGCATCGTATGAATTACAGCCCTTCTCCGAGACCATTAATATGACACCGTTTCTCACACTTTCTCAGCACTTATTATTTATAAAATGACCTTCATTGCAACGCAAGTGAGTTTCTACAAGACTATAATAGAGGCATGGGATTATTATGCTAATTTATATATAACATGTCATATAAATCCTTAAAATCTCATAATGGGGGCCGATTTACTACAGAATTAATTTGCAATTTCACATTGTTAACATCAATTAATTTCCGCTGGACCTAGAAATCCCAGCAAAAAGAGAATGCCAAGAACAACCCTAGCTAACTTTCGAGAGGAACGAGAATGAGAACAAAAATAATAAAGCCCGTCAAGGGGCTGCTTTAACTAAGCAGATTTCCTACGTGCATCGCGTATTTGCATTTATCTCAAAACGTAAAACTTCATTGAGAACAATATTTCGTATTTAGATTCAAATAATGAGTTTCGTATTGAAACAGCTTATTGTTGATATGACCTGAGTAGTAATGCGTGTTTAATGAAGGCCGAAAACTAAAAAGTCCGTCACGCAGGGGCTGCGTAAACTAGGCAGATTTCCCACGTGAAGTTTTACAATAGAGAAATCTGCCTAATAACAACTGTAGTAGTAAGAAACCTCTAAACCTAAAACATTATTTAGGGCGTAATAACCCAGTAGTTTCTAGCCCCAAAAAACAGTTAACCTAACCTCTAAACCTATTCACGAGGGACGAATAGTATGGAAACGGCCACCAGAGCTCTCGGCGGAATGTCCAAACAGCCTACTGGTGACCACACGCAGATTACAAATGCAAATATCTCGGTTAATATTCAAGATAGAGAATAAATGCATATAACAATATTTATAGTAAATTTAATTTGCAATAAGATTGGTTCTATACAATTTTTCGATCCGATGCATAATAACGGAGATATTTCGATTTCAGCCGTTAACGAACTTGATCTTCCTTTTTACATAAAACGATTAAATACCGAGTTTGGTGACGATTAAACAAAAATTGCGACCGCTATAGTGTTAACAGACAAATATATATATATATATATATATATATATATATATATATATTGTTTTGAACGGACCTCATTTTCGTCATCTCCTGGGTAGGATCGATGGACATTTGAAGAAATTTTTCGAAAATCGCGTCATGAGTACAACCTCAATAGCTGATTTCCCTTAAGGGAAATCTGCTAAAATTAATTCAAATCTATGTTAATATTTTGTCCTTAATAATTCAAATCTATGCATAATACACAGGAGACGGGAAATATGACAATATGGAGGACAGTGAAGTCTTACACAAAACATTAATTTTATTAATAACAAATCCACACCAATAACGGGTATAGACCCTAAACACTGGGACGGCTAAATGTCAAAATATTGTGCAAAGTAAAGCAATGCCAAAAAAATACCATCACCATTCAGCCTAAAATCAATTCCTGGACGAAGCCGAGTATCTGAGCTAGTTTAATTATATAGTGCTACTTAAATGTCTGAAGTGCTCGTTCTTTCTTACAGTCCCTTCTTCACTGGAGAGGTATTGATACTTTGATTCCCGAAATATGTCAGCTGACTGCAGATCGATTATTTACAAGCCAACCTTGAACTCGATTATGTCACAATTTAAAATCGATTATTTTAAGATAAAGATGTTATGTAATGAATATATGATTGAATTTAATTTCTGTTTTTTGTTTATTGTTTTTTTTTTCCTATTTTTTATTATGTGATTATTCTCTTTTATTTTTCGTTTTGTATTACTTCTTACTTAATCATATATTTGAACTTTTTCAAAATTGAAGATTTTGTTTCATGAAGATGGAATTATCCATCAAGGCAGTTTTATTTTCATTAGCGGCAATACGTTTTTCGTGTTACTTTAACCTTTTATTCAACAGGCGAAGATTCACCAATATAAGTTCAATTGCAGGTGTTACAGTTTATTTCGTATATATTGTATTTAGATTTTGATATCATTGGGGTTTTTTTATTCATCTTATTTCAGGTTATCACTCCTCATTCATGCACCCGAAAATGAGCTGGGAACACTATAATGGTGAAGAAAATTGAGGAAAGTGAATTGAGTTTTTCTTCTTGAAACCGAAAGTAAGTTCCATTGGATAAGTGAAAGACTTCCTTGTTCATTGGCCATCCATGATTCATTAGTGGGTCTGCGCAAAGAATTTTAACGGACCAACCTGGATTTCTTCTGTGCCTTTCTTCATTGGGAGCTCCCATTGAAGCTGGACCCCTGCTTAATTTCTGCCTACCAATGGAAATACGAACAGAAGTAGAGAGCGCGTGGACAGACACACAGATACGATTCCGACTGGCCTCGACTATTAAAATGCCTGGTTCGTTGACCTCATGGGACCGGTCCGATGAGGACCAGGGTCCGGCCCCAAACTATTCTCTCATTCGGGGGTCAAATAATTTTATATCACTTTGATCGTGTTCGGTCTGTCCTCAATCTCCTTGTAAACAACCTGTTACAAGGTTCCATGGTGATTTCATCTTGTCTTGTTGGACGGATCCTTGATTATGTTTCTTATTTATGAACCTTTGACTTGCCATCAATTTATGTGACGCTTATTCTTATAGGTGTTTTATGACGCCCTCTTTCTGTTTTATGAATAGTGAATCTGCTGAGGCCATAGTATTGTTTGAATATTGAAGGCAAAACCTGTATATACCTTCATATTACCACATCTCAAGTTTACTTAGTATATTAAGTTTACTTAGTTTATTAGTCAGCTGCCCTATAAAGCAATGGTACATTTCTTATGTAATTACCTCAGACAAAGATGAAGGCCTAGATAGAATTGGATTTTTTTTTTTTTTTTTTTAGGAATATGAATATTGTCAAAATGGGTTGCATTATGTCCGTCTACCATAAATTAGAGTGGGTATTGAAAAAACCTGAATTAGATTTCTCTTGGAAACCATTTTTTTTTCAACCCTCGAAGACGGGTAACCAAGTTTCTAATTACTTCCCACTTCGCCCAATGGGCATTCCAACCTTCCCGTGTAAAACTATAAATAGGACTAATATGAAGGGAATTAGTGGATTATTTAGTGCTTCCGGTTATATTTATATTTCGGCGGGAAACCATTATTATATTAATTAATTTCTGAATAACAGCCATTCTAACCATAAATTCATTTAACTGCTTATATCATGGGTAAAACAAATGAGTCTCAGCAGTTTTACTGTTCATGTTATGGGACATGTTTTTTTAATTAATAAGACAAAATGATTTTATGTATCCAATTTTTGTATTTCCCAGGGAAACCATTCTATTTCAACCCATCCAATAACGGGTATCACATCTAGATCTTGAATAGTCACAGACTATCTACTTAATTTCCCATTTTGTATCAGAATCAGAAGTACATTCTGATTCTAATACTTCTCTAAGGATGTCATATTTACGACTTGAAGCTCTTTGCAAAATACTAATGCTGATGATGGTGATTTACTTCACGAGATGAAAATGATAGCTTTTCATTCTGCATAATCTTTGTACACGCCCTCCATCATATTGAACTTTCAGTGCCTTTAATTGTACGATTTTAAAACGTTCGTAGAGGCGGCCATTTTAATAATATCATTGTTCATTTCTATTCCCGATTTAAGGATATATATATATATATATATATATATATATATACTAGCTCAGATACCCGGCTTCGTCCGGGAATTGATTTGAGGCTGAATGGTAATGGTATTTTTTTGGCAAGGCTTTACTTTGCACAATATTTTGACATTTACCCGTCCCAGAGTTTAGGGTTAATACCCGTTTTTGGCATTTGTTAATAATAAAATTAATTTTTTATGTAAGTCTTCACTGTCCTCCAAATTGTCATATTTCCCGTCTCCTGTGCACTATGCATAGATTTCAGTTATTAAGGACAAAATATTAACATAGATTTGAATTAATGTTTCCAGGTGAGGTACCTCATAGTTTAAACTGGAATGAATTGTTGAGCATATCAATATTTCTACGCAAATAACTTACTCCACAAATTGTTCCTGGAGAAATGTATAAAACAAAAGTTAATCTAAATAACAAAGTAAACAACTTTTGTTGTGTACATATTTGTCGAAAAACAAATAGACAATGAAATATCGCGAATTTTTATTTCAGGCTTCCCTTATAACCCCCACTCCCGTTATAACCTAAACATTTTAATATAGCTTATAATCATGGAAGAATTAAGGCTAATTGACATACCGAGTTTTTTTAAGTTCGGCTTAATCGTTAGCGCCCAATGAAATAGTTGACTCCCGCTTTAGTTTATAGAGTATATCTCGTTTATACTTTGTTAAAAGACAAAAATGAATATGACAAAAGTTACTCTAAATAACAAAATAAACAACTTTTGTTTTGCTCATATTTGCCGAAAAACGAATAGAAAACTAAATATCGCTATTTTTAATTTCTGGCTTCCCTTATAACCCCCACTCCTGCCCGTCCCTAGAAATGTTGGTATGGCTTGTTAGAATGAAAGCGTTAGTGCTAATACATATACCGAGTTTTATTTATTTCGGTTGGGTCTTTTGTCCCAAATAAAATTGTTCACTTCGGCTATAATTTTTAGCGTATAACTCATTTATACTTCGGTATACGACGAAAGTGTATATAACAAAAGTTACTCTTAATAACAACATAAATAACTTTTTTTATGTGCATATTTGCCGAAAAACCAATAGGAAACGAAATATCGCTATTTTTAATTTCTGGCTTCCCTTATAACCCCCACTTCTTTTTGTCTCAGAGGATATTAATATAGCCTAAAGTCTAAGTTGGGTTAGTAGTAATATACATACCAAGTTTCATAAAATTCTGTTCAGCCGTTTATGCGTGAAAAGGTAACAAACAAACATACACCAAAGAAACAAAATACAATTATGGCGTCTATTACATGTGAAACGAAATGTTATCGGGAAATTTCGCGAAAAAAAATCAATGTACAGTCAGAGGGTAAATTTTTATATATATATATATATATATATATATATATATATATATATATATATATAGATTTGTCTGTTAACGCTCTATCGGCCGCAATTGTAATTTAATCGTTATCAAACTCGGTATTTAAGTTTGATTTGATGTAAAACGGAAGATCAAGTTCGTTAATAGTTGAAATCGGCCGAGTGGGAGGGGGGGAGAGAGTTAGAGGGGGGAATTTCGAAAATTATCTTTGTTACATCGAAAAATTGTATAGAACCAATTTTATTGCAAATGTAATGCTGAATAAGCGTTGTTATGTACGTTTTTGATCTATCTTGATTATTAACCGAGATATTTGCAATTTTTGGTTTTCGGTCTTCACCCCCCCTCTCCTACTTATGTCATATTGACAGTAAGGTGTTATATTATGAAGCACATTATTTGGAGCCTAAATACCAAATCTTGTTCTCATTGAACTTTTACGTTTTGAGGTAAATGCAAATAGATGGCGCACATGGGAAATCTGCTTAGTTAACGGACTTTTATTATTTAAGTGGATACATTTTGTTAGATAATTTACTTTGTTTATTAATTATGATAACTAATATAAGAATAATTATATATGGCAGACTAAAGACAATACAGTTAGACTAATACGTAAAAATATTTCTATAATAGCAATGAGTGACTACCAGATTCGCATCAGCTGTGAGAAGTGTTGAGTTATAGTAGCGCCGATGGTATGCCGGTGTGCCAGTCGCAGTTAAAATGCCATTTTAAAACGATTAATTCTTAAGTCGATACTATCTACAATCGAACTCTACACTCCCCTGTCTAGAATCCGTTACGCTCACAATATTCCTTCCATGCAAAATAATATTTCACTACAAGATTAAAACTTTTCCTTACCCCGTTAGTTACTAATTAACATATTACAACTGACGCCAATTGTTCTTTAATAACCCAGCTCTTCTAAAACAATTTAAGAACTGAAAGGTTGTAAAAATGTAGTAATTATATATTAATAATAAACAAAAAGAAATAAACATAAATATCACAGAATAAAACACAAATATAACAGAGAAATACTTAGGATGGGCTGTCCATGAAAGATCAAGTCATCCAGAACATAGAACTCCTCAGTCCGGTAAACACAAAATAAATAAAGGGACGTCGTTCCCGTACGCAGGTGCTGCGTAAACTAATTAATCAGATTTCTCACGTGCTGCTATAACACACTTTGGATCTCAAATTACAATATATTTCCTCAGGTAAGAAAAAACGCCTCTTTCCTTCACTGTTCTAAGAGAGGATCTTAAACGTCTCCAATGTCAACCCAAAATAAATAAATATAACCCTTAAGGGAATTTAGTTCAACTAAAAACAAAATCGAAGGAGTTTGTCACATGTCAATGAATCCTACTTTCTTTAGACAATTACAGAAATGAATATAAGGCCGTTCCAATTAATTCACACGCATATATATACACACACGCCACATATAATTGATCAGCAGGTGTGTGCGCTTGGAAATGTGTGTTGTAGAGGCAGGGAGTTGACCACATTGATCTGTAATTTTCACCAGGAGGTAAAGTAATCTTGATAAAAAATTGGACCCCCACCCATCCCCCTTCCTAATAATGGAGATATTCAGAATTGACGAAATTCCTCCCCTCTAAACCCCCTCCCTAGACCCCCCCCCCCGGCCGATTTCAGCCGATACATAAAACACATCGAGTTTGGTAACGATTAAACAAAATTTACGACCGCTAAAGCGGTAACAGACAAGTGTGTGTGCGTGCACGTGTTTGTGTGTGTGTGTGCGTGCGTTTGTGTGCGTACGCGCGCGCGTGTGTGTGTGTTTGTCTGTGTGTGTGTGTGTGTGTGTGTGTGTGTCTGCGTGTATGCGTGTGTGTGTGTGTGTGTGTGGCTATATAGAACGGACCTCATTTTCGTCATCTCCTGGGTAGAATCGGTGGACAATTGTGTAAATGTCGCACCATGAGTAAGAATATAGTTGATTTCCCTGAAGGGAACCTCTTAGGTAGTATCCATATGCATCTGAAGAAAGGTGTCGAAAATCGTACAACCACAAGAGTTGATTTTCCGGGTGATGCATTGGATCAAAAAATTGTATAGAACCAATCTTATTGCAAATGTAATGTTCTATAAATGTTGTTATTTATAAATTTTCACAATGTTGATTAATAAATTATGAGACATGTATTTTTTAGTTTTCGGCATTCAGTGAACCACCACTCCTGTCATATTATCATATTAACAATAGGCTGTTTTATTACGAAGCACTTCATTTAAGCCTAAATATCAAATATTGTTCTCATTGAACTTTTACATTTTGTGATAAATGCAAATACGGGAAATCTGCTTTGTTAGCGCAGCGCCTGGAGAACAGTGAAGGAAAGAGGCGTTTTTTCTTACGTGAGATAATAATTCCTTCACCATCCAGCACCTCAAAAAAATGGACAATATATTTCCTACGTCTGTGTAAAAAACAGATTCGGAGGGGCCTCAAGGCTGAAAACAAGAAAGTACGAATAACTCACTGAATACTTCAGTTACGAAAAAAAGGTCCGTCATGCAGGGGCTGCGTAAACTAAGCAGATTTCCCACGTGAAGTTTTACAATAGAGAAATCTGCCTAATAACAACAGTAGTAGTAAGGAATCTCTAAAACTATTCGTGAGGGACGAATAGTTATGGAAACGGCCGCACTAGCTCTCGGCGGAAAGTCCCGAACCCAGACACAATACAAATGCAAATATCTCGGTTAATATTCAAGATACAGAATAAATGTATAGAGCAACATTTATAGTAAATGTAATTTGTAATAAGATTGATTTTATACAATTTTTCTATCCGACGCATAATAACGGAGATACTTCGAATTTTCAAAAATTCCCCCTCTACCCCCCCTCCCACGGGTCCGATTTCAACTATTAACGAACTCGATCTTTCTTTTTACATAAAACGATTAAATTTTGAGTTTGGTAACGATTAAATTAAAATTGCGGCCGCTAGAGCGTTAACAGACAAATATATATATATATATATATATATATATATATATATATATATATATATATATATATATATATATATATATAGTTTTGAATGGACCTATTTTTCGTCATCTCCTAGGTAGGATCGATGAACATTTGAAGAAATTTTTCGAAAATTGCGTCATGAGTACGACCTCAATACCTGATTTACCTTAAGGTAAATCTGCTAATAAGAATAATTCAGATCGTTTTAAAGTATGTCTTTAGAAATTGTTTGTTGTTTCTAGTAACTTACTTACCCCTCGAACAAACTCGGCTACATATATTGCTTTCAATATTTCAAAATTTGATACAAATTCACTCCTAAAAAATAAAAGCTTCCAATTTTAATATAGTATGAATGAAACACGGTATTTTTATAGGAGTAATATAATCGATAGAGCTTGCTGAGCTGCTGTTTTTAGCTGGCGATGGGTGGTTAAAATACAAGAGTTGGAGACATTTATACGATGATATCTAACAAAAGTAAATGAATAATTTTATGATTGGCCATAATACATTTTATGACAAATCGTTCGAAATGTGTTATCCACAAAGCTTGTTCTGGGCGACTTCCCCTTGGCTAGGAATGCAGGGCGTAGACAAATAGGGAGGACTGGTTAACATTTTTACTGCTCACCTCTCTGATTTATTATGGAGCCAGTCCAGCTATGGGCCTGTGTCGAGGCTCTGCTAGTGTTACACTTGATGTCCCTCATAATAAGAAATTCCGTCACGCAGGCGCTGTGCTAACTAAGCAGATTTCCCGTATTTGCATTTATCACTAAATGTAAAGGTTCAATGAGAACAATATTTGATATTGAGGCTTAAATGAAGTGCTTCGTAATAAAACAGCCTATTGTTAATATGATAATATGACAGGAGTGGTGGTTCACTGAATGCCGAAAACTAAAAAATGCATATGTCTCACAATTTATTAATCAAGATTGTGAAAATTTATAAATAACAACATTTACGTTTGCAATAAGATTGGTTCTATACAATTTTTCGATCCAATGCATCGCACGGAAAATCAACTCTTGTGGTTGTACGATTTTCGACACCTTTCTTCAGATGCATATCGATACTACCTAGGTGGTTCCCCTCAAGGAAATCAGCTATATTCGTACTCATGGTGCGACATTTACACAATTTTCCACCGATTCTACCTAGGAGATGATGAAAATGAGGTGCGTTCTACACACACACACACACACACACACACGCGCGCACACACGCACACACACACACACACACACACACACACACTTGTATCTTACCGCTCTAGCGGTCGTAAATTTTGTTTAATCGTTACCAAACTCGATATATATGTGTTTTATGTATTGGCTGAAATCGGGCAGGGGGTTTAGAGGGGAGGAATTTCGTCAATTCTGATTCATTGACATGTGACGAACTTCTTCGATTTTTTTTTTTTTTTGAGTTCAACTAAATTCCCTTAAGGGTTATATTTATTTATTTTGGGTTGACATTAGAGACGTTTAAGATCCTTAGCCGTGCCAAGCGAGACTCGCGGGATTCATGATCAGCGTTTTTGCATTTTGTGTGACCAACAACACCCCAAGGTTATCCACGGAGGACCTGGACTGAGTCGTCTCCAGTTTACTGACGGGCCCCATTGTAACCGGGGGTCTGTGGCCACTCGCGCAGTAAGCATGCCTGTAGACTGGAGCTAGGAGAATCATAATCGTGGGTCTGACGTTACTTTTTAGACTCCCGCTGATCCATAAGGACTGGGACACTTGCGTTTTCTGTTAGCCATCTCGGGAACTAATAGTAGGGATTGAACTTCACCTATTTTTACCTTCAGCTTACTGACCGTACTGGTAGATGTCCCCATGCCTTAACCAGGCGCTCTCCTAAGGGTAATATACTACATTGAAATAGTGATAGCATACAACTCCATTTCTAAGGTTTCAGTTTTTGTCAAGTTCGGCCAAATGTCTAATTATTCTGAGTCTGGTACTTCTCTGCTAGCTTAATTGTAACTTGTAAATGTGGATGTTGCCTACCTGTATAAATCCTCTCTGAATTCGGCTTGTGCTGAACTTTCCTTTGGGCATCCAGAAGCTTACGTGTGTTTTTGCTCATTTTGTCCAATAATTTATCATATTTGTTGTAGCAAAAACTATTTTTGTGGCAGGAACTGTTATTTTGCACTTCCCTTACAATTCATTCAACAACTCAAAGAAACCTGAGAAGCACCTTCGGCTGTCAAAGTGAATACAATCTGATGATTATTTCTTGAGCTATTTGATGTGGCCAGGCTCTTGAATAACATAACTGTCTTTATATTCCCTAATTGAGTTAACCTCTCACTTGCAACATTCACTATTCCTGGAGCAGGCCGTATGCCTTATAAACGCTCAAGCAAGAATAAATATTCATTCTAGTGTAGCAACTATAACTCATCGTTTTGGCTCATTGGAAAGATTTCATACAGTAGTAGTTAATACTGATCAGATTCTTTTTGGCATCAATACATCTAAGACGTAACCGGTTTTATAAGAAACAAATAGTAGTGAGTGTGAGAGTATAGGTTATAATGAGATGGCCACCGTGCGTGGAGCAGTGGCTTAACGACTGGACATCAGTCAGTGTTACCAACCGAAAGGAGGCTCAGCTGAGTGATGGCTCTCAACCGACCTATGATCCCTCTTCATCACGCTCTTCCGTCCGCCCGCCTTATTCCTAACCGAGGAATTACTAGCTCTGAATAACAACTAGAACCTATTTGCACACGTCGTTATAACCTTTCCTCAGGGCTCGATTAGTTTGTGATAAGCACCACAGGTAATATTACCGGCCAAGAAACTAATTTTTCGGCTCCTGGTCTCAGCAACAATCATTACCACCTCTTGTACAAATACATTACATAAAGAAGTTTAAGCATTTTAACAGATTTCCCTTAAGGCTATTGAGGTTGTAATATGTCTATAAATGTTGTTATATGCATTATTTCTGCAATATGAATATTAACAGAGATATTGGAATTTTAGCAGATTTCCCATAAGGAAACTATCTACCCCTCCCTAGGTTTGATAGGCCTATCCCCACCGACCAAGGCAAAGGCATACATGGCCTCAGATAAAAAAACAAAACAATAAAAACCTCCCGTAATAAGTGCATATGAACAAATGTATCTTGCAATGTTCGAAACATCAAAAGCGTTTTACCCTGAAAAGGAATTATTGTAATCTCGGCAAATTTACGTTTTCGTATTTTAATGAAAATAACCGTTTGACCTTCCCTAAATGCAGTTTGACTAGTTTCGGTGTATCCTCTGTACATGTGTACATACTTATCTCGCACAACTTAAAAACGACTATTGAAATTCCATATTTAGGACAGGTGTATCATCTAGTTGTGACCCCCACTTTTAATCGAATTGGAGTAAGGGTGAGAAGGGGTGGAAATAAAAAATCCCCTATGTTTCCGTACCTATCAGAGAAACAAAATATTTGTACCGTTTTTGCTTGTGTATAAAAAACATTAAATGGTGTATAAATGATACTCTATGACATTTTTTGATCCGCTATGTTAGATATGTTGGACGTATTTTACTCTTGCATCAAAACATTCGGGAAATGCCATTTGGTACCCACAACAGATTTTTTTGGTGAGTTATGATGACATTGTAAGCTTTCAGTAAACCGTTACTGCAACCCATTTACTTTTCATATGCAGCTACTATCTATGAAATGTTCTTTTCTAAGAGTTCTTACTAAGGGAAAAATAGAGAAGTGCGAAATAGTGTACAGATGGTTCCGTTCTGGTAAGACACAGATAACGTCCTCTGTCAGTGAGTCACTCCTTCGTCTGGCTGATTTCCACTTCTCTTAGCTCTTAGTTTGTTTAAGTGTAATGAAATTCTTTTTGAAGTCCTCATAATAATACTCTCCCTTCTCATCGTTGATTTAGTTTATTCAGGAGTAGTTATCTATTGATATTATTAATAAGATCAAAATGCGTTGTGATGGAAGTGTTCATACATTCGATTGAAATACACCTTACTGAATATTTTTTTACCAGGTTTATTTTCAAATGTCCCAAGTATCTATAATGGATAATATATGGGTAGAGATAAGGCTAGCCCTTAAGGTTGGTAGGTCTGTAGAATGGAGCACGGTCTGTCCTCGCTCGAAGCCAAGGTCAGACCACCAGCTCCTGTGCCTCTACCCCCGGGCTAGACCCCTCTTTCAATTCCTTCTTCTGCTCCAACCTATCAAAACTTCCGCATCGGATATTGACTGGCTAGTATTCCACAATCAGTTGATGTGTGTACTCTACACTTAGGAGGAGCCGACACTTTTTCGCCATTCTTTTCATCTCCATTTATGTTACGTTTCAGCTACCAAATAACCAATGAAGAGATTATCTATTTCTAATTGGTGATTTAATATGTTGCTCTTAGCTCCCACTACTAGTACATTATAACTTTTGATGAGTTAGGTATTTATTTCATAGATATTTTGAATTAATTTCCAAATGAATAATGTTTATAAAGACCTTCAACTCAAAAGTAGGAGGAGGTGTGTAAGTTAAGCAAGTTTCTAACTTGTTGCAACAACACTGCAATGAGATTTTTTCTCTGACAGTTTTAAGTATGAACTAACTTCCTTGGAGTTCTGAAAATGGGAAAAAAATGCAAATAGCTACGTTAAAACTGTTCTTAGCAGGTTCACTTAAGGGAAATCTGCTATTGAGGATATACTCATGACGCGAAATCATTAAGCGAGTTATTCGCTACATTCTTGTTCAACTGTCGAAATTTGTTTATGGACAATTCAAATAAATGACAAAATTTAACATACAAATCAGTCTGTGGTGTGCAACAAGATTCCAAAATTATATGCATTAATTGTATTAGATGCGTTTGTACAAATGTATATCTTTACCCTGTAGGAGGAAATTACGACCATCATTAGCAAAAGTACCATTTTCAGTCATTCATTTCCTATTGATCATCCATCCACTATGCTCATCACCCATTTTTTTTTTTTCTTTTTTTTTCATGTTCACTTATAAAATGTTTATCTATTTCACTCTCTGTTATTTGTCATTGTTTCTTGGTATTTGTTATTGTTACTTGTTGTTATCTCTTATCTATTTTACTTTTTTTTATTTAACTTGTACAATTTTTGACTTTTGAAAGGGAAAATCACCTTTGATGTGTTGTCCATAAATAAATAAATGCTCTATAAAAAATGTTCAGCTGCCAGTAATTCTACTCGTCAAATTTTCACTTAGATATAAAAAATATATTGGGAGAGATCAATTATGTGTCAAACCAGCAGGTGGGAAATCTGCTACGCACTCTATTTATTTATTCATTACTTGCCGGACTTTATTTGAAAACTATCAAAGAAAATGCCACTAGACCGAAAGGTGAATTCACCTTTAGGGATTAAGGCATGTTGGTTAATAAACTACAATCTATGGAAGAAGCTAACTATTTTATTTAATTCTCCTAAATGGCCCCATAAACTCAGAAAATAGATCCCCCCCCCCCGAAAATTGTATATTGAAGATCGTTAACCAGATAAATCAATTTTAGGAGAAGGAAGTGTTTTAGGTGTAGCGAATTTCTCTATGATTGTTTTTTTTTTGCTCTTCTCGTTTTAAGTTGTAGGATGCTACTTTAGGAGAACAACTACCTTGATCTGGGATTTCTGTTGGGACCACTCTGCTGCTTCAGGGCGAATAACAAGAATGATGAGATTTATATCGAGCGGCACTTATATAAATTCATCCTAAGTATAGGGACTATTCTCTCCTCAATATTGAAATATTTAATTTTTTTGTTATTTATTTTGGAGTATTCGCCGCGTGGCGATATTGCACAGATAACAAAAGAGAAAAGTAAATAAATAAATAAACATGAACATCAATAAACGAGAACGTTAACAATAATAGCAAAAAAATCATCAACAATATTAAATATATAATATATGAATAAAATAACGAAACATGTTAACAACCGTAACAAGAAAACAAATTGAATAATAACTTAAAGGGAAAAGATTAGATCTTAGAGCAAAAAAGTAATAATGTGTAATTGAATATGAAATAAAAAAGTATCAACCAAAAAATAGAAATAAACAACAAATAGAAAATATTAGGTTAATAAATAAGACCTTAAACGCATAAATAGTTGTTTAATTTAATTATATATATATATATATATATATATATTTATATATATATATATATATATATATATATATTTGAGAAAAAGGAATGATCAATTATATAAAATATTTTGTGCATACTGATTAAAGTAATGAATTATTCAAGAATTCCATCTAAAAGCGTTAATGGGGCTCAGGTTAGCCATGTGAGTTAAAGCGTTGCCTTTAATCTCACATGGTAAACCTAGTGTGGCGAGTTCGATTCCCGCCTGGACAAAGGAATGTATTTAATGACGGAATTCATTAAATAAAATCCTGAGTGCCGCTCTGGCTAGAAAAGGGTGTTAACCTGTAGATAACCCGTCCCAATTAGCCTTAGTTGCAAAACGTGGACGTTAATAAATAATTAAAAAAATAAAAGCATTAAATTATATTTTAAAAAATAAACGAAAATGTTTTAATAAAAAGGAAATAAAATGTAGCACATGAGTGGATATATAAAAAGGAAATAAAATAATATATTTTTGAGTAAAAGTGTGTAGTCTTAATATGTTGTCTTAATTGCATGAATGTATGGCCTACCCTTCGTCAGTATGTCGTGTGCTATTTGTAAGTTAATAATAATCATATTTTCTTTAGTTTTCAGCCTTCAGCAAAAACAATTACTGAAATATATTTGAATATAAGATATTAAATGTATTGAAAACTATTTACTATATCTAATGCTGCAATTTATAATGAATCAGAATAAAGGACCTCATTTTCTTCACCTCTTTATATGGGATCGATGGACATTTGAAGACATTTTTCGAAAATCCCATCAGGAGTACAACTTTAATAGCTGATTTCCCCCCAGGGAAATCTGCTAAAGGTGCAGTCTTTTCATTAATATTAGTGAATTTCTCCCTAAATATTGAAGCTCTTGAAAAGTAATTTGGTATGTAGGTTGGAGTAAAGGGGCATTTAAAATTATGCTCTAGTGTTGTCTTGATTCCTAGCTTAATTAACTCTGACTTGTATGCTCTTGTACTTCGGCTGTTACCAAATTTAATAATCAAGTAAGGAACTAAAGGCGTGTTCATTCCAAAGGATTTTCTACTGTATATATCAATTTTACCCACTTCAATAAAGAGAAAGTCACGTCAAAAAAGATGAATCCCATATATTTCAAGTTGTGAAAAATAAGACTTTACTAATCCGTAATGACATATAATTACATTAAATGGTATTATATATAAATATATATACTATAAGGGGCTGAGGAGACTACTGAGAAAGGGATCCCGGTAATTGTCTGAAGAGGAGAAGAACCGGTTTGGTCATGAGTCCCACCGAGTCGTCAACTCAGCATACCTTTCGGCTTGCTCTCGCCGGTCACTCGAGAAACACTCACATATTTCCATTAGACGTACGAGACTAAGCTCTGAAATGATTATAGTCCAACGGCTGTCCACTTATTAAGTGAGAGCTGTTGTGGTAAACATTCATTTTTCTTGATTGGTTGTACGAAGCATCATCATCTGGTGTGAAAAGTAAGTGAATAAATAATTGGCCCAACCACATACCTTAGCCCCAGCTGGTGATTAGTTCTCTAAGACTTCCCGAGTATTAATTCCAATTATTAGGAAATTAGCCTTCAAATCAATTAGTACAGTTATAATTGTAATTACTTGAAGATAATGTATAGTTTTAACTAATAATTATACTTGATCTTCATTTTTTTTTTTGCATTTTTGTTATTATATAAATATAAATACTGTTGGCTATTTTGCCTCTCTTCTCTTTTATTTTATAATTTTTCCCTTCTCAGTAACTGTGGAAACGGGCAGTTTATTTGATTTAGCTACGGACTAATCTCCCCGTCACCTTCATATTGATTCCTATTATTTCTATATAGATTGCTCACATGTGGTATTAAAGGAAAGGTGTGAGATAAGTAAATATTATATATTCTTCATATTTTAATGGCAAGGGTCACCAATAAAAAACATTTCGGTGTAAACTTTATTGAAACTGCCCTATATGTTTCGTGGCTTACTTGCCACCTCTTCAGGGGCTATCCATTTCTGAAGTGTTCGTTCCCTCTTACTTTCGTTGCGGCAGTCCTCATTTTATCAACTACCTCCTCAGTGAGGACAGTTGTAACGAATGTATGAGGGGAACGAGCACTTCAGAAATAGATAGCCCCTGAAGAGGTGGCAAGGAAGCCACGAAACATGTAGGGCAGTTTCAATAAATTTTGCACCGAAGTGTTTTTTATTAATGACCCTTGGCCATAAAATATGAAGAAAATATAAAAAAATATTGGGCCCAGAATAAGAAGAGTAAATATTATATTATAGAAAAATGAAAATAGCAGTATCAAAATAATAAATAAATTATCAGCCAACTTAAATAGATAAATGAAATAATAGGATAAGCGAAAAAAATTATTGTGAAATTCATAATAACAATTAGTATTGTCGAAATGTTCTTCGATTCAATCTTCGGACAAATGACCAAAGGCTAATGATTGAAAAACACGAACTAGCTCCACTGATTTATTTTCCCCTACATGTTTCGCGTCCCCTATGTCGCCCCTTCAGGAGTAATACACTAGTATAAAAAGATTCGACCTTACAACCACGGCGGTCACGACAGGACTAAGAATAATGGAGATGTGCCATAGCACTCAGCTGATAATATCGATACATTTAAATGACGTGCAATGTAAATATCGATTATTTGCAAAGTTTCGAGATTTGAAAAGTCGATTCCAGAAGAAGCATAGCTACGTCTACATTTAATCCACTTGCTGTTTATTTAAATATTTGATAAATATACCATGAAAATTTATCAATATATATCTATATATATATAAAATTGTAACCTCTGTCTGTACATTGATTTTTTTCGTGAAATTTCACGATAACTTTTCGTTTCACATGACATAGACACCATAACCGCATTTTGTTTCTTTGGTGTCTGTTTGTTTATTTGTTTGTTTGTTACCTTTTCACGCATAAACGGCTGAACCGAATTTTATGAAACTTGGTATGTATATTACTACTAGCCCAACTTAGACTTTAGGCTATATTAATATTCTCTAAGACGAACAGGAGTGGGGGTTATAAGGGAGGCCTGAAATTTAAAATAGCGATATTTCGTTTCCTATTGCTTTTTCAGCAAATATGCACATAACAAAAGTTGTTTATTTTGTAATTTAGAGTAACTTTTGTTATATGCACTTTTGCCGTATACGGAAGTATAAATGAGTTATACGCTAAAAACTATAGCGGGAGTCCACAATTTTATTTGGCACAAAAGACTCAACCGAAATAAATAAAACTCGGTATGTGTATTAGCACTAACGCTTTTATTATAATAAGCCATACCAACATTTCTAGAGACGGGCAGGAGTGGGGGTTGTAAGGGTGGCCTGAATTGAAAATAGCAGTATTTCGTTTTCTATTCGTTTTTCGGCAAATATGAACATAACAAAAGTTGTTTATTTTGTTATTTAGAGTAACTTTTGTGATATTCATTTTTGTCTTTTAACAATGTATAAACGAGATATACACTATAAACTAAAGCGGGAGTCAACTATTTTATTGGGCACTAACGGTAGAACCGAACTTAACAACACTCGGTATGTAAATTAGCATTAATTCTTCCATGATTATAAGCTAGACTAAAATTTTTAGGTTCAAAGGGGAATGGGGGGTTATAAGGGAGGCCTGAAATAAAAATTCGCGTTATTTCATCGTCTATTTGTTTTTTTGGCAATCGTGCAAATAACATAAGTTGTTTACTTTTTTAATTAGTGTAAATTTTGTTTTATAATTATTTTTTTTGTAAAATAAGGTATGAAGCAAGTAATTTGCTTAGAAATATTGATATGCTCAACAGTTCATTCCAATATGAACTACCCAGGTATTTCACCTGGATAAGTTAATTCAAATCCATGTTCAAATTTTATCTTTAATAATTCAAAACTATGTTATTTTTTAACGCCAGTAACAGTTTCCACCAAAATAGGGTATACTGCCCCCACCCTTCTCTAAGTGTATTTAATACATTATTTAATTAAAACGTGAAAAATAGTTGAAACAGTTTTAGAATCGTGAAGATAATGTAATATGATTTATTAATATATTTGAATGTATTAGAGGATAGCTATCCAAAATGCATTGCAGGTTGGCAGCACTGAGGCTATGTAGGTGTCGAGCTACTTCCTTTGTCCTATCAGTTCTGCCGCTTCCCTGCCGACCTCATATTGGTCTATGTTTACATGTTAATTGATGCTTTATAGCAATGTATTTAATTATTCTCAGGAATGTGAATTTCTTTAATTATTATAAATAAATAATTTACAAAGAATAAACGCTAGGGGAGGTGCACTCAGGTATTTCTGGTATTTATTAACTCTGCTCCGTTAATGTATTATGATATACTTTACTGAAAACCAATATGAATACACAGTTTACAATTGAGACTTATGAAAGAGTATTTCAATAGCGGCTATGACGTACCTAATACAGCTGTCACCGTTGGACATTGTACCGCATGAAGGAGAAGGAACTTATTCCATACGTGGTTTGGAAGATAGAATACTTTCTAGGATTATGAATTATATGGTCCCATTACGTGGTCAAAAAAACTACATACACAGAGACGGGAATATAAAAATATTGAGGACAGTGAAGTCTTAAATAACAAATAATTTTATTATTAACAAATCCACAGTAACGACGGGTATAAATTCTAAACACTGGGACAGGGAAATAAAAAAAATATTGTGGAAAGTAAAGCCTTGCCAAAAACATACCATCTTCATTCAGCCTCAAATGAATTCCCGGGCGAAGCCGGGTACCTTAGCTAGTATATATATATATATATATATATATATATATATATATATATATATATATATATATATATGCCAGACTCGGGATCGGTCACACATACCTTACACATATACACTTAATAACGAGAACAGACAATCCTATATGCAAATGCTGCAACAAGCACCTAACGATAAAACACATACTGACAGGTTGCATCCAAGGAAAAAACCTTGACATCCCCCGCAATATGACAGAACTACTAACTGACAGCAGCCAATATACATCACAAATACTAACATAACTAAAACATATAAACATTTACCAATACATATAGAATAAAGGGGCACGCGAACGAATATTTAAAAGGCATAACTTTTATTATATTCTAATTAACAAATTACGGATATGAGAAAATCTCAGATATTTTAGGAATATTTTCCATACTATATAAATAAAGTACTATTTCAAGGTTTAATTGAAGAGACAAAATATATTATTCTAAACAGAGGTCATACCAATCACCTTTGATGTGGGGCAAAACCTAATAAATGAAATAATAATTTCATATTTTCTTTTATCTTCCACTTGTTTACGTTCTTGCCATTATCTAAGTTTTTCACCTCGTCATATTTAAATTTATGTTTAAATGTCAAGAAATGGTCGGCCAAAGACCGTTATATTTTCTAAATTATTTTTAAATTTCTTTCATAAGGTTGCTTATGGAAGTAGGTAGAGTTTTAGATTATTTGTTTTTTAAGATTGGTTGTGACTGGACTTAAGAGGACTGGGTCATTGTAGTGAGTAACATTGGATACATGCAAGTTTGCTTCATCAGTCACTAGCTACGGATTTGATTTCGAAAGGTATTTTGTTCCAGTTTGGTAGTCCTGTTTATTTTAGTTCTTTGCTCTGCATTTAATAGTTTATTTTAAATTTCCCTTCCACTGGCTAGGCCCCTGATTGGAGGTGGCTTAATGTATTATTTACATAGACCTCTAACTGCATCACGGATTAAAGCAGAATATCCTCGCTTTTCTTCCGAAATTACAAAAGAATGTGGAACTGTTCTACTTATTAAACCTGCAAGAGGTGAGGATTAAGGATACCTATCTGTTACATAGTTGAGTAATGTCGATATGCCGATATAGTGATGATTTATAAAAATGGAATACTACAAGATTTCACATTTGACCTATAGATTATATTAAGAACGCATAACGACGGCCCCTACATCTGGAAATTAATTCGACATAAGTTCTAAGAAATGGCAAAACATTGGCTGAATTCATAACAAAGTTGGCTGGAAAGCCGGATCTGCGTGTTGATTAAAGAACCCAAGTCGGCAGCCCTTTGATATTCCATGTAAGGGCCGCCCTTGCACATGCACTACATTATTCCGCTGGGAACGGGGTCAGTCGATGCCGGTCCCCAGCAGCAGATCCTTCTCCTTCTCCACTCACTTGCTCAATCCTATTTGATACAACTATTTGTGCAGTCACAACCCCCCTTGTGGTTCTTCTCCGTTCCCATGGGGCTCTGACAATGGAATGGAAGGATGCACAAGGTCGAACGAGTTTGTGCAACTTTCTCTTCCCTAGGATCAGTCTCCAGCTCTCCTCGTGATTACAATAGTATCTCCCTTATTTGAACATTTTCATTCCAGTTCTTGTTGCCCCCCAAAATACATATAATAGCAAGTTACGGCTAAGTACATACATAAATACAAATACCTTACATACCTACTCACACACACATTATTGTTTGTAATTTAAGCACCTGAATCAAAACATAATAACAGAAATAATCATATAGGGACTAATGTTTGAACAATTCTTCAAATTACTCCTCAAAGTTGGAAATAAATGTACGCTCCACGAATGCAGAGTAAACTAACCAGATTTTTCAAGGGCCTTTAATGACAAGCTGTTGACCTTACCTCAGATTCGATTCTCTGAAATTTAAGATGGCCTTGAGGTGCTTGGTGATACAGTTGCTTCAAGTGATAATCACATGAGAAGTAGTGGGGGTTAATTGAAGGCAGAAAACATGAAAATAAAGATAATACACTTATCATTTCGGATACAAAAATAAGTATTTGGTTTGGAAAAATCTCCTATGTAGCAGTTTCCTTCCCCTTTCAGATTGTGTTTTTGATTTTATTTGCAGTTGCTTATAGAATTATTCCCATGCAATTGGGGTTCAGAAAGTATAATTGTGTTAATTTATATTATTTCTTTTACGATACAATTATTGATTATATGAAATTAATAACAAGTTTTTCAATTTAAAAAAAAACACTAAATGATAATAAAAATAAAATGATTTAAAGCAACCATAAAAACAGAAAAAAATTAAAAATAATAAATGTAGAAAAAAATATTCGCAGAACATCTTTTTTTAAAATAAGTAAATAAATAAATAAAATTAAAAAAGCATAATGCGTGTGACATATACTGAAAATGAATCGGGAAAATTAACTTAAAAATGATGTTTATTTTACAAAACTAATAATGATGACCTTAATTATATTAGCAATATATTTATTAAATAGCACTAGACCATTTCAGGATGAAGTGTTAAAAACACCATGGAAGCAGCTAAAATATACGAATATGATAACAATTATAGATACACACACACACAAACACACACACACACACAAAATATATAGAACTACAATTAGAAGGAATTTAATTTTCAACATATTTGCTTATTAACATTTGTCTATTTGACTAATAATAACAGTTGAGTTTGGTATATTTGATTCCTTCGCTTGACCCCCTCCCCCCGCCTCCTCCTATAGAAGAAATGACGACAAGTTTAATAATTCCTTGCTTCAGTCACAATCTGACTAGCTGTTCTGTTCAATAGGGGCAGAGGGCAGTAGTACATCTAAACAAAATGTTCCATGAAATTCAACCATTATTGACTGCTAGTGTTAAAAGAATAATTTCAAATTTTGAAATTTGATCTAGTCCAATCACAATTGTTTAGTAAATTATCTCAGAAAAAGCGGTTAATGTATTTCGAATTAGTTTTTTTTCCTGTTGAAATAACATACTAAAAATTAATAAACTTCTGTTTGTTGGTCTCTCAATATAAATTATTAGTACTATGGAATTCCATCACTACTAACTGATATACAGTAATTGTCATTCGTGCGAAAGTCCACTCGTAATTATATTTGTATTAGTTTGATTCCTCCGTACACCTTCTTTCATAAGCAGATCCATGAACCACAGAACTCTGATTAATAATCAATAAAATCCTGTAGGAGTAACAAATCGTCTAATAGATACATCTTGCAATATTTGGTGATGACCAAATATCAAACATTTACAGAAATTGCGCTTTGCTGAATGTGGAACAGTTGGTAGCAGGTATATGACAGGAAGTGGGAGTCGGTGCATAAACTCACCATTGAAATGGTGCTAATTGACAAGTTGCTTCACGCAATATATGCTAATATATTCCAACCATTAGTCTACTCACAGTCTCATGTCGAACCTTTTTTTTCTTTTTTCTTTCCTTATGTTATCAATCTACAATGAGAGGTAGGCTTCTCATTATATTTGATCACTTTTTTTCTTAATGCTTATTATAAATTTACTCCTGGCCTAATTTCACAGTGATAAAATCATATAGCAAAAATGCGTAAGCTGTTTTAGGATAAATATGTTAATAGAGGTGAATGTGAAAGTATTCGGCGAGTAATTATTCGCTCCTTTACTGTGAATAGGTTATAGAGATACGAAATTTTAAAAGATCATTACTGATCTTTAAGAAGACCCTTTGACTTGTTTGTTTTATTATTTTCTGTATACAAAGGGCTGCAAGACTAAACTAAGTCTGGTTTTAAGGATATCAAGGTATATTAATACACATGGTGGCAGTTAGATGGGGGAAGTGAAGTGTGGTGGGGGGATACTTCTGATTGGGCTTACATGTATAGACATTTCTGAGAGGTCCAACGAATTAGGAACATTTACGTGTGGACATAGCACCGGCAGTTCGGAGGTGACGATGACTCTTTGAGCATTTTTGCCTGGAATTCCTTGTCACTTCTTCCGACATTACATTTCCTTCATTCCTGCATTTTTTTAGTTTTTCCAAGGTACTAGGTAATCTATCATTATATTTCAACCCAAAAATAGTGTCATTAATACCCGACAAATGAGGAAAACCCCTATTTTAAGGTAAAAATTTCAAATTGCTTTCAGTATGATTACAATACTTTCTTTACTTTTTACAAGGAAATATAAAGTCTTCATTAAATTAATCGTGGCTGCTTACCCATTGTGAGTTGCTGGGCTACTCGCCCAACTCATTTATCTATCTTACGACTTAATTTTGATGGCAAATAAAGGTTTATTTATCAAAGAAGGAAAAGAAAGTTTAAAAAAATATAAAGTTACAACAAAATGTCCGTTATGCAGAGGTTGCGTAAACTAAGCAAATTTCTAACCTGCTGGTATAACATGCTTATCATCTTATCTCACCACATATTCTCTATTTCTATGTGGAAAAAACCATAGAATAGAAGGGGGTGGAACTACTGAAGGCTGAAAACAAGAAGGCGCGAATAACTCGGGGTGACTGAAGGCAAAGTATAAGAAAGTACGAATAACTGGCTTAATAATTGAGTTACGAAATAATGCATAGCACAACAATTGGAGACAATCATTAGTTTAAGAAGAAGATTGGTCTTATGACTTTTAGCAAATTCCCCTTGAGGGAAATCAGCTATTGAGGCTGTACTCATGGCGCAATTTTCGAAAAAAGTCGTCAAATGTCCATCGATCCTAACAAGAAGATGACGAAAATGAAGTCCGTTCAAAATTTTATATTAAGTTAACGCTTTAGCGGTCGCAATTTATGTTTAATCGTAATATTTAATTGTTTTATATAAAAGACATCGCCAAAGCTGCGAAGCTCCAATAAATAAATAATAATAATTATATAAAAGAAAGATCAAGTTCGTTAATGACTGAAGTCGGACCAGTGGGATGGAGAGGAGGTTTAGAGGGGAGGGGGGGGGGTTCCGAAAATTCGAATTATCTCCGTTATTGTGGGTGTATAGAACCAATCTTATTGCAAATTTAATGTACTATAAATTATAAAGGTTGTTATATACGATTTTTCACGATCTTGGTTATTAACCGAGATATTTGCATTTTTTTAGTTTTCGGCCTTGTAATGTGTTATATTATGAAGCATATTATTTGAAGCCAAATACCAAATATTGCTCATGAAGTCTTACCTTTTGAGGTAAATGTAAATACGTGACGCACGTCGGAAATCTGCTTAGTTAGCGCAACCCCAGAGTGACGGACTTTTTTTTTTTTATTAATAAAAATCTTTCATTTTACATACAAAGTTTTCTTGTTCTTGTGAACACACAAAAAACGGACGCCGACATTACTTTAGTATCTTAGTTACTCCTTTAGACTTAGGCATGAAGGCAACGTTAGTATTTAGTGTAGCCGTTCAATAGTAACGTTGATCTCAGTAAGTCGTTCATTACACCTTGAAGAAATTCGCATGAGGATAGAATTGTTGGTTAAAATATAAAATTATGCCTTTCTCTGGTGACTCCTAACTTCAGCTTTAAAGGCCTATTCAACGCCTGATCTTATTTCTGAAATTTGAATATGTGGATCTCAATCCTCTTTTTATAAAGAATTTGAAATGTCTAAATTAAACCTTTACATAATGTTTTTGATGCCTTCTAATAGTGGTGCTATAGATTGGATCTGCAAGGATGTTCTATTTTATAGGTGGCATTGAAGAATATATGAATGTATAAATTTCTCTTAAATAAGTTAGATCAATTCTTTGCTGTCTGGTCTCTCTAAAAAAAGATATACACACTTTTGGTTTTCTTTATGGTCTGTAGAGAAAGATATTTTATGATATTGTAATTTGCATTAAAAACGTACTGAGAGACATTTTTATTCTCATGTCCTCACTAATATTAGGGTATGGCCGCAAACTAAGACTGTGCCTGTTACCCTAGAGAGAGATAGAGGGGTTTTGGTGAGGAACATGTCAAGAAGAAACCCTTCACTCCGAAGATTAGGCTAACCCGCAATACCTCCCAACTAGCCCCTACTATCTGCTTGTAACTCGGACTCAAATATTGCATGGCTTTTAGCAGACTTCCCTTTAGGACGATTTTCGAAAAATGGCTTCAAATATCCATCGATCCTACCCAGGAGATGACAAAAATGTGGTCATTTCAAAATTATATATATTTATATTTGTCTGTTAACGCTCTAGCGGTCGCAATTTTTGTTTGATAGTTACCACTAGCCTTAAGTATTGAAGTTTCATTTAGAAATGTTATAAATTCTTGTTGAGAACTTCATCATTTGATTTCACGATCACGCTCCCTATTTTCAGTTCACATTGTTCTGTGTTTTCAAGTTGTAGAATTCCTAAAAATATGTGTGTACTGATCTTTTTATTAGCAGATTTCCCCCAAAGGAAACCAGCTATTGAGGTCTCATGACGCGACTTTCGAAATATTTCTTCAAATGTCCATACATCCTACCCAGGAGATGACGAAAATGATATCCGTTCAGATATATATATATATATATATATATATATATATATATATATATATATATATATATATATATGTATTTGTCGGTTAACGCTCTGGCGGTCGCAATTTTTGTATGGTCGTTACCAAACTCCATATTTAATCGTTTTATGGAAAAAGAAAGATCAATTTCGTTAATGGCTGAAATCGGACTAGTGGGAGGGGTTTTTTCGGATTTTTTGGGGGAATTAGAAATATCTCCGTTACTATACGATATTTAAATCCCCTCCTCCCACTGGTTCGAAGTTAGCCATTAACGAGCTTGGTCTTTCTTTTTCCATAAAACGATTAAATATCGAGTTTGGTAACGACCATACAAAAATCGCGACCGCCCTAGCGTTAACAGACAAATATATATTTGAACGGATATCATTTTCGTCATATCCTGGGGATCTATGGGCATTTAAAGAAATATTTCGAAAGTCGCCTCATGAGTACGACCTCAATAGCTGGTTTCCTTTGAGGGAAATCTGCTAGTAAAAAGATCAGTACACACATTTTTTTTAGGAATTCTACAACTTGGAATCACAGATCAATGTGAACTGAAAAAAGTCCGTCACGCAGGGGCTGCGTAAACTAAGCAGATTTCCCACGTGAAATTTTACAATAGAGAAATCTGTCTAATAACAGCTGTAGTAGTAAGAAACCGCTAAAGCTATTCACGAGGGACGAATAGTTACGAAAACGGCCGCCAGAGCTCACGGCGGAAGGTCCGAACAGCCACTGCTGCCGAGCACACGCAGAATACAAATGCAAATATCTCAGTTAATATTCAATATAGAGAATAAATGTATAGAACAATATTTATAGTAAATTTAATTTGCAATAAGATTGATTCTGTAATATTTTTCGATCCGACGTATAGTAACGGGGATATTTCGAATTTTCGAAATTCCTCCCCTCTAAACCCCCCCCTCCCACTGGTCCGATTTCAGCCGTTAACGAACTTGATCTTTCTTTTTACATAAAACGACTAAATATCGAGTTTGGTAACGATCAAACAAAAATTGCGACCGCTAGAGCGGACAAATATATATATATATATATATATATATATATATATATATATATATATATATATATACAGTTTTGAACGGAGCTCATTTTCGTCATCTACTAGGTAGGATCGATGGACATTTGAAGAAATATTTCGAAAATTCCGTCATGAGTACAACCTCAATAGCTGATTTCCTTAAGGGAAATCTGCTAATAGGGAGCGTGATCGTGAAATCATATGATGAAGTTCTCAACAACAATTTATAACATTTCTAAATGAAATTTCAATACTTGTTGGCTAGTTCTTATTTAGTTGTTCATGTGGTGGACACGTTAAAGTAGGTTCATTCACGAAGAGTCTGATTTGTTTTTCAAATACAATTACTTTCTTTACTTAATACAGGGAAGAAACAACAGAGATTCCCTCAATCTGTGTAAATTTATGTATTTCTAATTTATCTTTAGTTGACCATATAGAACACTCTGTATCATAATTTAGTCATATTTTTGTATTCAAAAACGTATGCAAGACATGAACTTGGTGGATTTATTATTTATTTTCTAAAGTCTCTATTAAATTTAATTATATATTTTATATATCATTTGCTTTTTAATCTTATTTATCCTTCCCTTGCTAGAGATTGATTGGTTGCATCTAAACCCGATGACATGCCCCTGTTCTACATCTGAGTAGATGTGTTTCGTAAGAGTTCACCCCCCTTCCCTCACGCTCTTAACGCACGACAAAGGTCTTGTTTTCTTAACCTATCTGTACCCGATATCTCAGGACTAAATGGACAAATAGTGTTTCCTCTATTGGATTCTACCTCACGTATACTTGTAATTGAAACATCTGATGTTTCTTACACAATGCGACCTCAAGATAGCTATTTACAGATTTATTTTCGTTCACTACCAGTTTGAAAGGCTAAACTAACTGTGTTCTCTTTTTCAAAAAGGTCAGGTTACATTTCAACATTTCCGCTTTTTTGTTTACCCTGAAACACAGGCATTAATACTTCAATATTCTAAAGATTTCTCACATAAATGAATGCACTCCTCGTGACCATACGAGTACTGTGACGCCTCGTGCACATTTATTCCCTTTTGATGGCTTTTAACCAACTTGAAGAAATCTATCACGCGGGTACTCTGTATAATAAGAAGATTTCCCAATACTCTAATGCCTCATTAATGTAGTTGATGCACATTCTAGTAATTATCTATAGAAATGAAATTTGAACTTATTATTATTAAATTTATTGTTTTTTGTAAAAAGAAAGATCATGTCCGTTAATGGCTGAAATGCCACCCATCCCCCGTTTAGAGGTGTTGAATTTCGAAAGTTCGAAATATCTCTGTTACTATTCATAGGATCATAAAATAGTATAGACACGATCGTATTGAAAATTAAATGTTACATAAATATTGTTATATACATTTATTCTGTATCTTGAATATTAACCCAGATATTCGCATTTTTAGCATATTTCCAATAAGGGAAATCAGCTATTGAGGTCGTACTCATGACGCGAATTTCGAAAAATTTCTTCAAAAGCCCATCGATCCTATATATATATATATATATATATATATATATATATATATATATATATATATATTTGTCTGTTTACGCTCTAGCGGTCGCAATTTTTGTTTGATCGTTACCAAACTTGATATTTAATCGTTTTATGTAACAAGAAAGATCAAGTTCGTTAATGGCTGAATTCGGACCACTAGGAGGGGGGTTTGTAGGGTGATTTTCAAAACATCGAAATATCTCCGTTATTATGCGTCGGATCGAAAAAGTGTATAGGACCAATCTTATTGCAAATGAAATTTACTATAAATAATGTTATATACATTTATTCTCTATCTTGAATATTAACCGAGATATTTGCATTTTTATTAAGTGCGTGCATGTTAACAGAGTTGAGATCGGCAGCAGTCGGTTCTATTCGGGACTTTCCGCCGGAAGCTAGTTCGGCCGTTGCCTGTTCGGCCAGGAACTGTTGGCTGTTCGGCTCTCGTGAAATTGGTTTACTACTACTGTTATTATTAGGCAGATTTCTCTATTGTAAAACTTGACTTGGCAAATCTGCTTAGTTTACATATACCCTGCGTGACGGACGTTTTCAGATTTCTGCCTTAAGCAAATCCCCGATACCTATTCATGTCATATTAATAATAAGCTGTTATATCATGAACAACTTCATTCTTTGGCTAAATATGATATATTGTTTTCATTGATGTTCTTTGTGAAATATATGCATATACGTTCTGTTGATCCCTCCGTCTCTTGGTCTATTAAAATTTGAGCGAATGAGATGAAAATTATTATGTTTTATTATGAAATACAGTACTAGATATAGTATATAGTTTTCAATAAAATTAATATGTTATATTCAGATATATTTCAGTATTTGTTTTTCTTTCCGGTGAAGAATAATTCTATTAGTTCAGATCTGAGCTGTAGGCAGACCCGTTTGTTTACAGTTCAGACGCTTTCTGTTGGGAGGTTATTAAAATTAATTGAAAGATTTCACATTACCGTATGTATTTATTCAATTAATATTCACGACGGTGTTAAATGTTGCCAGTATGCAGATTTATCTATTGTAAAACTTGACGTGGGAAATCTTCTTAGTTTACGCAGCCCCTGTGTGACAGACATTTTATTTGTATGACCAGTTATTGCCTGTTGAAGTAATTATAGGTGTTTATTTGATGTTTTGCGGACTTCTCTACCTCTAAAGATCTATCCGTTAGTTGGCTTCCTCTCTACAGGGATAAGAGGATTCAAGGCAGAATGGGATGCAATTAGAAACATTTTCGACATAATAACTACTTTATACACAAAGTTATTGATAGTCATTAATGTAAGCTGAACTTAGAACTGTATTTATTTTATAGGATATATAGGTGCCAGCAAACAGTTAATGACAGACACATCTGCCTATATATATTATCTTTATGCTACTAGATTAGAGGCAGTCTCATTAATACTACGATAAAATATCTTAATGTCACACTGTATCTGGTGGCAATCATTAATCTAGGCTGCAGTGAATGAAAATTTCAGGCGTCATAAGATTTTTGAACAACGGTAATAAAATCTTATTTTATTGCTCCTTTTAACTGCTACAATGTAGTTAGAGATAGTTTTTCTTTCACTAAGTTCCCTTCCTATTCCTGAATATATAAAGAACCTTCTGCTCGTATCTACTAATCATCAACTACCATATAATGGTATTCTATCCAGGAATTATTGGCGGTCTTTGGCTTTATAAATATTATAGTTCATGTTTATAGTAATAAAACAAAATTGCACTTTTAATTCCTTTACCTTATATCCACCATTCATTGTTGTTATTAAAAATATGTTTACGCAACAATACTGATAATAGTGCCTAATTGAGGCGGTAGCTGGAATAAATTAGCTATAGGATCTTCTTTATGTAAATGCTTAAGGAGATTCTACATATTTTCTTCTGACTGGATACCAAATTTTGCCATAATATTGTGATTATTTATTTTGGTAGAGAGTTATCGGTTGGTCGTAACAAGCTAGCTGGTTTGCTTTCATGTAAGTGTTTAAAGGGCACTGAAAGTGTTTAAGAGTTTTACCATGCTTTTAGCAGATTTCCCTTAAGGGAAATCAGCTATTGAGGTCGTACTCATGACTCGATTTTCGAAAATTTTCTTCAAATGTCCATCGATCCTACCCAGGAGATGACGAAAATGAGGTCCGTTCAAAATTATATATATATATATCTATATATATATATATATATATATATATATATATATATATATATATATATATATATATATATATATATATATATTTGTCTGTTAACGCTCTAGCGGTCGCAATTTTTGTTTGATCGTTACGAAACTCGATATTTAACCGTTTTATGTAAAAAGACAGATCAAGTTCGTTAATGGCTGAAATCGGACCAGAGGGAGGGGGGGTTTCGAGGGGGGGGATTGTCGAAAATTCAAAATATCTCCGTTATTATGCATCGGATCGAAACATTGTACAGAACCAATCTTATTGCAAATTAAATTTACTATAAATATTGTTATATACATTTATTCTCTATCTTGAATATTAACCGAGATATTTGCATTTTTATGAAGTCTGTGGTGGGGTCTACTTCGGATTATGTCGGCCATCTTCGTAATTTCTCGGCTCAGGTGGAAGCTTCTTCTAACCTGGCGTTTTTAACCTTACCTTACCTTCCTTACTTTGTGAGATTTATGCAAATACGTTCTGTTCATCTGCCCCCCCTCCTTTAGTTCGTGGACTACTAAAATTTGAGTTATTAAAATATAAATTATTCTTACAATTCAGAAGCCGTTTCAGTTGGGTATTTATATTAATTAACTGAAAGATTTCTCATTATCTAATCACGGTGTTATTGTGTTACCAGTATGAAGATTTCTCTATTGTAAAACTTCACATGGGAAATCTGCTTAGTTTACGCAGCCCCTGCGTGACGGACTTTTTTTTAATCATTCCAATGTGATGCATGACGTTTTAAAATAATGACTAGTCGATAGGATATTTTGTACAATTCTATTCTTCAAAATAATTCCATTTTGCAACAGAAATATAAAATGGGGCTCTTGAGGGTTAAAGCGTTAGTAAACTAGACTGGCGTGTTCGATTATCGCCTGGGCAATGGGAATTCTTTTAGTGACGAACTCTTTGAATAAAAACCTAGTACCACCTTAAGGGGCTAGAAAAGGGTTGTAACCTACAGATAACCGGATCCAATTAGTCATAGTAGGGAAATATGGACGTTAGTAAATAATAATAATATTCATCTAAAATTGGGAAAAAAAAAGGCCGTCATGCTAAGCAGATTTCCCAAGTGAAGTTTTACAATAGAGAAATCTTCATAGTGGTAACACAACACCATCGTGAGTAAATACAAACGGTAATGAGAAATCTTTTAGTTAATTTTAATAAGCTCCCAACGGAAACGGCCTCTAAATTGTAAGCAAACAGGTCTGCCAACTACTCAGAGCTGTACAGATAGATAGACATATTCTTCACAGGAAAGAATACAATTACTGATATATATCTGAATATAACATATTAACTTTATCGCAAACTATTTACTACACCTAGTACTGTAATTTATAATGAATCGGAATAATTTATATTTTAATAACTCAAATTTTAATAATCCAAGAACAAAAGAAGGGGGGGGGTCAACAGAACGTATTTGTATATATCTCACAAAGTAGAGAGGGTCAATGAAAACAATATTTTGTATTTTACCTTAGAATGAAGTGGTTCTTGATATAACAGATTATAATTAATATGACATAAGTAGGAATGGGAGGGAATGCTGAAAACTGAAAAATGCAAACATCTGGGTAAATATTCAAGATAGAGAATAAATGTATATAACAATTATTATAGTAAATTTAATTTACAATAAGATTTGTTCTATACAATTTTTCGATCCGATTTTTTAGTAATGGAGATATTTCGAATTTTCGCAGATCCCTTTCTAAACTCCCTCCCCTCCCCTTCCACTGGACTTAAATTTGTTTTACATATTTTTCATAATTTTTTTTAGCAGATTTCCCTTAAGGGAAATCAGCTATTTAGGTTGTACTCATGACGGAGTTTTCGAAATTTTTCTTCAAATGTCCATCGATCCTACCTAGTAGATGAAGAAAATGAGGTCCGTTCAAAACTATATATATATATATATATATATATATATATATATATATATATATATATATATATATTTGTCTGTTACCGCTCTAGCGGTCGCAATGTTTGTTTGACAAACTCGATATGCAATCGTTTTTTGTAAAAAGAAAGATCAAGTTCGTTAACGGCTGTAATCGGCCAAGTGGAAGGGGTGGGGGGGGGGTTTAGAGGGGAGAGTTTTCGAAAATTCAAAATATATCCGTTACTATACGTCGGATCGAAAAATTGTACAGAATCAATCTTATTGCAAATTAAATTTACTATAAATATTGTTATATACATTTATTCTCTATCTTGAATATTAACCGAGATATTTGCATTTTTATTAAATCTGGGCAGCTAACGGACGGGTGACTTTCCCGCCAAAAGCTAGTTTGGCCGTTTCCTTAACTGCTCGACTCTCGTGAAATTTCTCTATTGTAAAACTTCACGTGGGAAATCTGCTTAGTTTACACAGCCCCTGCGTGACGGACTTTTTTCTTTTTTTAAGAACACCTTTGTGATATTTCAGTAATTTATTAATTTTTTTGGTTTGCAATACATATTGTAGTCTGCTTGTGTGTAGGAGGGGTGGGGTGGGGAGGGGTTAGAGAGTAGAGGGGGCGAGAGGAGCGTGTCCCCATGGTCTAGGGTCATGGACGGTCTGTACTTGGAAGGAGTCGCCTCTGTTCCCTTTCACCCTAGGGGGAGGCACCGTTAGTCGCCAGCCTACCACTAGCTCCCTATCTACATCTTCTCCAACAACCATCGTTCTTAGTTCGACACATGATAGTGACAGGCCTGGTAGCTTGCATGTCTCTCACGCCACTACTCTCTCACCAATTTGGGACAAGTAATTGAAAAAACCTGATGGCAAATAGCAAGTTGACAGATTGTTGCATCCCAATTCTCTAACGTAAGGCGCGTGACGTTTTTTCTTATCGTATTTCTGTGCATGGCCTAAAGTTGTAGCTGGGAAATACTTGAATGAATTATACTAGTGTTGGGAAATCGTATTTTTGTATAAAAAGTATCTATAACAAATTTTGCATAAAAACTACTTGCATTAAAATCACTTTTAATTTCTGTACGAATGCGTTGTTCGTGTGTATCTTGCAAAACCTTTAAAAATAAATAAAAAAGTACCTGGAATCATATTAAGTCTATCTAACAATAGCGTAGCCATTTCTTGATGGCTAGAATTTAGGAAATACATTTCACTTTCAAATTATATTCCTGTCTGAGATCCGACACCTTGCCGAAATAAAACATGGCTCTCATGAAATTATGGTATGAGTAAAGACCTAAACCCAACCAAAAAGCAAATTAACAATGTAGTGTGACAAAATTAAAGGAAAGCTAGTAGAATAGTGCACTTCCAGTACTTAGTTCAATTCAAGTAGTTATGCAACTTGGAACAAAGGTTGACAATGTACTCAAGATCAAACTTATAAGAATTTGGCGTTAATAACCAAAATGGTTGACACGCCACAAAAAAAAAAAAAAACAAAAAAAAAAAAAAAATCAAAAAAAACATAAGATTGCAATAATATATTTTTAGGGCGGGAGAGGGGATGTTATGGAAATTGGCAGTCATGACTTATAAATTAGGTAGCCCTTCTTGTGAAACTATTACAGATACTTAAGAACAACGCTTATAATTATTTTTCCACTAGGTTGGCCATTGAAACTTTTGCCAATCATGTATATTTTTAATTTTATTCAGTTTTAGCAATAAATGCTTGCTTATTTGTTAATTTCTCTCGAATGTAAAAATGGTTTTGATCAGGTGTAAAACACACAGGTTTTTAGCGGGTGTGAGAAGAGAACAATCGGCTTAGTTCGGTATGTCGTTATCGCTTCTTAAGTTGATACATATGCTTTCCTTAAAACTCTTCTCCGCTGCACCCGTGGTATTTTCTGACCCTTAGTGAGAGTCCACGTTTCACTGCCGCTCATAACTTACGTACGAGCACTTTGACGTTTTATAAGTTTGTAGTTTAGACTTCTTGGAATGAGGTCCATTCAGAAAGGCATAAGCGTATGTAGGAGGGAATACAGTGTGCAAGTATGACACACAGCTAAGGTTATCAGAGATTCGTTCCTGATCGTGGGAAATCTGCTAAGTTTAAGCAGCCTCTGCGTAGCGGGCTTTATTTCACAGATTACTGTTTTTAAAAGAAATCAGCTATTCAGGAAATACTCATTCGGCGAGATTATCGAAAAGAAAATGTCTCTCGATCCTACGTAGGAAATGACGAAAATGTTGTCCCTCCAATATTATACATAGATATATATTTATGACCGCTCGCAATATTTGTTTTTTCGGTACCAAACTTGATATATATGTATTTCATGCATAACCAAAGATCAAGTTCCTTAACGATTAACATCGAACTGGTTAGAGGGGCGGGGATTTCGAACAATCGAAATATCTCCGTTATACGTCGGATCGAAAAGTTGTATAGACCCACCCCTGTTGTAAATTTAATTGTCTTTAAATGTTTTGTTCATCAGTATTTTTCTAATATGAATTAGTTAGTTGAGATATTAGAATTTTTTAGTATTCAGCCTTCAGCAAGCCTCTACTCCTATTCATTTCATCATAATATGCTGTTATAACCTCAACTGCTTTATTCTAAGCTTAAATACCAAATTCTGTTTTCAAGAGACCTTTATTGTGCCCGTTACTTGCAAATCCGTTGTGTGATGATGTCATAAACTGAGATTTTTCGTTCTCATCCTGAAAATATTTATTAGATCTATAACATACTGGATATTTAACCGGTTCAGTCAACACTAAAGATCATATTTGTTATTGGCTGAAATGGGACCTGGAATTGGGGCAGATTAGAGGGGGGGGGTATCGAAAATCCAAAATATCTTCTTTATTATGAATTGTGTAGAAAAATGTTATAAAACCAATCTTGTTAAACTATTCATAATCTACAATTGTTGTTCTATGCATTTTATCGTAACTTCAATATTAACCGTGTTATATGTCCCTTTTTTTTACCATTCTGCTGTCGATGTCCGCACAGCACTATATTGGCACTATAATGATGTTCTCTTCAAGCACTTATTAGTCTACAAAAAGCGTTTATGACAATTTATGTATGTTAGAATCTTTATAGGATTTATGTTTTGCCAGTTCTGAGCTGAGAGCTGTATGTAGTCGGAATATATTACAACGTTTATGATTTAGAAGTCGAAAGTAAAACTTGACCCTTGCATGGGCGTTTGTTAATTATAGGGATGGAGGTGATTAAGCAAATAACATCACATAAATCGTTATTAAATAGAGAGTTATCTTTATTCATGAGGCCATAAGGGGGGTTTTATTATTCTTTTCATTACTTATGGCCAGATATATATCTTCAATTCCTGTTATTAAACTTCCTTTAGATAATTCAGGCGTCACGGTTTATATAGACTTAAGCTGAACCGTACAAAGTAAGGAAAAGTTATCAATGCACGAATTACTACTGTCAAATATCTGTTGGAAGTTGAGCTGGAATATTATGAACAGTCCCATTTAGCTTCTCACTTCATAGAATTAAAAATAGGCACAATCCTCTTCGTCTTTTTAATTATATAAATTTTTTAGTCATTTTGGAATTTTCACGGGAACTGTAGGTATTTAAATTCCTACCGTTTATTAAACCATATACATGAATAATGCCAATTATAATACAGGAATAATTTCGACCAAGGAATATAAACAGAGTTCATACTCGACTGTAAAACAGGGAAATTAGGATTTGGTAGAAAAGTCAGGGGGAAATGGAATTTTTCCCTCAAGTCAAGGAAAAATGGAATTTTCCTCCCATGTCAGAGAAAAGCGTTTCCACTTTAGCAGTAGAGAATTAATTCGTCGCCATGTAGGAAAGACGTTGTAGCGAAATGGACTGATTAAAAAATAAATACAGAATGGAAAGACTGATAAAAAGAAGTGAAAAAGATCTATTTAATGCACATTGCACTGTTCTGAGCAACATGAACAGGCAATTAAAAGTCATGAATAAGGACCTAAACACAAGAGTTATATTTGTTCTGCATATTCAATACATTTTTTAGAAAAAAAAAATTAAATTAAATTATTAATTAACGTCCACTTTTTCCAACTAAGGCTAATTAGGACGGGCTATCTACAGGTTACCACCCCTTTCTAGCCATGGTAGGACTAAGGATTTTATTTAGTGAATTACAATAATATTGTCAGAAAACTGTAGATGACAAGAATAAAAAGAACATTGCTATAAATTATCTAGCTGAAATCAAATAACAGCGAGTAATATGTGTGTTGCATCAGTGAAATTGAGCACTTTGAAAAATTTTGTCTCTAATGAGGCTGTGTTGAAAGCTGAAATCTTGTGGGCCATGAAATTGGTTACATCATACAGATCCTTTAATTTCTCAAGAGATGCATCAGAAATGCTTAAACTTATGTTCCTTAACCATCAACAGCATAAAAAGCTGAACTTTTTTAAAACTTTCCTTTGCTTCCAGCACTTAATACATTAAGTAACCTGATTGTTATTTTTCAGGGTCTTTAATTATTTTATAGTAGGAACTTTGGAACCTTAATAGTATTATTAGAGTATATACTTAGTGCTATTCTTTCTTTTTCAAAAAAAGGTAATGAATAACTTGTTGCTTTTAAGCATTCATTAATTTTTATTTTTTAAGAAAATATAAAGTATTAATTAATGCTGGTGAGGTATTTTATTTATTCTTAAACAATTGTTTTTGCTGTTACATATTTAGTCCTGATTTTATATAAGGCAACTATGATTGGCAATTTTTTCTGATCTGAAGAGCACATTATTTTATTAATCTTTAAAAAAAATATTTTAACCCCGCTTCATCAAGAAATAAAAACAATTAGTCCTGCATGTTCTGTCTAAATAAATAAAAATATTATAAAAATAGATTTAATAGAAATAATGCTAAATTTTATGTAGGATGCAATTTTTTTAGAAAGGATTCAGAATTTTTTATTATTATTATTTATTAACGTCCGCTTTTTGCAACTAAGGCTAATTGGGACGGGTTATCTACAGGATACCACCCTTTTCTATCCAGGTGTTGCTATGTTTTTTATTTAATGAATTCCGTCAGCCCTATCACTATTGCCCAGGCGGGTATCGAACTCAACATGACTAACCTGAGTCCCGTTAATTTTGAATCTTTAGTTTGAAAATTAGCGGAAAACTACCTGGAAAAATCAGGGGGGTTTATAAATAACGCCATTATTAAATTAAATCCTAATTTCATTAACCTCAGATTTGAATAACAAAATAATCAATAAATAATTGTAATTTAATCATAAAAATAAAGAAAAGAGGTTGGATGAAATTAATAATGTAGTTGTTACATTCATATCTTAATGGAGCTACTAATGGAAGTGTATGTTTTAAACGTATTTTACTCCAAACAATAATAAATATTCAATGGTGTTTAGAAAATATTTTCCCCTCATATAAAATAAATAACCAAAATATTAATTATTTGCTGAGGGTATATTCCGTTGTAAAAATCAATAAAATACAGAGTAGAAAGTTGGTTGTGCGTTAGGAAATAGGTAAAGATCAGAGCGGGGTCAGAAAGGACGGTGTGGTCCATACCCTGCTTTGCCCGAGCCTTGTGGTCCAGACCGAGTAACTTTCTGTTGCTCAACCATTAGACAGAATATACAACACTGTCCTTAGGCGAACAAAATTTTGTTCTTAAAATTTTCAAAAGAACCTGACCAATGTGCTTAGGAAATTAATTTCTTGGAGCTTCTCGGATCTCCAACTGCCTGCTATGTCTTTATTATTAATTTCATTGTAATTATTTTTTTAGATAACCTATTATTTCATTTATTGATTTTTTTTTATTTATTCATTTTAGTTATTCTACATTATATTTTCTCTACCCCCCTTCCTTTAACCTACGTCCACCTTTTGCAAATAAGGCTAATTTAGATGGGTTATCTAAAGGTTACCACCTAGTCTAGAACTACTAGAAGGTTTTCTAGCCAGGGTGGGACTAAGGATTTTATTTAATGAATTCTGTCACTAAATAAATTCCTTTGCCTAGGCGGGAATCGCACTCGTCACTCTAGATTTACCACGTGAGATTAAAGTCAACCCTTTAAGTCACATGGCTAACCCTAACCACATCTTAAAAATGAATATGAAGTAGAAGGGGGTCAATATGAGCAAGAGCAGAGAATAACCCCTAGAGCAAATAAACTGCCCTTTTCCAGGGTTACCGGAGAAGGTGAGGGGATTAGGAAGTTCACAATAGTCCCGGCGACTGCTCAAATCATCAAAGAGCCCCTTCAAACTCAAATAAGAATTAAATATTTAATTTAATTATGTGTGCTAGGGCTCATCCCATGGAAGAAACAATTGGTAATTATACTATGATATATTTGTCATTTGTCCTCATTGAAGGCACCATTTTTAAGTTAATTAATAAACATAGTTGTAAATTTCACATCGCAAACCTAAAGGCTAAATTTTGTCGTGTTTGTGTGTGTTGCTGTGAAAACATGTTGCTAACTTATTTGCTGTTTTATACCTAGTTCTTGTTAGGTCGTAAGTGCTCATGTTATCTTTTTCATGATTCTGTGTTTATCTTATGGTCAAGTCAGTGTTACGCAAGTAGAGAGACCTAATGAGTCTGTCTACCTGAGAGTACGTCTTCTGCTCTCATAGGTCTTCTGAAACTTGATGGTCACACCCAAATAGTGTCCTTGATAGTACGTAGTTTATTGTCAGTATTTTCGTAAGTTAATTTGGTTTGTTATGCATCTAACATGAGATATTTTATTTGACTTGAAGTGCCTTCAAGTAGTACGTCTATTTGATCTTATTCACACCTTTTAGTTGCCTTTTCTGCCTCTAAGTCCGCGTTTGTACACAGTCCTAAGTCTTCGTATCCTGACAACTATTAGAATGTAGTGTGTTTATCTATGCTGATAAGTTCTTGTTTTATTTTTGGTGCTATTGGGTGATTTGTATAAACGGAGTAGTGGCCCCAAAGCCGTGGCGTTAACATACATTATACAGGATGATGGCACGTTAGTGCCGAAAGGCCTTGTGAGTGAATAAATAAATTGGTGGGAAGACTTCGTGTTATTAAGACCTGTTTCCCACATTTGTATAAACATTTTGTATTGTATTGACCTACGTGATTAAGAATGATAACAAAAACGTTAGTGTTTAGTGCTCACCTCTAATTACAATAGTTACTGAAATAAGGTAAACTCTGTGGTTTATTCGAATTGTAAATAATAAAAAAACGCAAACTATTTTTGTTAAAATATATTTATTTGGAATCAACAAGATTTAATAAGTATTATCAAACTTGGAGTCTCGTTGGTCAGTCATCTCGCTTTTGGAGTGAAAGAATATTTTTTAATTGATTTAATACATTCGGGCAGAACTGAGGAAAAAGGTTTTACTCCTGAAAATGCTACCCTTTTCTCGAAATATTTCAGTTTGTGGTTGGGGGCTTGAAGCATATTCTTCTATATTGAGTTATAATTATGTGTTATACTATTTTTGTATAGCCATTTCATATTTAGCCCCGCAAACAATATTGTTTGGTATACATTTATTGAGAGAAGAGTCATTATTTTTGACTCTTTAAAAATAGATGACAGGAGTCTCTTAACTTTATGTTGTATATACGCCTTATTGCTCTCTTTTGCAATTTAAATATTAAAATACGATTGTTTGAGTTGCCCCAATACATAACACCATAATTTAAACGACTATGGAGATATCCATAGTATATTAACAATTGACTTTCCTTTGAAAGATAAGAGATCCCTTTTGGGTACTTATACCTGCGACTCAGTTGTTAGAGTACCGGGCTAGCTAACCAGTAAACCCGGATTTGAGTCCCGGCAACAGTGAAAAACGTTTCTCTGGCTTCAAAAATAATTTATATGATCAACACAAGTCTCAGTTTTGAAAACTACTGAAGATAAATCATGTACCTCAAACCGAATGTCACATTAGGCTAGGATTAGAATGAGAAATTAATTATGCAAAGAAATGATCTTTCATAAAATAATGGAATGCTATTATTATTTATTTAATTTTTAATAGATGCCTACTACGTATTGCCATAAAAAATCTATAGTTTTAAATGAAAAAGCAATTAATCTCTATAATGTAAGAATTGAATTAACCAAAGCAGTAGTATATGTTATTGACGACAAATTAAGATTGATTTTTTTGGTTTTAAATAATCGAGTTAATATGATAATAGTTCTAGCGTATTGGCTGGCCAATGCCGCGATGGATCTACTTGTATTGATACATTGTTTGCACAGGTCATATGATGTGTGAGCGTATTGTATATGGCATCACCGGTATTACATTTTATTCATCGGATTGCCACTTCGAGAGTGGGGCTAAATTTAATCTGCAGGAGTTTTATAACAAATTTCATTTTCAAACAAAACCATTTTCATTTTCCATTTATTGCTAACTATCATGTGAGGTATCATCAGAAAGATTAAATTTTCAAATACCTTTGGGCAGTTTATATTCGTGATTGTGAACCACTGTGATACGAGTATAATAGCATTTAATATTAATGCCCTCGTTTATACAATTGGTCTGTAATCACTTGATTAGTAGAGACATAATTGACAATGGAACAATAGGGGAAATAATATTGACAACAATGCTCCACTGATGAGATCTTTGTTTCTTGCCTGGATCTTGATTTGATGTCCCTACATTTACCTGCAGCTCATAGATGTTAGTCCGTAAGCTCCCCAGCAGGTGGCAGCACCCGCCATCAAGGAGATAGCAGAAAGGTGGTGCTATCTAGCGGGAATCTCTAGAACCACCATTGGGGGGCCCCCTCCACTCTAAACTCCAGTCGGGAAGAGGTCAGTATCAAAACAGGCGTCGGTGTGGTTGGAATTTAGGCCAGTAAGACGCTGGAATAGCCCCATAATTGGGCCTTGCATTAGAATGAATAACAGGTGTACCACAATGAGCGGCAAATGCTGCAAATAATTATTAGCTCCTTTTATGTGCATATTAAACGATGAAATATCCAATTAGGATTGAATCCTCGATATTATTTCTTCTTAACCTTCTAATTGGCGTGCATTATCATGGATTATTCCTTCGAAGGTTTTCTAATTAGAATATCGGTTGGAACGTCCCTTCTTCCTGTATTTTTGAAAAGATGAGGATTTTTATATATAGTTCAAATTTTAATTACTAAATAAGAATTTTATCGGAAAGGAAAAAAATTGATCATACAATTTATTATATATATATATATATATATATATATATATATATATATATATATATATATATTTAAAAAAAAGGTTCTTCGAAAACTAATGAATTTTTTTTTTTTTTTCAACTGGAGTTTAAGACACTTTATAGAAATGACCAATGGTATAAAATAAATAAATTGTAATTACTAGACCAAATCGTGGAAGGACGCAGATATTCACACAGAATTTGTTTGGACACGCGTGTACACCAAAGTTTTGTTCGCAATGAGTTCTAATAAGACGATGTAAGAAGAAAGACCGGGATTTGCTATGTTTTATTTTTAAATAGAATTTTAATTTTTAATTCAGATTCTTTATAGTCTTATTTAACTGGTTATTTACCATTTTAGTTATGGTAAGAATATTGCTCTGATTAATCGTCGATGTATACCTGTATCTACGATTAATTATTACTAGTTTTTACTCCACAAAGAACCTACGATGGCCTAAAATTTGTAATACAGCACACATCATACAAGGAAGATCAGCCTTTGTCTTTAAGGCGCGGTATTGTTTTTTTTTTTTTTTTTCTTGCTTTATCAAATTTTTCTTTAGATGTGTACTGATCCAACATAGTTGATTTAAATGTATATAATGGTTGCAGAGGCCAGAAGCTTCTATGCCCTGAAAAAAGCTCTCTGATTCTAGGACCACTCTTTAGGTCGATATAAAAAAAACGGCGATACTCCATTGCTTATGTGACAGCCATAAAAGAAAGTAGGTCAACACTGATGGTCTTGGAAAGAAGAACCCTGCGGAAAATATTACGAATTACAGGGGACACTATGACGAAGTAATGGAATTCGTCGGTAACTGCTAGACAATGGAACACATGTTGAAAGAATGGATCCTGCCAGACTGCCGAAGATTATGATATATGGTACACTAGAAGAGCGTAGATACAGATTTCTACAGGTTTAATAAAGGAGATTTGAAGAGCTTGGCTGTCAAGGAATAGTCAAATATGGTGATCGAAGATGTTCAGACGCTTCTTAGTCTGTACAGACGGGAAAGTAAGCAAGTACAAATATAAAACTATATGGAAATGTTTTAATTCTTACATAAGAACTCCTGATAAATGATGCCGTACTTCAAAGAGAAGGTGAAAGTTTAGTTTGCCATTGAACGAAAGTAGATTTTTTCTATCTTCAATCTACTTGAAAGAGGAAGTGATGTTCGTGCCCTGAAAGTATAAATAGTCTTCAATAGAACTTAACCGAGAAATTCAAACAGAAAATATCGAAATAAGAATATAATTTGGTTTTACACCGCGTAACTTGATTGAAACGGAATTTGAAGCATTAATGATCTCTGTTCAAATGATAGAACTTCCAAAACTCAGGTATTTTACTTCTCATCTAAAACCTCACATATAATTGAATTACTCAGATAAAAATGAAAGAGAGTAGAGATGTAACTAATCTACCGAACTGATAATTTAATGATTACTTTGGAGACTTTAACGGTGGGTTCGCAGTAGTCAAGAGACTTTAATGGTAGATAAGTTTATATTATTCATTAGCGTCCACTTTTTGCTACTAAGGCTAATTGGGCCTGGTTATCTACAGGTTATCACCATTTTCTAGCTAAGGTGGGATTAAGCATTTTATTTAATAAGTTCGTCACTAAATAAATTCCTATCGCTCAGGAAGGAATTTAACTCTGCACTCTAAGTTTACCATATAGTATTAAGGCAACGCTTTAACTCATGGCAATCCTCAGTGTAGATCACATTAATAAGTTATATGGAAGTGTTTGGGCGTGCAAAATTAAAAGTGAAAAAGGTATAATAATGAAGTGGATATGAAAAAAACGATTACCACCCTCAAAATAAGATGGATTTTATTCTAATTATTAAAGTGTGTTAATTGCCGGCACTACTGCAGCTAGTGTAGAATATATTTGAACACCCAGAAGTGTGTTACTTGTTCAATAATTTCATCACAAGGTAACAGTGTTGCTTTATGTAAATAAAAGGTACAAATTCTGTAAGCTCATAAACCGTATTTTAAATATTCATTGAGTAAATTATGTTTGATTTATACTGGGAGTGAAGAGGGATTAGAAAATCTCACAATCATTGGACGGACGAAAGAAGAATAGTAGGAAATGCCGTGAGCGAAACTGGACTAATCATCAATCTGTGTCGAAAAAGGTCTTCAATAAAGCTTAAGAACGTAAAAAAAAATTGCCTGCAATTAAATGTGAGTGTGGGTCGGATCAGTAATGGTTTGAGGCTGTATGGCGGTAAATGGTGTTGGTGGACAACTAAAATTCATTGAGATGGATCTAGGGCTACATTAAATATATAGACAATTTGGTTGACACGCCACAAAAAAAAAAAAAAAAAAAAAAAAAAAAAAAAAAAAAAAAAAAAAAAAAATTATACTTTATATAATAATTGCGTTAGTCATTCTGAGCTTTCTAAACCTTGGAAAAAGACTTACTTTTTTATGTCTTCCTCTTGGTTGATGATTGCTGCAGTTAGTTCTCAGGAATTGCTCCATCTTACCCCTTAACTGTTAGTCACGATTATATTAAACAATTCCTTTTTCTTAGTCATTTTATTTCTTACCGGCGACATAAAAACGTACAATATTTCTCTCATCTCCCATATAAATGGAACTTCTAGGATTGGCTGTATCGTTATTTCATTGAGGATACATTTTGAATTTGTATAAGATCGTAATTCCTGGAACAATGTAAGAAACAAATTGTTATTAGAATACTTTTTTTGGTCCTAAAACTTGTAATATGATATACACAAATTTGACTCCCTCCTTCCAGTGGCCAAATAGAATTTATTAGTGGTTCATAAGATTGTAGAATTGAGAAATGTTTATTTTACTTATTTCGGAACCTCTCAACCATTTTGGATCATTGGCCAAACGGTAAAAGTGATAAATACAAGTTTTCTTTAAGAAGGTGAAAACCGCATTAATGATAGCTTCATGGTCGTCATGTGTTTCAATGAGGTTTTTGGAGTCCGAAGAGCTTTCTTTTTTTATGTTGAATTTATCACTATATATCTGTTAACAGGTTCATTCTAAAGGCAGAAATTACTGTTGTTACAAATTTATTAAAATCTAAGTGTGGGCCAATCTCAGTCTGGCCCATAACACTTCTTCCCTTTGAGATGACCGAATGCTGTTTACATAGTGGGCACCTTTATTTCTGATGGATGGGAATTGTTCATCCATTGGTCAGTTATAATTTTTTAAATTCTCATTTTTAGCTGATTTCCCTTAAGGAAAATCAACTATCGAGACCGCACTCATGACTTGATCGTTACCAAATTCGATATTTATAAGTTGTATATAAAGCTTAAGATCAAGTTCGTTAATGGCTGAAATCCGACCAATAGGAGGGTGTGGGGGGGGGACGAAAATTCTTAATATCTTCATTATTATGCATCGGATTGAAAAATTGAATAGAACCAATCTTATTGCAAATGTAATGTTTTTACATACATTTCTTTTACTATCTTGATTATTAAAAAGGTATCTGCATTTTTTATTTTTCGGTCTAACAATAATCTGTTATATTTTGAAGCACTTAATTTGATGCCTAAATACCAAATATTGTTCTCATTGAGCTTTTACGTTTCGAAATAAATGCAAATACGTGACGCACATGTGAAATATGCTTAGTTAACGCAGCCCCTGGACGCTCTTTTATATTTCTAGCTAGCACAGTGTCTTTCATGTGTCACTTTCTTTTAAGTCCTTTGGCTGCTTAAGAATAAGATTTCCATCGGAAATCTTTGTTTTATGTATTAAGAAAAAAAAACAAATATAGTGGCTAAGCGTTGTCTACAAAAAATGTTGCTTGTTCATCTGACAAAGTTTGAAATGGAAATGGTTTGAATAAATAATTGCGATGAATGTCTCTGTAATTTAATGATGCAAGTTTTTCCTCCATACGTATCAAATAAGTGAATATTGGTTCAATATGTAGTTGCTTTTTTTTATATTTATTAATGAAAACTCATTTATTTATGTTACAACGTACAACAAGTTTTAGCGATTAAATGTGACATTTGAGCTGTAGCTTTAACGCCAGCCAATAATCATAATGCACAGGTTGTTGGAGCAATCACTACTTCAACAGGTTTTGAATGTGCTCGGTGGGGCTTTTCGTTGACCCGGGGAAACCATTGTTAAACATTCATTCTTTCATACATGCACTATAACTTGTTGCGATGGTAGCAATTCTATCGACTGTCTTATCTAACTGTATGATATGCTGTTTTTCATTCTACTTCAACCACAATTAGCCATAGAATAAAATGACTTATAAAACGTTAATAAAAAACTTTATAAAATGTTGTATGCATTTCGCAAAATATTTTCAAATTTCCATCGTTCCTGCGTAGAAGATGACGAAAACGAAGTCCGTTGAAATATATCTGTGATGCTATGAGTCGGATTAAAAAATGTTATATAACCTAACTTATTGAAAATATAGTATTGGACAGTTGTTATTCTAAACATTGTTTAAGTGAGTTAATCAATCTTATTAACTGAGATATTTGTTTGTCTCAATTTTCTGTAATCCTCCGCTTCTACTATAACTATTTTCCTTTGAGCTCTTAGTTCCAGCTTAAATTTCATTTCCTGTTTACATAGGCTTCTTATTATACATAGGATACGTGCATGTTGTCATATCAGTACGTGGGAAATCTGCTTAGTTCATACTGACCCTGAGTGACAGACTTTTAAATTTCGAACTCAACTGCCTATGAGAAGCTAGACTAGGTCTGGTAGTAAATAGAGTCACAAGACAATTTCTTAAATATACATAAAATTTGTAGTTAAGAGCGGGAAGTTCCGATGCTAAAATCCATGCAGGTATACTTTTATTGAATGTAGCTAATCAATCTCCCACATTTAAGAAGGCAGCTATTTGGAGGGGATTAGCATTCCTAAAAGGATTATATTAATCTTGAACATGACTGATTCTGAGCCGCTCAATTTCAACCTACTCTCATATCGAATATTTCCCAAACTCTATGCCGGCGATTCATATCTCTTTAAAATATCATTGAAGTGACACATTTATTTTTATTCTGAACAAATGACCTAATAGTAAGTCACGCTGCTGTGGATTAATTACGAAACAGTTGCTTATAAAATGATATACGCCACGAAACGCTAACATTCCCAATTTTTGTATAATATGTTGGTAGTATATTTTGTTTTAAGAGAAACTATATTGTAAATCAAATGTTCAAAACTTATGACTGTCGTTAAAACGTTCAGGACCAGCTCAATCTTGGATAAATTTTATTTATTTAGGAAACAATAAAGTAAAACTCAAATCGCTTAAAAAAATAAAGTTGGTCTAGCCGAGTCTTCGTTTATTGTAGCAATTGAACCCGAATTTATATTAATGGAATGCCATATGTATACAAATATTCGAAACGAATGCAAAATTTCCAATAATATGGCAGTGACCCTTGGAGATGACCCCAAAGAGCTAGATAAAAGGCTTAATTTTGTGAACATTTCAAATTCATATAAAGGAATTTATATTAAAAGTTTTTAGTATCCTCGTTTATATTGTTGATATGGATGAGGATATTATTACAATACCAATTTACAACATTTAACATTTACATGAACACAGTTTACTCTCAAAATGCAGGCACTTAACCTAAACGAGAGTTATAGATATTACAGGGAGATGATAAGCTAGTAGTTTTTCGCCGAAAACCTTACGAAACAACAAACAGAACCCGAATTTCTGGTGACTTGAGCTAGATTTTTTAGTTGTACCAGCCTCTTATTTCTTTAAATTATAAATTAGTAGCGAGTGATGGTATTATGCACACCTAGCTTTGGTATTTTCAGTTTTACGGCAATTGGACACTCAGATTCATCCCTCGTGCAGTGTGTGAATCTTACTAAGGAGCTCAATGGAAAACTCAATCTTTTAATCCATTTTTACAGGAATAAACATAAGAAACCCGCGAATTGAAACCACTGTCCACTTCAGGATCTAAGAAAATTCTGAGTAAAACTATGGACATTGCGTGTCTGAATCCCAACAAGATGTGCCAGAACATATGTAAATAATGGCAAAAACCCTTCACGCAGGAGATCAAGGAATTTCCCATTCACGTTTCTTCAGTTAGCATCCTCGTTATTTTTAAGGCCAATTAAAATCCAGATCTATCAAAAGAATGGCACACAAGTGACGTCTTTTTTTTTTTAGAACCAAAATGCTACTATTTCAAACAGCCGCCACTGTCTCGGGATATCTGTGACGTCATATATCATGTTAAGAACCCGTTTTTTTTTTTTTATGTAGGTAAGATTGTATTTAGTGCTTCAAGTCAAGGTGTACTTATAAATAAGTTTAATTCTACGTGAAAGAGGACAATTGTACTATGCATGCTATGTTAGTTAGTTCAGTCGTATATTTCAACCTGCGCCACGGCCTCCGAACGAAGATATAAGAACAACAATTATGAACGGGAGATATTCCGGATTTAATGGCAACAAGATAAATTACGTCACACTAGAATCGACTAATTGTAATAATAACCGAAAATCCTACATTATTTTAAAGTTAAATTATTAATTTTTTATTGTGACATGAAATATAAACGCCTTTGTCTCATCAGACACAACTGTAGACAATCAACAAAGGGTTTATTTAAGACTGTTATAAATAAATAACTCCGTTAGAATTTGCTTTATAGAAACTTGTACTATATTACAAGTTTTAGGATATGATGTTGTTACCATGATTGTTTATAACAATGTTGTTGGTTACCAATCTTTGAATATATTGGCAATGGCTAATATCGGAGATATTTACGATTCTATGTTTTAGAAGTTTCCTTGATCGTGAGTTTTACATGGACTGTTTATATGTCGAGTTTGGTATCCATAAAATAAGGCGTTGGTATTCTAGAACATTTAAACACGCACTAGAACATTTTACACAAACAAACAAACGTCCTCTCCTGGCACGCAATCTATTGCAAAATATACGAGACAAGTTAGGATCAATGAACCTAAAGGGAATCTGCTAAAAGTTGCTATTTGCAATCACGGAGCAATCTAGCTCAAATATTATAAGAAATTGAATTCTGGGCTATTATTCAAAATCACCCTACCACATCGTAAAGTTAAAAGATATGAGTCTTGGACTTTAAAGGAACACTATACTCCAAAAGAAAAGCCATTAGCTGCACTTAATGTATGAATCATTGTAGCGAAATTATTCTTTGAAAGCATCATTAGTATAATTAATTCATCTCCTCTTAGACCTGTTTTCTGTAAAGACTGCTTTTTGCTTAAGTATGAATTTTTGTAAGTAGGCGAAACCCAGCAACCGGTTTGCCCTATGTAGATGTGCGTATTAGCCAGGAATCACTGGGACAGGAAATTCAACAAGTTCACGCACCCCTTTAAGCAGATCTACTAATTACTTCTCAAAACACTTTTGTAATAATAATGAACATATAATTGATCAGGCCTAAACATTTTTCGGACGTGGACTACATTTTAATGTATGTTAAGTAATTCTTTGAAGTCGTTTAGGCTTCGAAGGATTAATTGTCTTTTAGAACGATAGAGGTCAGAGCCGTGCTTAAAAAAGAACGCAATCAAGATGGAGGACCGTTGAACTTTCCAAAAAGGTGTCTATATTTGTTTAGTGGGATATTAAAGCCACTACTGGTGCTACTATTGTACAAAACGAGCATCACACACAGGAGGGCATTTATACAAAAGGATGGTGGGGGTTGCAAAATGATAATCAAAAATGAATATCCCCGTTAGGTTCTCTAGTTCTTATGCTTCTTAATCGTCTGTGTAAATCTTCGACCGCTATTCGTACCGAAATATCGCGTAAAAGCTCTTTTTAATATAATTTCAAGGTGATTTAGGTCTTACACATTTTTTTCATTCGGCACATATTAAGAGAATTCATTTTATTTCGTCTTCTGGTCTGTGGGCCAACTTTAGACTATTTGCGAATGACCTTCCTTTTTTTACCCAACGCTTAAATATGAAGTTCAAGTATATCTTCACTTAGTCTTTATATGTGAAGGCGAAACATATATATCTATATATAGTTTCAAAGTATACATTAGTTGCATATCCATTATATATTTTATTTTGTATAAATAAATTAAGCTGATTTCCCACGCGCAGGAACTCTTTTATCTTCACATTATATTCTCTATATTTGACTTCGTAATAGGGTTTTTTAAGGAAGCCTAGAAACTATATATATATATATATATATATATATATATATATATATATATATATATAGAGAGAGAGAGAGAGAGAGAGAGAGAGAGAGAGATAGGTATATCATAGCGTAAAGTAAATACATACATGAAAGGGATACATGAAATTTGGATACGAAAACAACACGAAGTATTTATAAAAGTATATTCATAAGTATTTATCCAATATAATTAATTGGAAGAAAGATACATGTGGAATTAGGTGATAGTTTTTGGATCGGGTACATTAAAACGGAAATATTTACTGTTTAGGATTTTAGGACTCTACCTGAACTATACTCCACCTGGTTGAAGTTGAATCATTACTTCACAGGATAACTCTAACACAATGAATACACACAATTGCATGCGTGTGTATGTGTCCTCCAGATACAGAATTGGCAATTGTATTATATTAACAAACTTGTGGAACTAGGCATTTAATTTGCAAAAAAAAAATAGAAATAAAAAATATGGTAGAGCAAAGGAAAGGGCCACGCCAAATAGGGTTAGCAATCTTAACTTTGTACCCTTAGATCGTAAAACATCTTCAGGCGGTATATTTAATAAAAATACCTTATTTTTCTATAATGGGATAAAACGGTCATTATTGCCTATCCTTTCTTTTTATTCAGCATAAATGTACATTTATGTATTCCCAGATTAGTGGTTTCCTAATAAATATTTAACTACTGAATCAAGGAAATCAAATATGTTTGGCCCAGTGTAATTATTTTGGCATTTAAGCTGTGAAATAAAGGAAAGATGTGGAAATGAAGGGCCGACTAGAGAATACCTATTTCGTTATCAAAATATCTACGATATTGACTACATTCATGGGAAGAGGTAAAACTAAAAAATTGGAATATCTTTACTATTATTGAGTCGGATGGAAAAATTTAATTTTCGAAAACTATTGTTTTGTCCGTTCAGTAATAAACATAAATGCCAATAAACATCTCGTATCCTGTTTACATTAGTCACTACTAAACACTTCGGCCATTAAACTTCGAATACTGTCGTTGTAAAAGATGTGTAGAGTACCACATATGACTCTCAATTATGGGAGATCGATACTTAAATGTTTCAAATCTATTCTGATCGTAATTAAAGCATAATTTTTTATTGCACCCAATTGTTACTGAGGCCAATAAAAGTAATTCCAGGCAAACGAAAAAGAGTATCTTAAGGCCTCAACTGAGCCGTCTTTATTATCTTTTCCTCCTGGCCATTAAGAATAAACATACACGGTAAATTTTGTTCACTCATCAATTAAGGCAATCCATAGTTTTCTTACATATTAAAAGTGCTAACAAACCTTTAAAAGTATTCCTCCAAGACCATAAATCTGCTCAGGAGAATAAAAAAACAAAAACTCATATAACAACCACCATTAAATAACTGGTAAATTGTCAACTATATCTAATCTTTAACAAGGAAGGTTCTATAACCTTAATAAGTGCTATGCCACAATTAACTGTAATAGTGTATATACATACATATATATATATATATATATATATATATATATATTAAAAAATCATAGATATATTCACAAATTATAAATAAATAAACTTGAGAATTAAAAGCTTAATGGATATTTGATTTTTTTTTTCCACTATATAATTAGTCACATATATTATCATCAGAAACAAAAGTCAACTTTGCTTGGTATGGTGTATACGGTAATAGCTGCTTTTAAGTCTTACACGTCAGATTGCCGAGACTTCTGTATTAAAAAAAGTAAATATAATGAAAATTTTAGCGAGTTAGTTAAGCATAAACATTTTTAAGTGGAAACTAATAATATAGTCCACAGATGTGGACTACTTTTAAAGAATGTTAAGCTATTCTATGAAGTCGTTTGGTCCTGGAAGGATTAATTGTCTTTTGTAATTATGGTGTATGAGAGTCTGCGTAATAAATGGTTGATATATTTCAGGAGAGTTCTAGGCTGGAGCCTGTATGGGCTACTATTAAGAATGCGTTTTGCCAGTCATAGCCCATCTGGCCGTTTGGACAGAGCCTTTCAGCCACCATTCCTTTCCTCTCTATCCAACAATGAACACATTTTATACTTCCTTTCTCCCTCTCCGCAATACTTTTAGCACATTTTACAAAAAAACAATGAGCTAATGAGCCAGTACTCCGACTGATGAGACTTCATTTTCGAAATTTTTGCTTCACAATTTTCACGATTCTGCCTACTAGAAGACAAACATTTATACATAAAATTCATTGTCTGGTGGTTAAAATTTAAAAAAGCCTGTCACAAGGGCTAACTAAGCAGATTTCCCACGTGCGTGAGTGGGGGGTTTAGTGAAGACCCACAACTAAAAAATTCTGTCACGTGGGAGCTGCGTTTACTAAGCACATTTCCCACTTGCGTAATGCATTGCATTTATCTTATGACATAAACGTTCAAAGAGAACAATATTTGCTATTATGCTTCAAATAAAGTGCTTCATAATATAACAGCTAATTGTTGATATGACATGAGTAGGAGTGGGGGTTTACTGATGGTCGAAAATTAAAAAAACGAAAATATCTCGGTTAATATTAAAGATAATGAAAACAAGTACATAACAACATTTATAGAACAATTACAATAAGACCGGTTCTATCGTTTTTTCGGTCGACGCATAATAACAGAGATATTAAGAATTTTCAAAATTCTTCTCCTCTAAAACCCCCCCTTCCCCCCAGTCTGATTTCAGCCGTTAACGGACATTGATTTTTTCGCGAAATTTCACGATAACTTTTCGTTTCACATGTAATAGACACCATAACTGCATTTTGTTTCTTTCGTGTATGTTTGTTTGTTACCTTTTCACGCATAAACGGCTGAACCGAATTTTATGAAACTTTGTATATATATTACTACTAGCCCAACTTAGGCTTTAGGCTATATTCTATTCTACTATAGGCTAATATTCTCTGAGACGAACAGGAGTGGGGGTTATAAGGAAGGCCTGAAAGTAAAAATAGCGATATTTCGTTTCCTATTGGGTTTTGGCAAATATGCACATATCAAAAATTATTTATTTTGTTATTTAGAGTAGCTTTTGTTATACACTTTTTTCGTTATCCGAATTATAAACGAGATATACGCTAAAACCTATAGCGGAAGTGAACAATTTTATTTGGGACAAAAGACCCAACCAAAATAAATAAAACTCGGTATGTGTATTAGCAATAACGCTTTCATTATAACAAGCTATACCATCATTTCTAGGGACGGGCAGGAGTGGGGGTTGCAAGAGATGGCTGAATTTAAAAATAGCGGTATTTCGTTTTCTATTCGTTTTTCGGTAAATATGAACATGACAAAAGTTGTTTATTTTGTTATTTAGAGTAACATTTGTCATATTCATTTTTGTCTTTTAACAAAGTATAAACGAGATATACACTATAAACTAAAGCGGGAGTCAACTATTTCATTGGGTTTTTAAACCGAACTTGAAAAAAACTTGGTATGCATTAATTCTTCCATGACAATTAGCTATATTAAAATTTTTAGGTTAGAACGGGAGTGGGGGTTATAAGGGAGGCCTGAAATAAAAATTCGAGATATTTCATTGTCTATTTGTTTTTCGACAAACATTCACATAACAAAAGTTGTTTACTTTGATATTTAGATTAACTTTTGTTTTATACATTTCTCCACGAATAAACAAGTGCTAACAACGGGTAATAACCCTAAACACTGGGACGGGTAAAGGTCAAAATATTGTGCAAAGTAAAGCCGTGCCAAAAAAATACCATCACCATTTAGCCTCAAATCAAATCCCGGGCGAAGCCGGGTATCTGAGCTAGTATGTATATATATATATATATATATATATATATATATATACACACACACACACACACACACACACACACACACACACACACACACACACACACACACACACACACACACACACACGCACACACACACACTTTTGAACGGACCTCATTTTCGCCATCGATGGACATTTGATGAAATCTGATAAAACAAAATATAACCTTAGACTAGCAATTAAAGACAATTTAAAATGGTTTTAATAAAAAAGAACATGATATTCCTACTACTAAAGGGCAAGTATCTCGGTTAATAATCGAGATTGTGAATAAACATGCATAACACCATTTATAGAACATTACATTTGCAGTAAGATTGGTTCTACACAATTTTCGATCCGATGCATAATAACGGAGATATTCAAATTTTTCGAAATTTACCCTCTAAATTCCCCCTCCCACGAGTCAGCTATTAACGAACTTGATCTTTAGTTTTACATAAAACGTTTAACAATCGAGTTGGGTAACGATCAAACAAAAAGTCCCTCTCGCTGCGTTAACTAAGCAGATTTCCCACTGCGTCGCGTGTTTGCATTTATCTCATGGCGTAAAAGTTCAATGAGAACAATATTTCTTATTTAGGATTCAAATAAAGTTCTTCATAATATAACATCTTACCGTTGATATGATATGAGTAGGAGTGGGGGTTTACTGATGGCTGAAAACTAAAAAGCGCAAGTATCTCGGTTCATATTAAAGATAATGAAAACATGTACATAACAACATTTATAGATTTTTAATTTGCAATGAGATTCGTTCTATACTAAGTTTCGCTCCGACTTACAGTAACGGAGATATATCGAATTTTTGAAAATCCTCCCCTCAACACCCCCCTCCCCCCAGTTCTCCGATTTCAGCCGTTTTCGAACTTAACTTTCTTACACAACTTTAAATATGGAGTTAGGTAACGATCTAGCAAAAATTGCTACCGGCTAGAGCATTAAAAGACAAATATATATATATATATATATATATATATATATAGTTTTGAACGGACCTCATTTTCGTCATCTCCCGGGTAGGATCGATGGGAATTTGAGGGTATTTTTCGAAAATGGCTTCATGTGTACGACCTCAACAGCTAATTTCCCTGGAAAGTGAAATCAGCTAATAGAAGGTAGAAGTTTTGTACGTATAAAGATGTAAAAAATGTTAATCAACTTCTTTAATGGACGATATCATGCCAAAAGGAAAGCATATCGAAGGAGCTAATTTTAATGACCCATTGATTTTTTCCTAACTTGAGTATTAATGAATCTGTTTGAATTTCGGGGTTTCAGATTCCCTCCTCTACTAATGCCTTTTTAATTGCGACACACCAAAATATATAATGCTATTTTCACTTTAAGCTGTATATCACCAAACGTCCAACTTTCAGCTTAAATTTCTCCTTCATTATTCATAGTGTTCTTATTAACAACGGATGAACTTTATTTTTAACCATAATTATTATACTATTTTCTTATACAAGGAATAATGATTCAAGCGTCGCTTAGTTCTGTTTTTCAAAGTTAACAATTTTTTTTAATAATAAGGAATGGTGTGCAGATACTGAGACTGTTGCTATTATTTAAAAGCTTTTACAGTACTGAAAGGTTAACTTGCTCCCTTGCAATGAAGTGACTAAATGTATGTCCATAGTTTTATTATATTTTATTCATTAGTTTGTTCACTAGGATGGAAAAATGCTGTAAAAACTGGCCAATTATGTCGTTTAACTGTAGGCTAGTTCTGGGGCTAGTCTTCTCTCCTACGGCTAGGGAACCAGTTTGGGTAAATTTTATTAAAATTGTTCGAGCCACAAGTGTTCCCAGGCATTCCTCTGTCGCCTCAACTTATTTTAGAGGTTGTCCCATGCTAGGCTCTATTACGCAGGTAGCTTACGTGCTTTTAAATATCTATTGGTCTTTCATTTGTACCTTCTAGTTCTTACACAAACACGGACACACACAGTGACGTGTTTTTTATCTGTCCATAAATATAAAGCTGAGAGTTGGGTGGACCCCATCCCGTTCAATTTCCAACTATTTTAGGAGTGTCATATGTAAGACCATTTTTCTTTCCTATGAAATTTATCCTCTTATGTTGAGTTGTCGGAATTCGCGCAATATCCAACTGTCCTGTTACCTAATAGAAGTAATAATCAGTTCAATAAGTGTTCAACGAAGTACCATGTTCTGCCTTACGTTTGTTTTGGGACATCTAACTCTTGCAGTACAGATCAAAGATAGCTAATTCCTTATTCAGTTAGCTTCTCAATTGCCTCTGTATGCCTTTTCCTGTCAAAATTATCTGATTTATTTTTCTCATATTAATTTAAATTTGACAAATATTAAAAATAACCTCTGGCATATCTGTTCCCGAAACTCAGATCACAAAAAAAAAGCTATAGAACAGAGTTAATAAAAACTTTTTATGACTATTCTGCATCTCTAATACATTGGAATTTGCATTTTTTATTTTCGATTGCCTGCTAACCTTCCTTCCGCTTTAATCGATTTTTATCAAAAAGGAAGGTACTCAACTAGATGATACAGCAGTCCTATTGTGACATTTCAATATTCTAAGGCTAATCATTTTTGTGTTATACATACGCACGGAAAGACGTACTAACGAGGGGAAAATAAGCGAAAATAGGTTCAGGGATCAAAAGGATTATTTACGATGAAAACTGTAAGGTGATAAAAGCCAACTTTTCACTAGTGCTCTAATATTTTCTATAGCTAAGAGACTATTAGTTTCTCCTTAAGATTTTGTAATATGAATAAACCCAGTTTCTTCTTAAAATTTTAGTCGCATTATTTATTTTACACAGAAATGTGAAGTGGAGCACCAACATTTATTTTTCTATTGACATTGTACTTCTCTTAGCTTCTAAGTCAGTTATATGTTTACAACGATAAACTCCCCGGGTTGATTCATATAAGTGCTTCTAACGAGTCTAGTACCCGATTTCTGTGTATTGGTGTGTCATGGCTAGACTGACTAAATGGAGAGATCAGTAGCGTGTTTAGAATTGCGTGTGAAACTCTAAATGTGGAGATTCCATTTCTAGTAACTTTTACCGTTCTTACTAACCTAAAGTCCTAGTAGTACAGATATTAAATATATCCCGGAACGTATCTTTCCACTTCGAACTATTCTTCTTCAAAATACAGTGATTTTAATATATATCCTCAGTTTTCAGGATTGACCAATTAATATAAAAAAATAATTATTGAATAATCTATTCTATCTATCTTTCTGATATTTTGTTATAAATACTGAATTTTAGTGTGAAACTTTGGATGTGCTTTTGGAGAAATATACCCAAACTTGAACCTCTGATCTGTTACTCCAGAGATAGTTAACGTGTAAAATGATTAAATTAATTGAAGTTGGAGGGCATTAATGTGGGAATATCATGAATACTATGTTTACACAATGGTAAAAGGCTTTCGAGTTCATAGTCAGTTTATATTTATGGAGATGTTGAATTCAATAGCTATCAAAAAAAGTAAAAAATAACACACCAAAATGTTTATGTAGTTGGAATTTATATTTTGTTTTTTATTGTGAAGTTTTAAGTAGTGCTTTAGAAGGATGGATGGGGGAGTGGGAATGTTTGTCCTGATATATATAGCATGGCCTGCCATCCGGTTGACAAACCTGATCTCTGTGGGCTGAAGCCAGGGTGAAGTGTAGAGTGATAAATAAGGGAAGAGAGAAAGAGGGAGTGATCAGGTTATGGAGTGATTAGGACGGGACAAGTGTAAGCTCTCACAAAAGGGAACGACTCGAGAAAAAAAAATGGGTTAACCCTGTTCCAAGCCAGGTCAATTGGTCACTCTTTCAGATACTTTGCTCTTCTCTCCTTCTCAAGATTCATCAAAATTAATCCTTATATATATTTTTTTTGGAATGAAATGGGATAACCCAGTTCCTTTTCTCAAAATCGATTGGTCAGTTTTCGAATTGCTCTGGTTTTCATTGACTGTGACCTTCAGAGTCAATTATTAATTGCCATCTGACTAAAATCGGTTAACCATTTCGGCTCCTGATCATTGGTTAGTTTTCACTCTGTTCTCCCAATTTTTTTTACCATCAAATAAAAGTGGTTGTTCATATTCGTGACCGAAACTTTTAAATGCTGGCGTATTTCCCTCTTTACCGGATTTGTAATTTATTGTTGGGTACATATATTGATAATACCAAATACCATAGCATCAGGCACATACAATTATTTATATTGTAGCAAATAAATATCGTAAGTTTTTAGTCGAAATAGGCCTAACCAAACAATAATTCCGATCTCCTATATAGATCCTCATGTGTATTATTATATTGTTATTCTCAGAATTATTACTGGTTGCATATTGATAACAATATGCAGGTTCCTTGTTCAGTTCATTTCTTGGTTTTCGGATGGATGGGTCCTTTTATCTCTTTTTATAGCTGCAGTTTAATTTATTATTAGATTACAAAAAGTAATTTTGATCATGAATTAAGTTTGTATATGTTTTGTATTTCTTGTAGTACCATAATATTCGTCAGACAAATAAAAAACACCACTTGCCTCACTGTTATAATTGACAAAACCTTGTGCTTTCAAGTGCCTCTAGTCTTTCTCCAAATTCCCATTGATCCTATCTCGGAGATGTCAAATATTAATTTGACCCCCTATCCAGAAGCGCTAATAGCAAATATATGGAACGAATACTCATGTAGAAAGAACTTCATTACAGTTACCTTAAAATGCCTCAATGGATTTGAAAACGTTTTTATATATTTATTAAGGAACCGAAAATTGATAAAATGTGCTACGTTATATGCTATTTCCACAAACATAAGTGTGCCTTTATATTGAACATAATAATGCACTGCAATCTAGACATTTAGTTTTATTGAAAAATTGATTTTGGAATATTTTTGTATTCGAAAGATATTTTTTTATAAGAAGTTCCGTCGACATTCGTTATGTTACACTCAGCTACTTCCTTATACTTTAAATAAAATTACTAATGAATGACTCACGTTGCAAATGAATGTACTATAAATACTTGGCTCTACGTCACTTAATCCATTCAGTGTGCTTTGCAGTTAGAATCATTTAATTCCAGACCTCTTGCCTCCACAGGTCCTTTCTTATTTCATCTTACCCCCTGTGCTTGTGTCTGACTCTCGTTCTCTCCTCCTCATTTGGGGCACTCTACACTTTTCTGAAAACCCTCTATGTAAAGTCCTTTACTCTCAATTGCCTTAATCAGCGCAATCTGACTTTTAACAAAGCTTGCTATACTCCCAGTCCATCAGTTCAAAGTTACATGTGATTTTCCATCTTTGGTGATCTCTCACAGCTACAAAATAAATGAATTATCTAGTTGATACTGTCGCTAGAAAATTTGAATCGGTATTTTTCAGTTTGAAACATCCTTATATTTCAACGAGAGCATCATTGCTACTTATTGTTAGCTTGAGTTTGCTAATATTTCTTTCAATAGTTTTATCTACTTCGTGGGTATAACAAGAGATTGGCTGAACAGAAAATCCATTTCTGGCATAAAAAAAAAAGAAATGGTGTAGTTTCGTTTTTTGTGTTTTGACGAGAAACCATTTTTATTCCAACCCTCAAGGGCAACAGAACCATTCGCCCCTTTGCCCTAAACCTAATTCTCATCGGACAGACTTTCAGGGAGAGTTTTAACTAACTGCTTTTGTTATTTAGTTTGATTTCACGATTTTCACTAAAAAATGTCATGATCTTAGGAAGTTGTTCATAGCTTGGAGCAAGACGTATTAGGAGTAAAAATAGACTACCTTTTATAATTTGTAACCCATAGGTGGTCAACTTTCAAAAGTTTGATGATAAAGAACTCATTTTTCTTGATTACTGTAGACATTTTTGTGAGGTGCAGACAGTTTGAGGGAACATTGATGACCTTCTTTGAATCAAAAACTGGAAGTGTGGGCGAAGTGGTAAGATAGCATCTGCTTTATGAGATACGTATTCTGCCACCATCTTCGTAGCCTACGCGGAGCGAGTGTTCATTTTAAAACTATGTACTGACTAACGACTTATCTCCGCCTTTGATATTTTATGGATACCTTAAAGGTACATTTGAAACATTGTTTCTCTTGAAAAATATGACCATATTCAAGATAATGTTGCCCTTACTTACTATGTATGCCATTGTGGTCTGAATAAAACGTATTGGTTCATTAGGGAAATCCCGATTACTTTTTCGACTATCTCGGTTATCTCTATTTTTCTACCACTATTCTGTAAAACATGGAATTGAAAAAAACAATGAACTTCGGCGTCTCTTTTTGGATTTAAGAATTTCAAGATGATTTCTTAGCTCAGAGCATCCCCTTTTATCATTTTTGGTTAGAATCTGTCTCCCGGCAGGTTTACTTTAAGAGATATCCCAGAAAAACATTATTACTGGAATCAATTTTGTAAACGAAGTCAAACTCGATATTTCAAGAAATGTATGTTAGGCGAGGTATTACTTGTCGTTAATTAAATGATATTAACAACAACTAATAAGCAGTCTCCACAAAGACATTATTAATTTTCTGGAGGCAGGCATTCTTAACATGCACATGAGACGGGTGCTTGCGTTTACGATTCGTAATGAACCGGAACGAATTAAAACAAACCTTGGCTATGAAGTGGCTAGCCTGTAACGAATGACTTTCAGTAAAAGGATATAGAGGCAGCATTGTTATTTTTATTTTGTTATATTAGTTGGTTTTAATCTGTGAGATTTTACTGCAAAATTATTTGATTATTTGAACTGTTTCAAAATTCGAGAAGGTAATTTTTTTTTTATGGAGCCCATTATCCCTGTTCATTTGCTTATCTTTATGCAACATTATTTTACAATCACTTACAAGCAAAAGGCACTCACATTTTGAATAATTAAAACACATAAAAATCATTGAAAATAGGTAGACAACTATGTAATTCTTTTGCATTGTTAAACTATGTACCACATTAGTGCAAGATAATTCGCACATCTGAAGATGGCAATTCTTGCATCTAATGTTTACTGAGACCAATTAAAGTAATTCAGAGGAAAAGAAGGATCTTAAGGTGTCATCTCAGCAATCTTTATTGCATTTTTTCCAATAGCAGACGTTTAGTCCATTTAGCAGACTAGGCCATTAGTCCATTTATCACTCTGTTAGTGGAATGTTTTCTTACTTCAATTTGCAGGGCGTGAAGTGAGTTGCTCAAGCTTTTATTTTAGTGGAACGCTTTGTCTGAAGAAATGCTCGTCGTGTGTTCCGCCGCCAGAGAATAATTCTTCAAGTGCATGGGTGAAGGCGAAACTGCCTGTTCAGGGAGTCCTTAGCCGGCGAGGTGTTGCAACATACTTGCACATGCAATCCTGCTCCACTCTGCACTCCCCCAATCATCCATCTGGGCTTCACGATAGCCTCTCTCTCCTGTTTTAAGGGACTCGTTTCACCTTCCAGATAAGTCCTCTGGCTGAAGAGACCAATTTGGGCGATTCAAAAGGACGAAGGACAGCGAACAAATGTGTCGGGAGGAGGTTGGCGTGAGAACGGGACCTGGTAGGGAGTAGTGCAAGGGTAAGTGAGGGTAAGTGCTTGGGTGGGAGGGGGGGGGGTCGGAGTGGGGGGAATGGTCTCCTGGACCTGAGGGGCCAGTCTGTCCTCTCGACTTGATCCGGTAGTCTCCCCAATAGCTCGTCAACATATCCATCTACAGTGGCCGCTGCTTTCAATCTCTTGGATCACACCTCCGAGGTTAGTCCAATCATATCCATATTACCTCTCCAGCCTTTAGCAGTCACTCAAATATCCTTTCTCATTCATCAATAGTCGTCTTTTGACGTCTCTTTCTCCAGTTGAAAAGCACCTCGGTGTATCTTAGAGGCGGTCTTAAGATTCACTTTCCCGGAATCTGCTATCAACAAACATCTTACATACAAATCATCTAATACCAAGTATTTGTTATTTGAAATTTTGATTTTCCATTTCAATTCTTTACTCTTGACTAATTTAAAGTAATTATAGACTTTCCTTCCAACGTTGGTTATAATTAACGCATAAAATAAATACGAATTCTTCGACGAAGAAATTTAATTGTTTGAGAAACAAATTTTAATTTCTCCAATTCTCATTCATGCAGGTAGCTGAGGATAACACTAGTTTATGATTACAAGATAAAAATCTCGAGGTTATCGCCGGTTTTATAGTGGGCAAACTCATTCAGTCAGTAGTTATACTAATATTCTAAATATATCACAGCACAGCAGGTATTTTTTATTTCTCATATAAACGATCCTTTAATTCCTGAAACAAAAAAAAAACTGCTATTTGGATCCGGTTAAAATATAAGTTATGAATGCAGTTTTCTCAACTCTACATATCTACTTTGATTACATCATATGATTCAGTAAATCATATTAATCAAATCATTACATTATATCGTTATAAGATTCCCATTAAAACCTACCGCATGAGCGCAATTTTAATTGGGCCGGTTTTATTTCACTTCCATTAAATATGTTAAATTTGCGAGTTTTGGTGCATGTTACCACTTGACAATTGAGTTTATAAATGTCCCATTCCCAAGTCGGGAGGGTTTAGGTAGCTTTAATTAATTCATAAATTTTGTTCTTGGATAACTCTTTTTTTTGACTATATATATATATATATATATATATATATATATATATATATATATATATATACATATTTGTATATAAGTGTGCATATATAAAATGTACACCACATTTGACAAATTTAGGACTCATTTTTATTCCCCGTCTAGAGATTACAGGAAGTTGATTGCAATTTTTCAGGGCTGTTACAGTAACACTTATTTGAAAATGTGAACATCATTATTTATCTCATATTTAAATTACATCATTATGTACGCCTGCTGTTATTTAGCTATGAAACACAACTGTTTATTTAAATAAAAATATTTCATTTAAACCTCAGAATATTTGATTTATTTGTCACAATTCATCATTTAACTCTAGTAGAAGAAATAGCAAAAGTAATTGAAGAATTAATAAATAGGTTAAAGTTTGTAATCGTTAATTTAAATATTCTGTCGTTTTGAACTTTCAATTGATGACAATTACTAGTTTAATGGGTCAATTATTAGTTAGGAATACAATTACTGCTATTTGAAATATAATAGAATTATGAATTCGTTTTGCTCAAAATAAACGTATTAATATATACTTTTTCTTATAGAAAATATACTTTTTCTAGTATTTATGCATATAAATAACCGTATCATCCATTAAATATACTCAAATATCTGTTACATTTCTGTCTTCTTTGTCTTTGGAACGGTATTTTTGTTTTCTTTTTTTACAATAGCCAATATCCACACTAATTTTATGCGCAAAAATTACACATAATCTATCAATGTTAAATCCCCCCCCCCCGATCTTAACTAAATCAACATCCATATTTAAATGTTTATCTGGATATATGATTATGAATTAAATAAATTTATCTCGCTTTCCTTCTTAAAATTATATTCTCTCCCCATTTCATAAAATAATTAAATCTATTTTTGCCGAACATTATTTATTATTTTAAAATCCAAATTTATGCCTACCTTTTATTCTCTTAATAATAAACTCTTGAGTGGTATATTGAGGGTAGCTAGATGGTAGATATAATAAAGAAGATGAATAATAAAATAAGTTATTGGCATTGAGAATTTTTTTAAACTATCATTGTTTATGGTGAACGCATTAAACTAAAACAAAATTGTCAATTTAAAATATTTTTCTCCTAAACTTTCCTTTATATAGTGTCAGTAAAAAAATATTAATTTCAAGTTTAGTCATTAATTAATTTTATTTTTTAGTTATATTGAATTTTTAAAATTCCATGTTGTTTGACGTAACTGAACAAGAAGACAATAGTGCGCACAATTGGTAATATATTTAAATTTTAATAGCATGGCAAAAAATAAAAAAATAATAGTTGCTTGAAGTAAGTGAAAAATACAGTAAAATGATTAATTTCTTTTGTATATATTTCATTTATTGTAATGCTTCTCTTTACTCAAAATAAATAGTTATAATTTTGATACCTGGCCTGATAGTTAGGGGTGGGGCAGGTTAAGGGCTTCAAATGAAGGGAAAGTTAAGCCAAACAGAGGGGGGGGGGGTACTACCTAGCATGAATGACATTTATTACGCTTTATTAATACATGAAGTTCATAACATATGAGTTAAACCGTCTCTTCAACAAAGATGAACTATTTTTTATAATGGAGGGATAATAGCTAACTAGATCCTCTGTATTTATTCATAATTGTCTATTTGTCCTATGGACCAATTGACTTCCTCACATATCAAGAAAAAATGAAAACAAACAATGAGTAGTACCTCAATAAAATAGTAGTTATATACATCAGGTAAGTACAAAAGTCGAAAATCTTAAACGAAGCTAGACATTGCATTTTATCCGCATCCTTATTTGACAATTGTAAATCAAAGGTTGCTACCACTGCAGAGGTTGCTGCCTTGTACTAAATTATTTATTGATACAATTCAAACTGCCAAATAATGCATATTTTAACCCCACATTCCTTGTAAATAGAGCCGATTTTACTGGATTAGCAACGTAGCATTGTTAACATATGGTTCAAAAATCTCATGTCACCTACAATTTTAGGAAATCGCTTAACCTTTCATGAAGAATTTCAAATATATGTAATACATAATTTCGTAATACCTGAAGAGTCTCTTTACAAGCAGGGAGGAAAGACTTGAGGAGGGAGGTATTATGCTATACTACCAAATGAAACATTTTGATGGCAAATAACATTTAGCGTGCTTAAGTTCGTTTTTTTGCGTTAATCATAAATTTTAAGTTTCCAACTTTTTTTCTTCCTTTATTTTTTTGAGCTTCCGAGACCGTAACTTAAATTTGTTTTAGAATAAAAAACGTGAGTGCATTAGAGACGCAAGTAAGTAATTGCGCTCATTTAAAATAGAGGAGCTATAAAATAGTTATCTAGAGTGGCAAGTTTGATTCCCGGCTGGGTAATATATATTTATTTAGTGATGAACTCATTAAAAATAATATCCTTAGTCCCACCCTGGTTAGAAAAGAGTGGTAACCTGTACATAACCCGTCCCAATTGTAGCAATAAGTGAACGTTAATAAATAAAATAGTTTTTTTTTTATTTCAAATGATTTATTCTCTTTTTGTGCAAAAATATACAGCGTCTACTATTCGTAGACTCATAGTATGGCGTGGATGTGTTGTTCATCATGGTATGGAGAATGTAACATTTTTAAATCGTTTGTATTTGATCGGGTGTACACCACCTCAATAGAAATATACATTAACGTATTTATTTGAACCAATGTATATAAATGTATACATACAAGCACATACATGAATGTGCTTAGTTGTCCTTAAACTGGTACTATGTAACTGATTTGACCTTGCACTCCTCTCCGTTTTTAAAACGCTTATTATATAATACATAATCCTATGATATTTCTGATATCATGTGTGTGGTTTCGAATCAGTCAAGATAAACAACCAGAGAATAAGCTGCAAGTTTATTTATTTTCATGTTTTTATTCACTGTTACTAGTATATAATTAATGTCCAAATGAAATCTAATCGATTATTACTAAATTTTGTCTTAATTAATTAATAATAGCTTAACAGCCCATAAAAAAATCATATTAAAAAAATAAAGAAGGCAACAAAAGAAAGCGCTTTCACAGACCAACTATTTTTTTTTTTAGTAAAATAAAACACCTATAAATTACTTAAATCTGTAAATTAAATTTATTTGTTCATTTGAAAATATGTTTTTTTTTTGTTACAATAAGTAACTAATGATTGCAAATCAATTTTGTAGTTTATTGTTAGGAATTAAATATATATCTTGGTGTCACTTTAAACTGTCATCTACTCGTTCCTTTAATTTTGAGTGTTTTTATTGTGGTCTTTAAAATTATTCGTTTTCTATCATTCTTCAATCTGCCTTTGCTCATTAATACAAATAAAACTCTTAGGCTTGGGGTTTTTGAAATTATTTAGGTTACTCTAAAACTATTGACAGCGGTAATATAACAACTTAAGTTTTAAAAGCTGGGGTAATTTTTTACAAGTTGCTCACAAAAGAACATAAGAGTTATAAAACTGTGACCCAGAAATATTCAGGTTAATTAAATTTATGACCTTAGTTCTGTTTATTTCGTATTAATGCTTCTTGGTAACTCATGTTTAATTTACGCAATGTTTCTGGTGAGGGAGATCTCTTGCACAATTGCAATTATCATTCAAGTGTTCGAAACGTTGTTCTATAGGAACTTGATGATTTTAGAAAAAAATGCTTGATGACTCGCCGAATAATTTAGATAGTCAGTAGATAACAACCGATCAGTCAATTTAAACAGAATGTCTATGTCATTTTTTGCTAGGCCGTCTACTGCTATTGCTGAAGCTCTTGGTCTTAATCGTTTTAATCGTATAACATTTAATATTACTATAAGAAATTCTACATTCTTTTCATTTTAGAACGCTATGATGGTGATTTTTTATTGAGGAGAGATCCTATCTGATAAAATATATAGGATTCCGTTATACTCCTTATGAAACATAAGAATTCTATCACAACCCCCACAAATTCCGTATAAACCTGTAGAATCCTACAAAGTTGAAGATTGACACAATATTACCCTGTTTTACGATACTTTTTTGTGTGTGACAAATTGCTAATATATGTTAAAGGATGAGACGTTGAGCAGTGTTGCATGTGAGAAAAAAAAGAAGAAACTGATGAACAAAGTAATAAAGTAAAGATGTTTGGAAACCTTGGGTTATGTATATTTGCAAGAAATTAACTTTTTACTGGAAATATAGTTAGACGTATAAAATACAAATGTATTCTGTAATATGCATACATATATATGCATTAAAAGGAAGTTCATTTGCATCAAAAATGGATATGAGTTATAGGGTAGGACTGAAAACAGGAGCATAAAACTGAGATGGTGACTCAATCCTCCCTTTTTAAGATTATTACCTTCTGGGGCTAGCATATCTCTCTTCTGTAGGTAGTTTAGAATATTTTTTGGTAAAAATGCATTTTCTAGCAATATGTTATGTTTCTCAGTTGAAACTATTTAGACAACTAATTGTCCCCTGTACAAACCATGGAGGCGGCGAGTCGGGAGGGGGTAGTTTACGAGGGAAAAATTGATGGAATTAGTCGCCACTCAAGTTTGTGTAGATTGGCCTACATAGCGAGGGCTCCGGATTCTAGTCCCAGCAAATTGCAGACATGTTTTCCTTCTTATTAGAATTGTAATATCTATTGATGGTCAATTCCCTCTATTAATTAAGCAATAATAAGAATAGTACCTCACGCAGGGCATGCATAAACTGAGCAGTTTTCCTTCCTCCAAGAATGACGTGCACTCAACGTTCCTCTAAAAGCTTTGTAAACATTAATTAAAACTAAAGCTGCTTGCGATGTGTTTGACAATGATTCTGTAGCTTTAAATGAAATCACAAGACTACGAGTGTTTACTTAGGTTAAAAACCGAAAAATTCAAAGAACTTTATTAATTTTTTTTTTAAAAAATAGAGAAATGTATTAGAATAATAAAGGCGGGTAAAGGGGATATTCAATTTTTAACAAGATTGATTATGTAACATTTTTCGATCCACTCTAGAGATATTTAGAACTTTCGTCTCTTCGCTAGACCGCTAATCTTCGGTCATTAACGATCTTTGTATTTTGTTGTCTGTGAAATGTTTATAATATTTTTCATTGGATAACAAGAAAACGTAATTCTCTTCCTGTCAGAACTTGTCATCAACACATGTCACACTGATAATACAGCATCCAAAAAATATATAAATACCAAAACATTCTGTTCACCGAAATTAAACCTGAATATATTCGTGACCTTAGAAGCGGAAGTTCTTTTGATTTTAATTGTCAGGACCCATACCTCTGAAGAGGGAGGCTATGGTTAGCGAAATATAATCCATAACTGCCTGCATATCGTAAACGGGTGCATTTTCAACCTTTGTTACCGTGAATAGGGGAGGAGGTTTACTCTAGTGTCAAAGTATTGTTGACCAATACCACAGTTCCTTTAGATTTAATGGGAAAATGTACACAATAAATTCTTTATTAAAATATACTATAGTCGTGAAAAGTAGTTATGTTGTTTTAATGCCAAAATGATGACTTTCGACTTCCCTTATGGACTGGTATCACACACACCACTGCCTTACTTATAAACATCGTTTTTCCCTCCTCTATTTTCCACATTATGAAATTTACTAATGTTAGTAATTCAGGTTGAGCAGAGTGAAAGTAGGCCATAGATCCTTTTCAGGTACTCCAGAGGTTCTTTGAAGTGCAATTTTCGAAGGTTGCGGAAATATACCTGAATGGACATATATCTTTCAACCTTCAATGAATTCAGGTCCTCAACGTTTTATTGAATACACTACTTATAGAAAGCCTATTAATTTTATACTTACAATATTGTACATTTCCTCTTTGATTGCATGTCTTGGAGCCCACTAAAGTTCCTTCTTACATACACACTAGGAAACATACCTACATTTTTCATCTTATAGACAGCGGTGAGCAAGGGTCGTCCCATACTTGTATAGTAGATTTATATCCAAAGCCCTCAACCTCAAACCCTTTTTGGTTGGATTTCTAACCATCCCAGCGGTGCCTGCCCGATGGTGCGACAATTCAATAGTCACTTAAATATGAGTTGTCCATTTTGTGGTTGAATAATGCCGGTTATTCAATGGATTCACATCTAAATAACCTTTATTTAAAATCCTTTTGCTGTATTTTCCAGTTGTGCTTGAAAATGGACTTGCTCTTCTTTTGATGAAAACATTAAACAAACTTAAGCAGACAAAATGAACGATTTAGCATTGCTTCTGTTTTAATTCGTGACCAATTTATATATACACACACAAACAAACTAAACAAAGAACAAGCTATCCCACATTTTGATGGATCTCGAGAAGTCAAGTTTCTCTGTTCTACCATGAGGGGCTTGAATATGTCTATATTTATTAATACAATTTTTAAATTCCCTGGATTTCGAACTGATTTCGAATCCTTAACTGGTTCTTGGTTAATAATACTTAAATTAGCTTTCTAAAAAAATCTGTGACTTAATTATTTAAATTGTATTAATTATTTTCTGATTGTGGATAGAACTAATGTTAGAAAACTTCAACTTGTTCACTGCCACTAATTAGATGCTTTGATGATAACAAAATCGCATTGGATTATGTTTTCTTACGATAAAATAAAGCTACTCTTACTATAGGGGGAAATAGGTTATCAGGATCAATAAAAAAGCATTGCCCTCTAGAAGTATTTATTATGAAATGTGCACTTTCAAAGAGCAAAGTGCAGTTCATGATCTGCCACCGTTGGATTCTAGCCATAGCTGGGCAAAGCTGAATTGATTTCTCCCGAGATACTGGACGGTAGAGGCACCAATTGTTCAGGATCAATAAAAAGGACCTGTCCTCTACAATTATTTACTAAGGAAAGTGCACTTTCGAAGAGCAAGCTTCATCATCAGTGCGGTTGATGATGTGTCACCGTTGGATTCCAGCCTTAGCTAGGCAAAGCTGAAGTGATTTCTCCTGATTGGTGCCTTTTGTTGCTCTCTGAAAGTGCACTTTCCATAGTAATACTTGTAGGGTACAAGGTTTTTATTGATCCTGATTAATTGGTTCATTTACTATTCAGTATATCAGAAGGAAAATAGGATAGCCCTGCCTCATCATTATGAGATTGCCGATATTTATTACGCAGATGGACGAAGCAGTCAAAAGTTATTCATTGAAGATAATGTCTCGAAAAGGTTTATGGACTATTTTGCCTTCTTATAGTAATTTCAATGCTCAATGGTTTTTGTGGCTATAATAATGTACCCAGAGTATTAGTAACTCATTTAAATATGTGTACATTTTAAATTTAGATTAGTAGATCAAGTCTCCTCGGGTTTCTAATTAAAACTGTATGAATTTCACTTGGCTCTTTGCATTTCCTTCATTTATTTGCACGCGTTGGGATGTTAAAGAGAACAATATTTATAGAAAAAAGAATCAAAATATATTTTTTCGTCGCAGTAATCTGATAGGTTTTTTTTTTAACCAATAAATGATTTAACGATATTTCAAAGCAAGCTCCTTTAAAATTGGATTATTATTCATGCATTATTATATTTATAGGCAGACTATTTGGATTTTTAAGACCTCAATTGTCTGTAAGTCAAAAGATGAGTTTGAACTACAAATAGTTATGTCCCGGATACAACAAGTCACTGACTTCTCGAGTCACGATGGGATTTTCCACTGGACCAATCTCAATTTTCTCTCCAAAGAGAATAGCTGAATAATTCTATTTAATCTGTTAGTTACGTTTTTGTTTTAGGCTCTAAGAATTATTTTACCCCTCGAAGCAGTTTTGTACATTCTAATATTTTTTTCAAGTTTTATTTTCAGAAGGTCTTTAAATGCTCAATTGTGTTCTGGCTCAAGGAGTTCCTCAATAAAACATTAGAAATATTATTCTTAGTGGCCTAAATAAGTGGTTAGTTTTTTTTTTCAGGGCATGTCTTGTCAGTCCAGAATGATTTTTCGCTTGTGAGTGCTTAATGCAAATGTCCTGGAATTATGTGACAGTTAATAGGACAAAAATGAAGAGATGTTAAATAAACTCGAAACTCAGGAACAGTTGAAGATATCTTCTTCAAGTTGATTTCAAAGTGACAATGGCCACAAACAAGAAAATTAGTCAATATTTTCTTTCTGGCCTGTCTTAACACAGGCCCCAATAAGTAAAAAAAAACCGGAGTTTATAAAAAGAAACTGTTTTTCTAATGAACTATTCTAGGTCTTTCACTGTCCCTTCTTGGCAAGTTCATCTAAACGTGAACAGAATTATGTTCTCCATCGATATTAGAGTAACTTTTACTGCAATTTATTATCACTAAACATCTCATGCTTCGTTTAAATTTGAAGTGTTTTTTACTTAAATTTTTTAACTAATTGTAAGCGAAAACGTATGATGTTGCCATCAATGCTTCGTGAAAGAAAGAGGGAAATTTTGATGTCCAATTTGGAATGTTGCTTTGGAGTATAGAATTTGAAATGATGCCTTTCTGTCATCAGCCCTTTATTTCTTGGTAGATAACGAAACAGAATTGACTATTTCTTTTTCTATCTCAAGAAAGTAACTATGTAGTTTTTCATACTCTACTATCATTGACTGAGAATCAAGAGCAACAGTCGAATATTTGATATCTGCAGATTGATTGATTGAGTTTATTTTGTAAATCACATCTCATGTCAATGAGAACACGTCCAATATTTCATATTACGTATGTAATTAAAAGTGAAAGAAACTCTTTTTGATCATTTCATGTTTGAACTTGGTGTATGCATTGCGTGCACAAATACTGAAGGCCAATGATTAGCGGCAGTTAGCCTTTCTTTGAGAAACATTTGTAGTCCCATTACGTTGGCGTGTTAGAAGCGCACTTAAAACGTTAGCCTCAAATAGTTTAAATTGCCTAGCGAAGTGGCTCAATCCAAGGTAGGACATTGATTAAGTAATATTCTGCTCAGACAAATTAAATTACTCTAATTACATAACTATGTCAGTCAGGATTTGTGTTGTTTTTTTTTTCTTCTGCATAATGAAAATAGCGGTATTTTCGAAATGTGTTTGCACTAAGAACATTGTGACCAACACGTAACGCTTGGCTATCCTTACAACCTAATAATTAAGGCTCCGAATGCAAAATTGTAAATGTCTTCACCATTATATCTCATATAAAATGTTACATACCAAATATTATTTACTTACTTTTTTTTTGTTCTCTACAATTCGCTGCTAATTGAATGTTAGTGGAGTATTGGTATTTTTTCGATTTTAGTTTTCAGTAAACCCTCGCTTTTATTTTTGCAATTTTCATTTTATATTAAAATGTCATCAGATACCTCATATTCAACTTAAATTTTAAGTCTTGTTTACATAAGTGTCACTTAGTGAAACATACTGAATAGAATGTGTAATGACAATCATCGCATTGAGAAATTTACCCAGCGTAATCAGCAAGAACCGTTTTATCACGTGTTAATTTATGATATCGCTTAAATTGCGACACACCTAAATATATTAATTTATGATAGTATTTTTGATAATGCATGTTACTCTTCATTTATGTGCATGTCTAAGTATAGTGTCACTCACTGATTTGGCTAAGAATCTTAAAAATCTATTATGCCAACCGGAAAAAAAAATAGAGTGATTATAAACTTTCAATCAATGTATTGGAATTGGCTTCTTTCAAGGAATGTAAGAAGACCGTCACAATTAGAAAGCTATTAACAAATGAAACTATTATATATCTATTGTATAAGAAAGAGTTGGGCTTAAAGAAGCCACGAAACGTAAAAGCGTAAAAGTCATTGTTATCATTCGTTCGTTAAAAAAATATTATAACCAATGTTATGAATTTACATTATGTAATTTTCTACCATTATGACATTAATTTTGTATTTGTAAGGATATTTTCATTTATAACGATAATATTACTAACCCTATTATTTTCAGTTCAAATTCAAAGTCTTGTTTATGTTGAATTATTGACTATTACTAATGTTAAAAATAAAAAGCCTCAGTCCCACCCTGACGATAAAAGGTTGGTAACCTGTATTTGACCCGTCCCAATTAGCCATAGTAGCAAAACGTGTACGTTAATACTCATAGTTGATAGAATGAGAGGTGACGACCTCTGTCGGGCAATACGAAGAAATTATTTTTTTCTGACCTTATGGCTCAAAAAATATTCTTATATATATTGATGGGGATAAAATGTATGAAGGCTGGATACACGGTGAGTCCCTGAGAAAGCCAGAGCCGTCTATACCGGAGGGAAACAGTACACTCATTCACTTCACTCTGGACCTACCTCGGAAATTTAAGCAACATAATGATTGTAGCACTGAAGGCTCCAATTTTACTGTGAGTTCCGTTACAATATATAGGGGAGAGGGATCGAAAATTCAAAATATCCTTGTTATTAACTTTCGGTTCTAAAAACGTTATAAAACCAAGTTTCTTATTTTTAGAAATTATTTTTCTATAAATGTTGTTTTAAAAAATGTATTGTAACTCATATTAAGAGAGTTATTTCAGTTTACAAGGAACCCCGTCCCCTTACACTCATCGAATTTGTACTTTGAGTCAAATCTGGACTTTTTTTTTATTTCCTAAACCAATTCTCCAACACTGCCCCCCCCTTTTTACTCAATCCAATTGAGAATTTTTTTAAATAATATTTTTAACCTTTTTTCTTTATTTTAATATCGGTATATAGACTTATCTTTAAATATTGTAATATGATATTCATTTGCACGTGTAGGGGTCTGAGTTTAGCTGTGTGAGTTGCACTTAATTGCATTCGGTAAACCTAGAGTTGTGAGTTTGGTTCTCACGTGGTAATAGTAATTCATAGAGTGAAGAACATATAAAATAAAATCCTTAGTCCCAGCCTGACTGCAAGATAAACCTTCTTGTAACTTATCTTTGTTTTGACATTTCTTCTCTTAGTATTTTTATTTTGCTCTGTTTTTGTCAGACACTCTATTTGATACTCATTTTTCTTAACGGATAAGGCTGAGTTCGAAATCTAACTGTGAAAGAGGACTCCTCTAAAGAGTTGAAAATAAAAATAAATTGAATTTAAGTTAATTTGTAATGGGGCACATAATAAGGGATTAGGGATGTGCAGAGTAGCCGCGTTAGGGAATGGTAGCCAGTAAACCGGTTGCTACCTACCGGCGCAAGTCTGCGATGCGCTGGGAATAGGAGCGGAATACTAGCTTCTCCATCCGCTTATTTAATACTAACTATGGCATTAATTTTGTCCTTCACTATTTTTTTTAATTGACTATAATTCTACTTATTCTGGACTAGTTGAGCTATGCCTCATGTCTCCTGTCAGTGTCAGGGAACTGGTTCCTGTATAATTATTAGCAATTAGAGTTTAAACAGTTGCCCCTGTGACAACTATCCCCCAGACCTCCTTTCCGTCGAAAGCTATTTATTCTACTTTATTTTTCCTTACTAATCTTTTATTTTTATATTTTGTAATGCTTAAAGTAAATAACTGAATACATGGGTTCCCATGTTCTTTCTCCTTCCAAGTTTATTCGTTTTTGTTTCATTCGTCTCTTTGTCATTTCTGAAAGAAGTTTCTGTTTTCTAGGGTATAAATTAATAAAATTGCCTCACGTGGGTACTTTTTTGGTGATTGGTCACATGGGTTTAAACAAAAGAATATTCAAGTAAACATATATTCTTTTCACCTACGCATACAGATTTAACAAAACTAAAACATGTAAAATAAACATCTTAAATTTTTAAAGCAGACGAACCTTAAGAATTTTCGAATGTCGTTAGAAACATTTCAAATGTAATCCTATAACATCAACAGCCCATGAAGAGGCAAGACCAGCCATACAGCATTGGTGATATGTCAAGTTGTCAACATGCCTTATTTGATGACATTGCAGACCAAAGATAGCTGCTTCTTTATGCAAGTAGTTAACTCGATTGGGGGAACAGTTGTACTACTACTGAGCCTGGAAGTATGAACTTTAAGCGGTTTCTACTTTTTATCCCCATTACATTCTCAAATCATTGTATACCATAAGAATTATAATCTTGTAAGCCTTTTGTATTGTAGACTATGTAAGAATACAAATCTCGTTTCCGAAAATGTCCCAATCTATCTTTTTTATGTATGTAATAACCTTTATTAAAAATACTGTATTGTATTACCTAAGAAGAAACGTTTTATTCGTAATTGCATATTGCATGGTGCAATTTGTATGTAACATATTAACGGAGTAATGATAATAATCAGCAGACATCACTGGGTAACCTCTCTTAGTACTTAACAATCCTCTTCAGCAATAATTTTTTTTTTAATTGGATTTATGAAATCATTTAAAAAATTCTTCTCTGAGAATAATGCATCTCTAAAAGAGTGAACATTAAATTTGTAAGTCATGATTACGTAACGTTTCGGCGCATAATATTAAAAACAATAAAAAGTAAGTACTCATTTTTATTGTTTTTAATATTACGCGTCATTTAATGTTTAGCTGTAGTTAAAACCGAATATCATCATTACATTTACATTTCGATAAAAGTTTATATGAGAAAAAGAGTGTATGTGTTTCGCATTCATAGCTTTCTTAAAACTTTGGCAAGTTTATTTTGTTGCTTCATCATACAGAATAACCGGTAATATAATAAAAATGATTAAATGAAAATCACATCCTACGCAACCTATCTTCATTATACGAAATATTTTCTGGAAAGCATTTTTTATCTCAGGTCTCCCTTAAGACCACTTTCATAAAAAAAAAAAAAAAAACTATATAATAAATCATTTGCGGAATGTATACCCCTTATTGTTTAAAAGTGAGGAGGCTTAGTATTTTTGGGAAGCATTCAATGAAAGCCATAACTTTGAGATCCGTGAATGAAGAAGTCATTCCATTAAGTTTCAACGTTAATAAATGAGAAGGAATGGAAAATGTCCGGAAGGTACGTAGTTGTAATTTCATAACCTCCTTCCTAACGTTAATCTATACTTTCTTAGACCATGCATATTTGCGGTTCCATTAAAAGTCCCCTGCTATTTTCCTTGCATATTGTCTTACCATTGAGCTTACTAATTATGCGATTTTATTTATTTAAATAGTTTTCCTGCTTCTGTACAAGGTCCAAAAAGACAATTCTCTTTTTAAGTAGCGTGGTAATACGATAAAACAAATGTAGAAGAAATATATTTTCAAACTTGAATATTAAAGTGACTTCTTGTTATTTTAAATATTAGTTTTATTTTATTGCTCATAATAATGTTGCAATTTATAATTATGTAAGAAATTTGTAATTACAATAATACATTTTGATATATTATATAATTAATTTTTAGTTTAGGATTAGGTATTATTTCACTAACCACCATCCATCTAGCTTGTATTTCAAATTTTGTTTTTTATAAAATACCTTTCCAAGGGAGAGAATTGAATATGGTGTGGATTGGCGGGACCTCAAGAATAGTTATGTCTCTTGCATTTGCTATAACAAAATAACAAGAATTATTCTGTGCTTATACAAAGATTGTTATAATGTTGTGATCTACAGAGAAAAGAGGAGGCTCATATTAACCATGTGAGTTAAGTGGTTGAAGTTACTTCACTTTGGTAAACCTATAGTGTTAGCATTTTGCATTTAAATCTAATATTCAGCGAGATATTTTTCGACCTTCAAATAAACGCCTAATCGTCTCTTATTAGTAGTAAGTTAATATTTTGTATTTTGAGAAACTTCAGATATCAAACCCAAATCCTTTCAAAATTATTTTTATATATATACTTATCTGTTACTGCTCTAGCGGAGCAATTTTTGTTTGATCGTCACCAAACTCGATATATAAGCGTATCATGTAAAATGAAACGTCAAGATCGTTAATGGCAAATCGTTAAGATATCGGACCAGTAGAAAAAGGGGAATTTCAAAATATCTCCGTTGTTATACGTCGGATTGAGATATTGAATAAGACTAATCTTATTGCAAATGAATTGTACTGTAAACATTGTTATGTACATTTATTTTCTATCTTCAATGCTAACCACGGTATTTGCATTTTTTAGTTATTAGGCTTCAGTAAATTCCATTATTTCCTTATTTGATGTGTGCCATTATCGACAATTATACGTTTCAGCGATCACTAAAGATCTTATTTGTTATTGGCAGAAATCGGACATGGAATAGTGGATATGGTAATTCAAAATATTTCTGTTATTATGAGTGAGATTTTAAAATGTTACAGAACCAATGTATTATACTATTGATGGTCTACAATTGTTGTTGTCTAAGCGAGTTATTCGCGCCTTCTTGTTTTCAGCCTTCAGTAATCCCACCCCCTTCTACTAGTCGGTTTTTTTTTCCCCATAGAAATAGAGGAGATTACAAGTGTTATACCAGCAAATGGGAAATCTGCTTAGTTTACGGAGCTCCTACGTTAACGGACTGTTTTTAATTGACCTGGTTATCTTTCAGATTCACATTAGAGTGCAGTTTTGTTTGGTTTCTATATTCTGTATACATTAATGCTTGTTTTGCGCATTTTAATTTTAAGCCCTTTAATTAGAAGACTGGAGTTACTCGATGTGCTTTACTACTATAATGTGAGAAGCTCTGGTGTCGGTCATGTAGTGGTAGATCACACCTTGACGTCCACCTTCAAGGCGTGGGCGGCTCCTGATGGAGAGTTTCTTGTCACCGTTGCTTCTATAGGCTCCCACTTAATCTCTGCACTTCATGTATCTTTTTTCTTTATCTCCTTATCAATCTTTCCCCTCCTAGGTTATGGCATTGTTCTCCTCAGTTGTCCTTTCATATTTAACCGCTTGTCAGCGGTAATGTATCAACATATTTATTTCAACAGCTTTGCCCGGCCAATCGAAATTCCTTCACGAGTTTTTTTTTTTCTTGTTTTAATATGTTATTTGCTTAAACTGGACTATTAACGCAGTTATTTGTATGATTGCTATTTCAGCAAACCTCCATGTCTATCCCTACGATTAAGCTATTTCATCATTAATCATCTGATCTCCCACTTCATTTTTCAAGTGTTATTTACTAAGGCTCCAAGGTAGCCAAAACATACTTTTTTGTTGTGAAAATATGACCTATTTAACCAATTAACCATATTTAACAAACCATCCCCTAAGGGAAATCAGCAATTCAGACTGTACTCGTGACGCGATTTTCGAAAACTTTTTTCAAATATCCATCGATCCTATCTAGTAGATGTCGAAAATGAGGACCGTTCAAAATTAAACATATATATTACCGCTCTAGCGATTTCAAATTTGGTTTAATCGTTACCAAACTCGGTATTTAATAGGTTTATGTAAAAAGAAAGATCGAGTTCGTTGATGGCTGAAACCCGACCAGTGAGAGTGTGGGGGGGGGGTTAAGAGGGGAGGAATTTCGAAAATTCTTAATATTTGCGTCGGTTCGAAAAATTGTATGGAACTAATCTTATTGCAAATGTAATGTTGTATAAATGTTGTTAAGTATGTTTTTTTTCTCAATATCTTGATTATTAACCGAGATATTTGCATTTTATAGTTTTCGACCCTCAGTAACCCCCCCCCCCCAACTCATGTCATATTAGCAATAAGCTAGTTTTATTATGTAGCACATTATTTGAAACATCAATACCAAATATTGTTCTCATTAAACTTTAACTTTTTGAGATAAATACAATTACGTGGCACACATGGGAAATCCGATTAGTTTACGCAGCCCATGCGTGACTGAAGCTTTTATTTCTCGACTAGTTTCGCGTCCACATGACTTCTCATCAGGGAAAAATACAATATAAAGTGGTACTTAAACTAACGGCTACTTCGTTAGATAGAACTTTCCACTAACCTTGCCAGTCAGAGAATGGCATACAAGGTATGCCGAGTCAAGTCAGCTGATTTATATCGATATGTCACGAAATAAAAATATCGATTATCCCTAATGAAGTGTAGTCTAAATAGTAGTTGTTCAATTATGAATTTCTCCTCTACTATTTAGGCTATACTTCATTTGGGATAATCGATATTTTTATTTCGTGACATATCGATATAAATCAGCTGACTATACCCGCCATACTTTGTGTGCCATTCTTTGTCTGGCACGGCTGCTGGCAGTTAAATTTTTATTAGTTGAATCCACCATAATTTCCCCTTTGTTAATTAATTTGAACTTAGTTCTTTTTGTTTTTATTTCATTACATTCGCAATCAACTCTTAAATGTAGTCATAATTTAGATTTCAAATTGGTTTTGCTCATGAAATGACGTTTACTGATCACGTGTCCTTTCTCAAGAGTTGTATGCTGCAGTCCCTTGACCTTCTCGATCCGTTTGCAAAATTGTCATCATGTGAATCATTGATTCTTATCTGCCATATTGAATAATATATGGCTATAATGCGATAGATAACCCATAAGATAGTTTGTTTTGTGAAAGCATGGCGGGTTATATCTATCTTTTAAATAATACTGGATGTTTTAATGATGTTATGTATTGTTTTTCACATTGAGCTGTATTGTAAAAAAAGAGAAAAAAAAGAAAGCACTAAAGAACATTTAAACTTATACGAGTTTATAATTAAGGATAGTCATTTTTGTTTTGATATAGCTACAATATACAGTAATTCTGTAACAATTAATATGTAGATTGTTAGGGGCGGTTGATAAAATTGCTAGCCATGGATGTTGTAGTAGACCATCTCACCTGCTCCCCAAACCGCTTTAGTTTTAGAACTAGACAGTCTTTATTTTACATAATTATCGTCGTCATGAATATGAAATACATTTCTCTCTGTCTCTCTCCCACCCCCTCTCTCTGTCTCCCCTCCCCCTCTCTCTGTGTCCCCCCCCCTCACTCTTCTCTCTCTCTCTCTCTCTCTCTCTCTCTCTCTCTCTCTCTCTCTCTCTCTCTCTCTCTCTCTCTCTCTCTCTTCTCTCTCTCACACACACACACACACACACACTCGTTATTCTTTCCTCATTCGCTCACTCTGTCTCCAATCTTCTCTCATTCTAAACCTCTCTCTTTTTCATTATAAGTTAAAAATGTTATTCAAAATTAGCGATATTTATAGAAATTGAACATCAGAGACAAACTCAGCGGTATTGAGGTAACATGAGAGTGGTGGTATCATTGTACATTAACAAAACTAAGCACACAGTTTGATCTTTTTTAAGAGCATTCGCGCTTCCCAAATATCCTCCCTAAGGATTGTAGTCTTGAGCTAGTTTTATTAATGGGTTCGTTGTCCGTCCTGTATATTCCTAACTTCCGAGATTCTGTTTATTATTGGTTGTGTCCATTTCCAGCTGTATAAGACCTATAATTCTTTCTAAACATTTGTAAATTTGGTTCAGTGCCTGCCCTTACAGTGGGCTTTTCGAGCATCTATTCATGTTACCGACTCGTTGCGGGCGGAATAACTTTTGAATTTAATAGGATAAGAAAGGTGTTAAATGCAGATAATTATAAAGAACAGTTGTAGGGCAAAGCAACTTATAACGTTCGAGTTGATCTTCCTCTAGTACCTTTTCATTTACTCTGACCTCTTCTAGTTCCTTTGTTGCCACTCTTAATTCCTTTAATTGCGTTTTAAGTGGTGTAAATTTGTCTACGTTAGAAAGTTAGTGTATTAAATTGTTTCTAGCGGCTTTCTAAACCTAAAATAGAATTTTTCATCTGTTTAACGATGCACCATCGAAATAGTTCACAGGCATTTAATAGCCCCAAAGACACTCCAGGATCATTTTACGAAACACGAAGATTGCATTAGTGGTTGATCAGCCTAAATCCTCTTTATAAAATTTAGAGTAATCTAGTTATAACCGAGATATTTGCAATTTTCAGTTTTCAGCCTTCAGCAAACCCCCACTTCTACTCATATTACATAAATAATACTCTATTATATAATAAGCCACATTATTCGAAGCTTAAGTACCAAATATTGTTTTCAAGAGACCTTTATTATACGAGATACATGCAAATATGTTCTGGTGAACCCCCCCCCCCCCGTTTTAAGTTCTTGGACTACTACAATTTTGTTGATGGAGATAAATAATATTCTGATTTATTATAAATTAATGTACTTGATATAGTACACAGTTTTCAATGAAATTAATGTTATATTCTGATATATTTCAGTAATTCATTTTTTTTCCTCTGGGAAATTGGCACACTTGTTTGTTTACGTTTCACGTGTTTCCAGTCTGGATGTTTCTTCTTATCGTTTATATTTATTCATTTAACATTCACGGTAGTATTTTTTTACCACTGTGTAGATTTATCTATTGTTAAACTTCATGAGGGAAATCTGCTTAGTTTAAGCAGCCCCTCCGTGACGGACTTTTTTAAATATTTTTATCAGAAGAGGTATTATCCGATTATGTCTCTAATGTCGAAATCTTTCCGGTAACGTTGGGTGGGAACCTCTCGCGTCCAGCCCATTCTCTTCATTATTTGTCCATATTCTAATTACTCTATGCTACGGTTAGGACTTTCATGTTTTATTCAGACTTGGTTCTCATCATCACAATAACATGGTAGGGTGTTGTTGCATCTCCTAATAACACTGAGAGAGAGAGCTTCTAAAGCACTTCCTATTGTGTGAAAAGTTATTGCACTCGCGATTGTGAAATAAGCTAACTCGTATTCGCTGAGAAAATATCATACTACTATCATAGCTTACTGCTGCAATTTATTTCATTTTTTTTCAATTAATTTAAAATGAAAGGATATTTTATTCCTTTATAAAACTATATAATCTTTTGAAAGAAATAATCGAAACTAACTAGAATACATGCTTGTATTCATGCTATCAATTGCTAATCACCATGTTTTGCGCTCATGCCGAGTATTTTTTAACAATTTTTTTTTTGTAAATTGAAGGTCACATTATGCTGCTATGGCTAATTTAGACGGGCGATCCGGTTAGTAGTACATTCTAAGCAGGGTTGGACAAAGTTATTATTGATTTAATGAGTTGTGTCAAATAAATTCCTATTGCCCACGCGGGATTCGAACCCACGACTAGTAGCTTTACCAGGAACATTAAAAGTCCTACGCCTAAACCCACATGCCTACCCTAAGCCCTTCAAACTTCTAAAAAGTATCTCCAATCATTATTCTTTGTTTGCAGTATTGATTCAGAAACTATTTGTGGCTAATATTCGTATTTAAAAATTGGGTTTTATAGAGACTCGGGGCCACCTTTATGTGATGTATGCAGCATTTGGTGAAACATACTGTACAGCACTGAAGGAACATTTCCTCTAAAAAACTGTAATTCATATTTTGGATTCTCTTTAATTATTTTATCATATGGTTTTGTTGTGCTTCGTGGAATTTCTAAACATCCTTTAATAAACTTTTCATGAGTTCAGTGACTGGATGCTATTTCTACTTATTTGCTTGCCTCGTTCCACTGTGGGAACGAAATGGATGAGCTGGCCTGCAATAAAACATTAATATGAGTCATAGAAATGTAATAACTAGAGCAGTTTGCGGTTTAAGCAACATAACGGTCTTTATACCCCAGCTTAATGCTTCATTAACCCTCGCCACTCTTAAGACCAATAGTAGGTAATAGATTTATACTTTAGGGCAAATGTCAAATTAAAAATAAGCCCCGACTAAAATCATTGCGTAACATTAAAATTAAAAGGATTTGATCAGCTATACAATTACAAAATGTAATTATATTTATATGTAATAGTATATTTGTATACTTCTCCTTTTTAATTGGTAATAATTCGAATACAATTTTTATAGTCATTTATAACTTAAGTGCCTTTATGACCTTTATTTGTTCTTGTAATAACTCTGAGAGCCATGTACATTTAATCTGAGAGAGTTAAAATAAGACAAGAAAAAAGTAAAGTGATAAAATTTATAATTTGGAAACGTAATGTTTTTCTCAATTTGTTTCATGAATAGGTCTGGAAAATCTATTGTGTCACTACTCTACCCGTATATTAGGTGCACAATAATTTCGAAATCAGTGTCTTTGAGTCATTTAGCATTAAGGTTACTTGGGGTGTGAGAATAATAGACCCGTTATCACAAGTACTCTTTATTTTCGACTTTGAAGTGGCAATCCGAACAATAACCAATGCTTTAATCAATGGGCTAACACAGCATAATGCTTATGATGACGATGCATTGGTTATCGGTAGAACCATCGGAGCATTGGCTGGTTAGTTAGAAAGGTTTGCGTAAGGTGCACACTACTTTGAGGTAAGTATAAATAAGAAAAGGCTTAAGTACATGGAGTCATCTGGACACAAATACAGAGAATTCTAACTTTTGAGAAGAGTACAATTTTCCTACTTGCACATGATTTATGATTTACGTCTGTGGAGAACAATACCACTGTTGTCTACATTGTAGCTAGAAAGATTTCAGGGATTGAAAGGTCTCTGATTCAAAATCTCTTTCGGAAAGCTAAACAGATGACATACAAGTTGATGTGTCGACCTGTGATCATGTATAGCTGTTAAACGTGGATTCTCACAAAAGAAAACTAGTGAGTTCTGCTTGTCTGGTAGAGAAGAGCCTGACGAAAAATATTTTGAGCTGTCAAGGAATAGCACATGGCGAATCGAAAGCAACGCCGAGTTAGTTGATTTATATGACATCATCTGTGCTGTCAAAAAAAAAAAAACATACTGCGGTGGCCGGATCACCTGAAGAATGAAGTCCGTCAGAAGATGCTATATAGAACTATAGTATAAGAAGAAGTATAGGAATAAGAAAAGAGGTAGACCCAAGCAACGCTAGTTTAATTACCGAAGATTGACCTTTTTGTTTTGAAAGTTGGATCTTCCAGAAGACTTAATGGAATCTAGAAGAAATGTTCAAAATAGATGGTATCATAGGCCTATGCCCGCCCCTAATGAATTATATTGAATTTAAATAATATTTATGTCTTAGCTTTACTCTCTCACTGGCGTGAGAAGACTCCCTCTATTTCTCAGTAAGAACCCTTTGCAAAATTTGAAACTGGAGAAGGGGCAAGGCATTAATGATATAATGGCTCAAATTGAAAGTCGCATGAATAGGAGTACTGCTTTACTGCAAGCTGGACACTACTCCTTTAATATTCCAGCGTCAGAATAGTGTACTCAGCATTAATTGTGCGTACCTAGAGGACCCGTAAAGTAAGAAATATGCACGTGTGTATGAATGGGATTCTTGTATATCCGGGATTCCTAAAATGGTCGATATTGACCCCTTGAGACCGAAATCGGTTCCCCAGTGGCCTGCGAGGTCAAAACATCGACCCCTATTAACACAAGTTCTAATTTGAAACTTTCAAGATACTGTAGAAGTTTTTTTTTCCTGTGCCAACTTGTCGTAAGAATGACTAATATTTTAGAAGGAAGTATCATTGTTGTTGTTGGCTGCAACGCACCAATATTGAGAACCATATTTAGCTAGATTGATAGAAAGTCACTAAGTTAATCCACCACACTGAATTTTTTTTGTCTTTAATTTGCGATTTCAATGTTTTTTTCAAACAATAATTACCTACTTTTTTTACGTAATTTGTGTTAATAATTATTAATTTCAATTATATTTACTAAATTTTTCGTCAATTTGGTTAAATTTTGATGAGAAAATTAGGTAAGTATTTTGTATCAATAGGAAAAAATCTAGAGATAAGATTTTAAATGTAATTCGGTTATGGAGGTAAGAGATCCCACTTCATTTTGGAACCGGGTCTCTTGGCCAAAATAGTTTGGGTATCCCAGTTATATTTGAATTTCATTGGGTCTCATTTTCGTCGTGAATAGATAAGATCGATAGGCATTTGAAGACATTTTTTAATATGTCGACATAAGTACAACTGAAATAGGTGATTTCCCTCAATGGAAATCTACTAAAATTAGTTACTTGATAAGATCTTTTTTTAACAAATAAAAAATTGATGATTCTATAATAATTTTTAGAGGTTGAAACATAAACCTTTTTTCGAGAATACTAATTTCCAATGTATCTGATTTCTCATGTTACTGTGTTATATAATATTTGTTTTCCTTTAATTTGAGGAGGTTTGTATTCAGCAGCGCCCACATTCACTCCATTACAATATTTATATCCGTCCAATACCGTCTCTTATGACACCTCTCATGGGCATTCGAAATGGTTTCTCTAAATCTCTTGATCTTAAAGAAACGAATCAGATGATACGATATGTAGGTAGATGTTATCTAAATACCACATATATGTTGATGAAAGAAATCGCCAGAATAAATTCAATAATAATAGGGTAGGGCATACATGCGACCTATATGTTTTAATAAAATCCGCTTCACTTGAGTCATATAAAGTCGTCCTTAAACATGTCAGAATATGCCAATTATAACATAGCCTCATAAAATATAAAATTTAGTTCAGCCCCTCGAAAGATAATATCGATAAATACCGGAATATGTTTTGAGAGAATCAAAAAAAAAATATACCCACATATACTTAAATCACGTTATTTATGTTGCATTATAAATTTCAATGGAAATTTAAATTTGGTCTGCTTACACCTCAGTGAATCTTAATTTTTTTATTTTATAAGTGGTGGTCTCATCTAACGTTCATTAAAATATTTACTCGCAAAGTAAATATCCTCATTGTAGTATTAGCAAAAATAAACAAAGGTCCGCGGTATGTCTGGAAATACACAACTTTTGCGATGCCTGTTGCAATAACCCCCAAGATTGAGTATCCATTGCATTAGCGATGGTTATTACTTCAGTTTCAAACTGTATTTTCGATTTTTGGCTCATACAGTATTTATATTTTGATGTGTCAATTTCTATTATTGAAGAAATTTAATTTGTTCCAATCATTTTCTTGAAATACTATTATAATTTAGAAGAGGTGACGCTTTCATTATAAGTGTTTGTTAAGGAGCTTAAACATTATAAGGAATAACATAAAAAACGCTAAAATATGAATCTATCCTTGTTTTATTTTTATATAATACTAGCTAAGGTATCCGGTGTTGCTCGGGATATATTAACAATAAAGGTAAATGCTATGTGAGGCTACACTATTCACAATATTTTTATATTTGCAGTCTCTTGTGTATGTAATTTTTTTTTTCAAAACATCATGGACCGTATAATTCATAATTGAGGAGGTCTATGTAAAAAGGACAGATAACTGAAAACCTGGTATTGAGATATTGTGAGCGCAAAATTTCACTTGTATATATCGTTTAATCTGGAACTTGTGCAACTTGAACTTCAGTAATAAAATTAAGTTCAATTTTTGGTGATCTAATTTATGCAGAAATCAAAACAAAATTTGTTAAAAATATTAAATAAACTCCTTATAAATATTGCCTTACATACGCCCTTTTTCGGGAGATGGCTGGCAGTCATGTTTTTCATAAGCCCATGTTACATAGATATGTTTTCATACGTCCTTATTGCATAGACATTGCACGTAATATCTGATAATATTGAATAAGAACTAAAATTTAAAAAAATACATTTATAGCTATATGTAGAAAGTTAGTTTTTAAAAAAAATAGTACTGTATAAGAAACGTTACTCTATGGGATCCTCTTTCCGAACTGAAATTACTACCAGAAGTATTATTTCCTGTATGACACGAAGGCGTTTCTCAGAAATTTGGTAGAGGCTGAGTAAAAATTTGAGATAAACATTAATAGGAGTTCTGTTATATTTTACTGACTAGTTGCACAGTATGCCTCTGTGTTTTTGTGCTGGTACACTGTGAGAGGAAGCACTATAAGGCATGCCGCAAGAAGTGTGTCTTGTACTTTATCACGACCAGAAAAATTATCAAATAAATTCTCTTGCTCATTTGCAGTAACTTTAATTCGACAGGTTTGTTTACAACAGTTCAATATCGAGATAAAGTTCTTACTATCCATCCTACCTTTTGTTGAAGTAAACTATTCACCCGAATATCGTTTATTTTTATTGTTTTTGCGATCTAGAAAAGATTCATTTTTCCTTTTTTTTCTTCCAAGTTTTGAAAATTCGTTCATCACTAATAAATTCTTCCAAATTGTTCATTTTTAAAAAGGACAGTAACTAATAAAACTAGCAAAATACAACCTCACAATTTACACTCCACTGATTCAAATAGGCGGTAAAAGGTGAATTAAAGAGATATGAACACGAAATTTCGTACAGATATAAAAGAGACTCTGGAATCTAAAAATGCCATCTCCGCAAAAAGGGCTTATACAGCCCATACGCCCTTTTTACATAGACCTCCTCAATTATGGATAGTATTCTCTATTCCAAACCATGGTTGCATAAAAGCCCCTTGGCCCAAAGTACAACGATGACAGGCATTTTATGTTTATAATAATCATTATTACAAAATACTCTTTTGTATGTCTGCAAAATTAAACATTTTATTCATAATGGTATATAGCATGTTCAGTAAAGTATATCATATTGAAAGAGCCGTGTTAATAAATACCAGATAAAACTGGGTACATCTCCCAAGCACTTTCACCATCCATTTAAATTACTTATTTATAAGCATTAAATATATTCATACGTCTGAGAATAATACTGCATTACTGTAATATAAATATACGCATCAAATCAAATGTAAGAATAAACCAATGTGAGGTCGGGAGGAGTGGGGCAGACATGATTATAACATTGTCTGTGTTAACATGTTTACCATAATATGACTGTTACAAACCTGTGTATAAATTGGAAGCAGCATAATTTCTCCTCACTTCAAATACTCCTAAGTGAGAAGAGTATTTTGAATATATATTTTTATATATTTAAACATAATTCACGCAATATTTTACGAATAGTTGATCTATAAGTCGTATTTAATGAGAAATGCTACTGTTTCTGTATTACATTTTTGTTCTCTTTTGATTTCATTTATTTTATGATTTTTGAAATCATTTCTATTGAATTAGTGTTCTTATGAAACTCATATGTTTTAACTCATTTTTTACATTTTATTCATTTCATGTCCCAGATATTGAATTGATTGTTGGTTGATTCGTGCTACATGAAGTCTCTGTGTAATATATTTCTGACCTCCACTTCCCCATTTGTTAACTAACTTGCTTTCGCAAACCTCCATGTCCTTAGCAATTACAAAATATATAACGTCCTGTATTCACGTGTACGAACTGTAGAAAACAAGACCAGAATGTATAGGAAAAGTTGATAAATCTTAAAAGAAATGGCTTATCAACAAAAATTTTTTTAAATGAATTCAACGGTTTTCAAAAATGTACTAACTGCGAAGTAAATACATAAGATGAAGTTGGCGCTTGTTTTATTTTTTAAAACCGATATATACCGGATAGAATGTCCTCAAAAGAACCGTTCCACATTCAGGATGAGAAACACATTCCTCTGTAATGTAGGAAATTATTTCAAAATAAGTCTTCCTTACTTTCTCTTTAATTAATTCGAATTTTGTATTTTATCTTGTAAATGGCTGATTATCTCTAAGATGATAATAGCTCTTTTTTGTAGTTACGAGCGCTATTTTTTTTTTTTTACTTTTCTTTCTATCATTTGATGGCAATTATTAATGATTTAACGAGCAGATAATGACTATGGTCTCCGAGATAATAAAGCCATTAAACATTTATAATATGGTAATCAAATTATCCAAAATATGTTTTTATTATTAATTTTCCCTTTTATTTTGATTTTGTTTTTCTTTTTTTAAACTGCTGCTTTAAGTTCGCCAAGAGTTGTCTGTAAAGCCAGCATTACTCTTCATAATTCATGAGCACTTGTTTATTCAAACCATGAATGAAACCTACTTGAGTTACAGTTTTATACTGTAGTTCCCACTGCGTTTCATTATCTATGGTTATTTACTCGAGAAAATAATAGAATTTAAAGTAAGCCTGTATCATAATGTAAGTTGCACTTACTCTCTGAATATTCGATATTTTTGCTTCTGGTTTTCCTTCTTCCAGAATTTATTCATATACAATTTTCTTAATATGGCTCATTCGCTATTTTCCCGCATAAAGATGAGATCACATTTTTTTATAGTTTTTTTTTTTTTTTTTTTACTAGGAACTCTGTTCAAAATGAACACGTTTGAATATTTATTGTTAAATTAATTGTGTCAGTGAGGAAGTTGTAAGTTACATTGACTTTGTACCATGATGAATGAAGGTTTTACTGAATGACTCATTTGACTGAACTCAAAACTGATACATCATTTTATATTTCATTGAAATGTGGTACATATTAAGTGGTAAAATAATATTGGAGTCATCGTTATACGAGTATCGTGGCTCGATTCAACAAGGATTCGGATTAACGATTGTACTCCCCTCTCTGACTAATATTAAAATAAATTGGAAATTCTTATGTTATCCTCATGGTAGAGAAGAAATGAGTTAATTGCTATAAAATTAAATTATTTATTAACGTCCACTTTTTGCAACTAAGGCTAATTGGGAAGGGTTATGTATATGTTACCACCGTTTTCTAGCCAGGGTGGGACCAAGGATGTTATTGAATGAATTCCGTCACTAATAAATTCCTTTGCCCAGGCGGGAATCGAACTCGCCACTCTAGGATTACCATGTGAGATTAGAGGCAACGCATTACCTCACAGGGCCGACCTGAGCCCCTGAAAACAATTAAAATATCAAATAGAAATTTTGATTAAAGGAAATTATGTAGCTGCATTTCATAATGTACACAAGAAAAACGGAAATTAATATCGAAATTATGCTTACAAGAGTCGACGTTTACTAATAACCCTCCGAAGTAGAATTATCATAGATAAATCGATAATTGATCATTAAAATTGCTTCAAGTTGAGGCCATAAAATAACAGTTATAAAGGCGAAACAGAAAGCTTATAGCAACATTAAACCGCTTATATCATTAAAAATCTCTGGGGCTCAGGTTAACCATGTAAGTTTAACGCGTTAGCTTTAATCTCACTTGGTAAACCTAGAGTGGCGAGTTCGATTCTGCCCTAAAAAATAAGAGTTTATTTAGTAGCGAACTCATTAAATAAAAATATTAGTCCCACCCTTGCTAAGTGTGGCAGCCTGTAGAAAACCCGTTCCAAATAGCCTTGGTCCAAAGAGTGGACCTTAATAAATAACAATAATAACAAGTGGAAATAATAATAATTATTAATAACCATTAACACGAATTAGAGTATGTAAGTAATTAATCAACAAAACATTTTTTTTACGTTACTTTTTGACATTTATGTAGTTGTATCAAGGCATACTTCCTGAAATATTAAGTGTCTTTTTGAACATCGGGTTTTTACATAGAAATGAGTGATGTGATGAGAGGAGGTCACAAGTATGTTATACCAGCAGGTGCAGAATTTGCTTTATTTACACAGCCCCTGCGTGACGGATTTTTTTACATTTAACTGTGTTTGCTATCACCAGAGACAAGCCGGACTCGTGTGAAAACATATAAGTTTATAGCTTTGATTCGGAGTACAGAGAGTTTTTAATCAAGATCTTTATTAAGTATTAAGATAAACGAAAAGGAAACGAAATACCACACTTTTTAATTTCCTCTTTTCTATCCCTTCCACTTTATTGTAAAACCTCAGATTCAAGAATCCTCATTAAGCGTTTAATAAGGTTTGTTGAATCATAATTTATAAATTCAAATGTAAAGCCAGTTTGTAAAATAGACGTGTTCTAAATCCGTTTGATTGAATTTTTAAACACGTCGGATGTGGCAAATTATTGAAGTATATCATAATTTCATTAGAAACCCTTTACAATTATGAATTAAGATTAACCTAAGTCCTCCTTAACACCAAAACACAGCCTTAATATATTTCTGAGGTAAGACCTTGCAGAACCAGTGGACCTGCAGCATTCTTCATTTTAAAAATATCTTCCAATCAATCTGGAATCCAGAAAATGGGCTTCGCCTGGCCAAGATGTTTGTTATTGAAAGAGGGAATTTGCATAACACTTTAACATATTTATTACACGTCTTATCTGGGGCATTCTCGGGCCTAGAGGAAACTTTTTTCCCTATCAGCATAAGCGTTAATATAAGATACAGTTCATTTGTAACACTATACTTAGTGCACACAGATATGCACTTTGTGCGATAATAGTACATTGCATCGTCAATTATCTCAGTCTGGGTCATTTTGGAATAAATTATAATTTATGCCTGAAAGGATTTATATACTACTTATACTGATTCATTTTAATGATCATTTATGTAAATAAAGGTTTTCTTAAAATTCTAATTCGATGCGGACATTTGACTCTATTATGTGTACGAAATGGTGTAAAGTTAGCATACGGTACATAGTTAGTGGTTTGAGGTAATTGTTCCTGATAGAAGAACTGGTTCTGAACTAGTTTTTGCACTAGGAATAACTGTATCAAATCACGGAATATGTAATAAACTTCTTATCATAATTGATCCAATCACTTAGAAATAAACCCATGCAACCAGACAGTATCGTTTGTCTGGTGCAATGTATACATGTTTGTTTTACCAACAACTTCTATGACATGATACTCGTACATTTTCACAAAGTATTGTCCATTAAAGGTCAAAAATATATACAATTATAAATTAATATTCTTTAAAACAAACTAAAAGAAAGAACCACCGTGAGATATTAACGTAGTCTGGTGACTCGAATCCGTATATTAAAGTTGTGCAAAAACTTTTAGTACAAAAAAACAAACCCTAAATAATCCACCGTTTGTATTTCTGTTTGTTGAACGATTTTCATATTTCAACGAAATTATTCGTTTTGACCCCCCCCCCCCCAGAGTCCTTCGGCGAAACGTCCCTAAACGACTCTTAGAATGTTGGAACTCCATATTTCGGCCCAATTATGCGCCGTTTGATTGAAATCCACTAAGTGAGGGGGGAAGGGGTTAAGGTTAAATATACTGTGATGGAGAAAATAAATTGTATGCGAGCTTTTTTATAAAATTTCTATTTGTTTTCCTCCTCTATTTCCCTTATTTCATTACATCTCTAACGTAAGGCTGTCCTACGTGATTGCCAAAGTGATTATTTCATTACTCCTATTGGAATTTTTAATGCCGAGTTCCATATACTTAAATTTAAAGCTGAACGAATTAGTGATTTTCCTTCTAAACATTAAAGTAGTTAACGTAGTAGGAAATTCACTGGTTTTCTGCGATCAACAAATTTTTGTACATAAAATTTGTATAGTTCTAAGTATGCCAACATTCCGCAGCAGAATATGTTGCAGAAAGCATGCCATGTGGCACATTTACTGATGAATGACTTCAGTGACAATGACTGAAATGACAACCGGGAATGAAAGATGATTTCCGTAAACCTAGGTTAGACAAATTTCTGTTTTGTTCTCGATAAAAATGTTAACTGAAATACCCGCCCCCTGAAATAGTCATAGTAAAACTTTGTAGTTTTTTATTCAGGTAACTACTAAATCGTCCACGATACTGTATAAACACAATGGAATACGTGAAAGTTAAACACTTGTGCAATTCCCGGATCCGAACCAGGCACCTCTAGGCCAGTAATCTAGTGTGTTACTCTACATCGTGAATTTAACAAAATGAAATTATTGTAGTCCGATAGTGGATTTGGTATGTATTAGACTGTTAAATTCTGAATTCAAATTGTAATGGCCGGTCTGAGGATGATGATATTAGCGGTAACTACTGTATTTTTCATGCCGTCACGATCTGGGTCGCGTGGGAGAGTAGGAAATGAGGAGCTCGTGGGACGATCGCGCTAAAACTTGTACAAACAACAGAGGAGAGGAAAATAGTGACCCGTTTTCTATCCTGTTTTATGCAAAGATGTCGAAGATTTATTCCTGGGGCCGAAGAAAATAATTTATCCAATAGCCCATAATTTGAAGGAATAAAAATTATTTAAAATAAATTAATGATAGTAAGATGGAAGGGTGGAGTGGGGTGCGGTAGCCCTGAGGGAGTGAGAGGGATGGATGACCGCTTAAGAGAGAGTGTGGGGGGGGATAGAGAAAGACGGGGGGAGGGGACAGAAGCGAACTAGGGACTAGATCAATTTTGGTTGCTGGCGAGCCTGTTATTAAGACGGGGGACGAGCTAGGAGTAATCGCTGAGAGCCGGACCACGTGTCACAGGCACCCAGACCGTTAGCCGCTCCAGCTAGCTGGCTGTCTGTCTGTCTCTTACAAATGAATTAGAATGCTCTCTCTTATCAGCTGATATCTCTACACTCGCTCAAATATCACTTCTCCCCCCCCCCCCCAAACGGAAGGCTAGTTCTCACAGTCCACAAATCAACTCTATTATTTACATCAATTACAATAATAATTATAGTGATGTTTGAATGAAAGACCTATTAATTAATATTTATATTATATTATACACACACACACACACACACACACACACACAGATAAATCGAGACAAATTGTTAGACTACATAACACCTTTGATAGGTCCATCTGTTTTATAAGATTGTCTAATTCTCTGTTTGTTTGTTTTTTGGTGGGGAAATTATAACCACTGGAGGGCTTTTGGATGTCGAGAATGGATAGACATTTGGTATAAAGTGAGAAGGAAGACACAGGATAGTGGGGACCCAGGGATACAGTGGTATCAGTTTGCTCTAGGTTCGGAAAGATAGAATAGCATACTGTGCATGCCCTCTATGCTTTAACCATTAATCCACCTCAATGTCCTGAACCATTCCCAACAAGATAAGGGCTGGGGTAGTCTGTTATCTCACGCTTCTGCGCACCCTAATTCCTGGTTTTGGGGTTTTGAGGACAGATTCGGAAGGCCTCTTGCCTACGAATGACCTACGTCAATTTTGTATCTTTATCCTATTAGATACTTAATGTGTCTCAATACCAGGAAGAGCCTTTCGAAATATAAAATAACTTATTTTATGCGTATTCATACAATATATTGGTGTATTTTCTAAAAATTAATTATTCTATGTGTTGTTTGGTATTTTATTGGTGTCCCTGCACGCAATGGATGTTGCTCTCTTATAGCCAGAATGGGGTTAAAAATGTTACTAGATACGACGATATATTATCCTGTGCTTACTTGGAGAAATTGAATACTATTTAATGCGCTCATAGAGATCCCTAAAAAGTGGGTTCTACCTAACAAACCTTTCTGCTAAACCGTTATCATATAACACCTTAAGTTTTAGTCATAGTTCAGTTTAAGTTTAGATCAACAACCTCCCGTTCCTATCCTACACCATTGGAAGAAATCAATTTGATTTTCCAAATGATACAATATGACTGGTCATTAAAACGGGGAAATAATTTGTGTTAAATGCAAGAACTAAATCTGCCCAATATTTATATTTTCAGATTAATAAAAATCAATACTTTATAATTATGTGTGTCTACTCCAGTTGTGAATCATGGACGATTTGCCTAACTTTCGAAGATGTTTCTTAATTGCTCATTTAGGAATACTTTTGCAATAAAGAGTCTAAATCATTTGTTTTGGATAGAAATTGGTTTTGCGTTAAGGAACACAAGTACATATCCATTATGCGTCAAAAGTTGTTCATGGGTGGTTAGTTCTATCATGCAGGACCTGAGTTGTTAACGTTATTGAAAAGACACTTCTATAGCTATCTTATCAGTAAAGTGTTTGATAGTTTGAATAACTTTAAAATGTTCCTTTACGGAATGTTTCATGTAAAGCCGAATAGGACATTTCGTTGAAAGGACTTGTAAAGAGGCAGAAAGCATTGGTTTTATCTGTTCATTATTTCAGTTTAGTGTCTGAGTGCCGCCTTGACCTGGGCCTATAATCCAGGTCTCCCATGTCAAAAATTATAAACATGGAGTTTGGTTTGAATATCTGGAAATTGGCTCCCGCTAAAGAGCGAACAGGCATACAATGTGTAGATACATATCGAATTTGAAAATTCAGCTTGTTTCCGTATTTCTCCTATTACTATTTACGATTCTCATTACATTATCAAAGAATTTGTCCTGCGGTAAAATAGGAATTCTAGTTTCAAGGAGAAATGGTTTTTACCAATTTCCCAATGGAGATTCCGATTGAATATATAATTAAGTACGGTTGTTGAAAACTTTTCGAATAATGTATTTCCTACTATCTATTTATTTATTTATTCATTATTTAAATATTGTATTAATGATTTCCCTATTATCCAATGTGACTCAATAGTTTGATATTCAGTTTTGTACTTAGTTTTTGAATTTTGTCTTTGTTTGTTCTCTTGTTTATTCATTTTGTTTTATAGTGTTCCATTTTTGTTTTGTGTTCATTTTACGTTTTCTGTTCCTTTTCTGTTTTGTGTTCCATTTTTGTTCTTATTTAATTTTGTTTGTTTTTCTTTGTGTTTCTTTTGTTTTGTTTTTTAAGTTATGAAGCTTTTGTTTTGGGAAACATCACCACAGCACAGCTGCGAAGCTCCAATAAATAAAATAAATTATTATCTTTGTACTGGGTACCTATCATATTTAATATACCTTTTTTTTGTGAATATTTAACCTTAATTTTTAAATAATCCATAATTTTTAATGTTTTCTATATTCTAATGGTTATCTAATGAGTATCTTTTTTATTCTTTTTTTTCAAACAGCATTAAATGAAATTACAATTTTTATATTTAAAAAAAAAACAATAGTAATATTAAATAAAACGAAAGTATTATGATGTAGTAAATGGAATTAGGAATTAGTATGTATAAATAGTAACAGTAAAATATGGGAAAAAACAAGAATGAAATAGAAGTAATAAAATTGATATTTAGATGAAGTATTAAGGCTTCAGCTCAGCTTAACTCTAACGATTTTAAAAATCCCACAAAGTCATAGTTGTGTTCAAACAATAAACGCGGTTAAGCAGCTGTCGAAGCTCGATTCTGAAGAATTATGTTTTTTATTAATGTCGCCCGTTGTCTGTGGTCAAGTCTACACGGGTTTATTATTTGGTCAAAAGATTGATCAGTTTCATTATCACAGTCACAAGTATTGTCATCAGTCAATCCAAAACGATAAAAGTAACTTTTAATTGGTCCTTGTCGAGTTAGTAGTTGAGTTAGCAGTACATTTATGAATCTCTTTGTTTTCTTTCTTGTACAGTTTTAGTGAAGTCATATAATCCATCTTATTGTGTGGTGCTCCTTACACTGACTTAAAATTTGAACCTACACATAAACAAAATGTGATCTTAAATTGTTTTAATTTATAATGAAGTAAAGTTTAAGAATATAACAGCCTTATCCCATAAACGTTTCCCGTATTTTGTACTGACTTAATGGCTAGTAGACGGGCTTTAGCGTTTCATCTCCTCGTTTGAAGTGGTCACTTACATTTAATAATCATTGATGTTCGACTGATCGTTTGTGGTTTATATTCCATATGTCAGTCCTCCATCTTAAAAATGCCATTAAGTTGATTGCAATCCATATGGTAACCGCACGTGCTCATCTTGTCTCATTATTGATCAATTACCTGTCAAACTGGAAGAAACGAATCCTTCATAGCTCAAACACCTGTGCACAAATATTATCCTCTTACTGTTGTTTTTTTTCCTTTCTTGTTTTAAATCCGTTTGGGATAATGTCTGCCTGTTTCCGGCTAATAAATTGCAGTTAATTTTGATGAACTTAAAGAACTTTTTAAAAAGGCTTTGTCTCGTAACTTCAGTGCCAACATATATACTTTCGCCATCAGCTAGAGATCGCTTTACACCAATTCGTAGATTATAATTCCTATAATAGGATGCCAATCGGGAATGAGTTCGGCCTAATTGTGCAGAGGAATTTGAGTATACAAAATATGAAGAGCGCATTCTGCAGAAAAGCTTGCAGATTCTGGATGTTTCTAGGATATTTTTGGTCTATTTATTTTGTACTGCCCTCGCCCCTTAGATAGTAAACAGACAGAACCAGTGCATTGGAACTATTTTAATGATTGTTTTAGTAGGAGCTCTTAACTGGATTTTCTCGAAGTTGGTCTGATTATTCTTTCTCAAAGGAATAAAAAATTCAAATTATACGACTATCATTTATCAACAATAGCCACTAACATACACATGCATCCCCTGAAGTACATTAATGCAGACGGAGAAAAATCATATACTTTATTTTCGTCAGGCGAAGAAATGGTATCAACCCTTCTCCGTAAGAGGCGACTTTTATTCGGAGGAATTAATTGTGAGTGGCTAGACTGAAATTCGACTCACTTTTACCAGAATGGGCTATGAAAGCTCAGGAAGGAATGAGAATAAAGACGGATGGACCGACTTTGACCTTGGGGCGGCGGGGAAAGTAGAAGGTGTAAACAGCCGCAGTGAGTGCCCTCTTTCCCTCAAGGTTCACTACTTGGACCTATACTGCCTCACACTATGTTCGCAGGTGTTCTACAATGCTTTAGACATCCTCTCAACCACTCCCCTTAGCAAGTCAAACTATCTATTATAGCAGCAGTCTTCAACGAAATTCCTTGTACATTTCTTTGTAGCAAAGTTTGACTGAGAAGTCTCAATCCTACCTCCTTATTACATTTCGCTGGTATATTTTGTTTTACGGAGCACAAGATTGATCAATGTATGCATTGAAACCCCGAAACGGTATAGCGCACACTACTGTCAGAAACGTATTCCTCGTTCAAAGCTTTTCAGACCCAATAATTATTATAATTATCTTCCTCAGATTTTCACAGAGGATCCTCTTCCTTGTTTTTATTTCTCAGTTACCTAGATATTTCATGTGGTTAATCAGGGTGCATGTCCTTTTAGGCTTGCGCCGTACTCGCGCCATTTACTACCGTAGGAATGACCTTCCTATAACTTAGTGGTTGGGGAGGGTATTAACGACCTTTCCAATACGGAAGGAACGTTTTATATATTTTGAACAGTTACTGGAAATTACATCGTACTGCTTCAGAAGGCCACTTATGTTATCGATGTGCTAGGTTCACATACCCCCACTGCTATATGCCGTCCGTGACTGCCTCAGGCCCCTTCATGAACTGGTATAACACAGTTTATTTTTCGATGAATGGAAACACACGTTCATTCACAACTCCAAACAGCAAATATTGGTGCGATATTGAACCAAGATCATTGCGCGAGTTTGTCTCCAAGGGATTACAAACAGTACATTAAAACTATACGCAAGTTTGAAGCTCAGTCTGGACGTGTTAGAAGAATGTAGCGAAACAGGTTCTTCAAAAAAATATTGTGGGGAATACGAAATTTGTCTTTCTAAGGGGTGACTCTATTAAATACTCTAACCGTGACAGTTGATGCCCTGCAAGGCATGGCAGTGAGTTATTTCACTTTTCCAATATTTAAAAAAGGTATTGACTAAGGAATAAAACATAGATTACTCCGGACATCATAGCTCATACTAAAAAATGTACCTACGGTGCACATATTTCTTTCCATCGGAAGTGCAGAAAGAAATCAAAGGGGTTGGAATCTTTACATTTGAGGCTAAATTCATAAAAATAACCAGATTGCTCAGAGGAGTTGTTAATATGGAGTGTAGAGTGTAAAAGTACTGAACTGTATTAAAAAATTACAGAATCCTTGACTTTATAATAGAAAGCATGAAAATGTAGAAATAGTAAACCTTCATAAAATGTCTTTCGCCAGTGGTGTGTTCCGGTGTTGCATAAATAGTAGCACTCTTGTAAATAGATGCTGTGGAAATGGAATTAATTTGAAATACAAATTAGCTTTACGAGTACATTTATTTATGAAAAGTAATCTATTTCTATAAAGCATTTTAAATGAATAACATATAGAGGTTTGATGTACGAGACAAAATATAGGATTAAGTATAAAGCGGGTCAAGATATAATCAATTCAAATTAATTTATCTTATGAATCACTGCTGTGGATATTACTGGATAGGAAATAATTTTACATATGTTATCACATGTGTGAATCATACAGACTATCTGGTTCCATATTAAATGCGATTTGTCATAAATTTAGACAGTTAAGGCCATTTAAGAAGGATCATTTGATCCGCATGAATTCTAACGAGGCCGTTTCCTGCTTCTAAAGGAGGAGCCCTCGGAATGACAAACCGCTCGGATATATGTGATACTTCATATTGATGAATATTTATGAATGAGTTACATTCATAGTTTGTGACGTGTAGGAGCTTGCCGAATGAATTGGAGTTGGCAATTTAGACTCATTATGTCCCCTATGACAACAGTGTGCTCTTTATTGATTGTACAACCACCTGTTTTCTCTTAATCCTACCCAGACTGAATAATATTACAACTCTAGTCAGATGAGGTCTTTATTCATTATAATGTTATACCTTTCTTTTTCTTTTATTAACCATGGTTGTTATTAGTTATAAGGCCATTGTTCCATATTTTATAATATTTTTCTAACATTGTAGGAAATCACTTTGCAATGTATCGTATACAGAATTAAATAAATAAAAATAGAAATTAAAAGTAACAAAAAAAGAGGTCGCTGTAACTTCACAAACCGAAAAAATGTCATTGAAATTCTTATTTTATTAAAACGAAATTAAAAAAGTGGACGTGTGTGAAACAAATACCATTTTTTTTGCTATTTAACAAAAATCGTCTGTTGAGCGAAAAATATCAATTAATACCTTTAAAATTAACGTTTTTAACCTTTGTTAAGACTTTTTTAATGCTAACAAGCTCACAGAATAAAAAAAAATTATGGCAATAACATAGCGTTGCGGTACAGGCTTTATTTATTTTTTTATCATTGAATTGAAAATTAATAAGATAAGTTCGAAACAGTTTTTCGCGTCGTTGTATGAAGCTCGATGAGTTGTATTCGACGACTTTTGGTGATCATATCTGTATGATATAACTAAATATAAATATTAGTCCATAGAGAAAACGATTGATTATTCATTTAACCATTGCATGAAACACTCTGGATCATTTTTTTAAAAAGAGTAATGAAGTAGTTTTATTTGACATTGATGGAGAACGTGATAATCAAATGTTTATGAGATATTTGAGCCGCATTTTGAACTCTGCACAATTACCAACGAGAGACTTTCTTCTATAAACAAATTAAATTTTCCAGTACCTATAAGTAAATTATTTTATTTATTTACCTATAAATTGTTTGACTACGATTTTTATTAAAAATTTGCTTGAAATAATTGTTAGTTTCGGCTGGTTGATAAAGTTATTTTCCTTATTTTTGTTTTAGAATCGATTGAAATTCGCTCGAAAGATTCGTTACACGCGTTACGTAAGTAATATTTCCTACATTTCTTTTTTATCTACCATATAATTTAAGATCTTGATAATATTATTATTGAAAATATTGTTTGATATAAAAATCTTGGAAATGGGATTATTCATGTTGATAATTCTTGAAAAAAAAGTGCATAAATCCTTTCAAAAAGTAATTATTAAAAATAAAGTCTTAAAAATCATTTTCGTATTTCTTTAATTATTTTAAACTTATTTTAAATTTACCTAATCTCAACTAGAATATTTGCTTCATCTTAAAGCTTGAGTAATTGCTCCTGTTACTCTGTTTTTATTTACAATGAATAATTTTTACGTCATTTATTTTACATATATAGTATTATTATTTTTTATTAACGTCCAATTTTTACTACTATGGCAAATTGGGGATTTTTTTAAAAAAATAAATAAATAAATACTTATATATGTAAATATTATTTGAATTTCAAAACATTCTTTATCGTAGGACCTGTATAAAAAAACGAATTTCCAAAATACAATAAGATATGCTTTCAATATATGTAAATAAAAGTGGCATCCTAAACACCTTTACTTTTATTCCTTTTTTTTAAAAAAAAGATTACTTATTTAAGCTTTAGATTAGTAATACTAGGAGTTTCCTTAGATCAAACGTTTTCCTCAACTTAATTAACCTACGAAATTTAATTTGAACTTAATTATAGAATAAATTATTACTCCTTTCCTCAAAAGACACTTATTAAGCAAGGTAGTTTGAATTTTTATGGTTTCTGTTCAACACCCCCCCCCCCCCCCCGTAATGAGTATAATCAACTAAGTATATAATCTTCAAAAAAAAAAAAGGATGAACACCCTGTGAAGGGCCAGTGACTTGCATTCATGAAAAAAACAAACAATGAAATTCAAAAACTGTTTGAGTTTACATTTAAACTTCCCAATGCAAAGAATTCTATAATTATGATATTTCAAATATGATCTTGTGGGAAGGAAAATAAGACGGTTTTTTTCTAAAATTATTAATATAGATTTTCTATTCAAGAGGCAACCCCTATTATCAGTATTTAGAATACTTTTGCAGCGTCCTTTTAAAAACAATCTACCAGTAGTTATATTTATTTATTGGAGCTTCGCAGCTTCGGCGATGTTGCTCTAAACAAAAGCATTTGTAACTTTAAAAAAAAAACAATACAAACAAAAACAAATTAACAAAATTAAACAAAACAGAAATGGAACACAAAGCACAAAAGAAAACTAAACAGATAAGGAACACAAAACGCAAAAGGAACACAAGCCAGAAAAGGAACACAGAACACAAAAGGAACACAAAACATTAAAGGATCAAAACACAGAGAGAAAACACGAAAAACAGAGATGAAATCAAAACAGAAATGGGAAAGAAATAGGAACGCAACTCAAAACTAGAATAATTTTGTAGCGCCCTTTTAAAAACAATCTACCAGTAGTTATAGAACTAGAATATTTTTGCAGCGTCCTTTTAGAAAAAATCTTATTAGTTTTTATAGAACTAGAATAATTTTGAGCGTTCTTTTAGAAACAATCTTATCAGTTTTTATAGAACTAAAATAATTTTGCAGCTTTCTTTTAGAAACAATCTATCAGTAGCTATAGAACTAGAATAATTTTGTTTGTGAAAAACATGGTGCTATTTTGAAAACTGAAAAATAAGAGATTTTTCGTTTTGTCTAGTTTGGACAAAGCGAAAAATGTCTAGTTTGGATAAAGCGTTGACCTTTATCTCACATGGTAAACCTAGAGTGGCGAGTTCGATTCTTGCCTGGGCAAAGGAAATTATTTAGTGACGAAATTCATTAAATAACGTCCTAAAATCCCACCCTGGCTAGAAAAGGGTGGTAACCTGTAGATAACCCGTCCCGATTAGCCTAAGTTGCAAGAAGTGGACGTTAATAAATAATAATAATAATAATAATAGTTTGGACAATTGATAGTGTTTTGTTAATATTTAGGCACTTTTTTATAATTTATATTTCTGTGTGTGTTTTAGGGACATATAGGGGACAGTATAGAACTATATGATCATAAGAAGGTCTTCAATTTATTTTTTGCAATGCTTTTCGATCCAATTCCAATATATATTATACAATTTTGAACGGACATCATTTTCGTTATCTCCTAGGCAGTGTGGAGGACATTTTTCGAAAACCGCTTCGTGAGTAGTAGTAGCTGATTACCGTTAAGGTAAATCTGGTAAAAACCAGCAGTGGCGCCTTCTTCGCTTTGATTTTACAACGTTTTTTTCCGGCTAGATAGGCTCTCAGTCTGAGAACCATAAACTGAGGAGCATAAACCTTGTCAAGTATTTTTATAAGAGGCCGTAAGAACAAGTCTATATTTGAAATAAGTATATAGTGAGGAGTGAAGGTCTAGTTGTGTAGAGAGGGCAGCACTGCTCGCCTCCACAGCATGAGTTAGCATCTACCTACGCCACTTATACAACAGCCGCTCTAACTCTCCGGCCCTTTAAACTACCTCTCTGCTCTTAGCAGATTTCCCTTCCCCTCCGGCGCCTTAGTTAAAAAATGTCTTCAAATGCCCATCGATCCTAATCAGAAGATGATGGAAATTAACTCCTTTTAAAACTTTATAAACCTATACTAGCCGTGATACCCGTCGTTGAAATAGAAACTGTTTCCCGAGTAAATATTCAGATTGGATGCACAAAATCGTCTCGTCATATGAAAGCCGTATAACCCATCCTTGACGGTTACAAATAGAAATATTTCCTGTGCAAATATAAAGGTTGAATCAACTTATGAATAAATCATCCCCTTATTTTCATCGAATAACAGAAATGTCCTCTAACATGTTGAATAACGGTACTGCAGTAAAATGTGGCAACTGGACAAATTGAATTCATAATGGTTTTCCGTCGAAATATAAATATTTTGTTAACCAAGCTCTGACAACTACCTTTGTTTTCTTGAAATTGCTGTGTTTTACGCGTGAAACATAAAATGACTATTGAACGAATATTGACGAACTTATCATCGTTCGTAAGGTCACAAAAAGTTCGTTCCTCGTCAAAAAATAACGGTTTCATCGTCCTAGCATTTTGCATGTCCAGTATTCCGACATTTGACAAGTCAGAATTTTTTTCCTCCAAAATTTCAAGATACTTTTTCATTTCACATGGAATTTAAACGATATATACCATTTTTTACTTTGGTGTCTGTTTGTTTATTAACTTTTCACGCCGAAACTTCAGGACCTAATTTTATGAAACTTGGTACGTGTATTACTACTAACCCTAATTAAACGTTTAGGCTATACTAATATTCTTAGAGATTAACAGGAGTGGGAGTTGTTAAGAGAGGTCAGAAATGAAAAATCGCAATACTTCGTTTCGTATTGGTTTTTCGGGAAACATGTACATAGCAGAAGTGGTTTATTTTGTTATTTAAAGTTCCGTCCTCTAGTGCCCTCCCCGAGAGGTTACATTTCAGGCATTAACGTTTTTCATGAGACGCTTATTATTGAGTTTGTTAATGATTTCCGGTATATATATATATATATATATATATATATATATATATATATATATATATATATATCATGTAAAACTGAAGATCTAGATCATTAACGACTGGGGGAGGGGGATTCTAAATATCTACGTTATATATCGAAAACTTGTATAGAACCAATCTTATTGAAAATTTAATGTTGATTATAAATGTTGTAATTTTCATTTTTTTCTCTATCTTACATATTAACCAAGAGATTTCCATTTTTTTCGTTTTCAGCCTTCAATAATCCTTTATGTTTAGTTATTTCTCTTCTCTCTAGGGAATATATCATAAATCGTCTTATTCCAAACTTGTATACCCAATATTGTTTTCAACTGGTCATTACTGGATGAGATGCAAATACGTTGTAATCCCACTTTTGCTCATTTCATTTTTATTTTGAAAAGAGATTGTATGGTGAGATGAGATCAGTAGCGTCATGCCAACATGTGGAAAATCTGCTTAATAAACGCAGCCCCAGCGCCTAAGCTTATTCCGCTATCAACTTTTAAAGAAATATGCTTATATAATATCCTGTTCATAAAAAAACAAAACAAATTAACAATATTGCAACCATATTGTTTGTCCTCACGCGTGGGAACTATAGATATAGTTCTGCTCTCTAAATCTCTAGAATTAGAAGAAAGGACACAATCATTTTAACCACGAGATCACACCCACATGATTCCTTGTAGAAGTCGTACAGAATCATAGATCTTGATCTCGTACAATAGCACATTTATGTGTCGGTAGAAGTGAATGATTCCCGTAGTTCACACCAAAATTCATATGCCCAATCAGAATCGGTTGAATTGATGAATGCTGGGCATCAGAATCTCGGAACAGTACGAGTCAGTATTATCAAAACCGGATAGCATCACAGGTATCTGAGGAATCTTCGGCTGTCAATCACCTGGCAATAAAATTCTGACTTATGAATGCCATTAAAGCCAAATATTTCTTTTTTTATCCAATTTTTAGAAACGAGGCCATTGATCACTAAAACAAGTTAAATTTGTCTTGTTTATTCAAACAGATTGATTTGCAGAGCCTTTTCATAAATTTGATGTGACTTTTTTATTGCTTTCTTTATTGTTTTCCTTCTCACTTGATTCCAATTTGTATATAAATTTTGTTTGTATAAATCGGTTTTATAAACATCTAAACAAACTCTCCCAGAATGATGGGGTTTTGTTATTATTGTTGTTTATTAACGTCCTCTATTTGGTACTATGGCTAATTGGGATGGGTTATCTACACCCTTTTCTAGTCAGGGTGAGACTAATGATTTTATTTAATGAGTTCGTCACTAAATAAATTCTTATTGCCCAGGGCAGAATCGAACTCGCCACTCTAGGCTTACCAAGTGAGATTAAAGCCAACGCATTAAACTCACGTGGTTAACCTGAGTCCCAGAGATGATAAGCGGTTCAATGTTGCTATAATATTTCTGTTTCGCCTTCGGTGACCTATTTCTTTTCAATTATTACCAATACATTGCCAGTTTTTATAATCTTTCCAAATTTCTTATTATGCTACTGTGAAGAGTGCATTATTTTGCCCAAGTTTAGGTCTTCCTGAGGTTATTATTTTTTCCTCTAGATCCCTTTACCGAAACACTTTTAGGTATATTCTGGAGAATTATAGTCTCATATATATCTTTGATCATTTTTGATTTTTGTTTGCGTATTGCCTTTCTCAAAATTAGATCCATATTTATGTCAATTTTTTTTTCTATCTTGAAAACTACTACGGCCTTCTGCCTCCATCGTTCTTTTAAAGGACGATAATTACAGTTTAAAGTGAATCTGGATAAAAGGATATTAAGATAATACCTGAATGTGTACAGGTTTCACTCAGCAGAGTGTTCTTGTCAATGAAATAACCTAAATAACAGGTGCATTTGGAAATCCAAATCAAAATAGGTATACAAATATTCAATGAATTCACTTCTGCTCCCCCTCTCCCTACCGATTTCCTTATCAAAAGAACTGTTTCACCGTTTTCTGAAGATAACCTGTTATATAGGAATATAATCGTGGGTGAAAGAATTTGTGACCACTGCTGAAAGTAATAATTTGAGAGTTAAACACTTAAATTTGTTTAACTGGTTACAATTAGTGGTGTACTAAGGACAATATTTCCCTCCTTAGTGACACAGGTCTGGCAATAGGGTTGTAGGGTTTAGATTATGCCAATATTGGACAGATAAAATTACAAATTTCTTCCAATCTCAACTTTTTTTAAGCGAATTTCTTTTATAGTATATGCTATAAGCAGTGGTCGTATAGAAATAGTACGAATTATCGCTTACTCTTTAGAACTCAGGCTAATGGTGGAAGGGGTTGGGTTATATACAGACTAGATTCCTTCAATGCGTTTGAAAGTATGTAAATGTGTATTTTTAAGATGGGCTCCCACAAGACAAAGTTGTAGTATGACCAAGATGATAACTCTGAAGGCATAGGAAGTTTTTAAGGGGACATAATTATTCACTCATGAAAATTCATTCACGGTCATTAAAACATTACTTTCTATTGTTTACCTGGGAAACACTAGTCATGATACTTATCTGGCATTCATTAAATTTTAAAAGAACAAATGGTGTGTTTCATAAACATTCTTTCATATCTAAAGGTAGACTAGTTTCTTAGAGCAATTATAGGATAATATTAATAAATTTATTTTTTAATGACCCTTATCCTAACGTTTTAATCCATAAAAAGGGCAGAGAAGTACTTCTCCTCGATGTTCTTTTGATTAATTCGAATTTAACTAAACCAATGCATTAGCTTCTCAGCAATAAACAAAATTAACTCTGAGACATTGCAGACGTAAAATGTCAAGAGTTTTCCAACTTTCTGTGCTTGAATATTATTTGTCCTTCCGAATTACAGGGCATTGAATCAATTCACTTTCTCAGGTTCCTCCATCTTATTAGAAACAATAAAAAAATGAAGACGATTTCAAATGGCCATCATGATCTGATTTTTTATTCGCTTGATATTCTACTATAATTTAATAATATGAGTAATAGAAAGGACTGCTTATTGTCGAAAGTATGAACTAAATGATTATTATCCATGTGAATAATTTATTGAAGGAACCCTGCAGTTTATTTTTATTCCCCTGAATAAGTCAACGTCACCCCATTGTCTACAAGTGATGGCAATATTGTTGAATTTGATGGTTTCTATGGTTGATAATGCCGTGGAAAACCTACACTATGGTAAATAATTTCATGTTTTGTTAGTGTCAATCTCTTGAGATATTGTTGCAGATAGGAATCTATAACGAAGCACTTCATGAAGTTGCTCAGCCTCAGTCCTCGCTTTAAGATACCTGGAAGCTAGACCCCTTCTTGCAATACACATTCAACTCATTCTAATCCTTAAATATCTGTCAAGAAGTCATCCACAATGTTTACGACTCATTGCACTAAACACTCATTTATACTGTAGCAAACTAAACACACTTTTACCTAGATGAAATAGCATTCACTACATTTCCTGCAATGTTTGGACATCATAATGCTCCTTCATCTTGTTTATTTTATTTTGACGGCAAAGACTATATTCTTTAGGCTACTAAATGATGAAGTAACCTGTACATAAATTTTGAGTACCTCTACTCCAGAAGGTATCAGTACCAAAACCCTGAATCGCTTGAAATGAAAAATTAATTTTTTGTGATTTAACTTGTCCTTGTATCTTTGTGTTTGACATGTCCTTCAAGTCAAAAGCAACAGTAGTACACATAGCTTCACATTACTCCTAGGATCCTCTATAATGCAACAACAAATCCGCAAAAACCTAAATGTTAAAGCTTTCTCGAAAAATAAACAAAATTCCCACGTATTGTCAGAAGCCAACTACTTTTGTAGATTGCCAGAGATTGCATAATACTTTAATTTCTTCATATCGTATTTTAGTATTCAGAGTTTAAGAATATATGTTACTAACTAGCATAGAAAATATGAGGAGAGTGTCCTTTATCTAGAAGGGCACTTTCCTCAAGTGGAGACAATCACTCGTTTCCATCATTATATTGAGAGAGGTAACTCTCTTTTATACTGAAATTAATTGCCGAATAACCCATCATTATTATTTCTGTGATTTGAAAAAGCCCAAGGAGGAAGGAACAGTGTATAAAATAATGCCTCAAGTGCAGACCATGACTCAAGGATGACGTCGCCCGTTTGTCATATCTGTAAAGATAACGTCATCTGCACATTCTCTTTTAATAAGAACTGATGTAAACCGAAGTTGAAACTTATGCGGGATGTGACATGTTCAGTGTTATAACAGCTTAAACTGAAAATCTCAGGAGAAAATGAAATTTATTGAAATCCAAATCTAAAAAACACTAAAAACTGTTTTTTCGACTAGAGAAAACTATATCGAGCAACAATTTCAGGTAAATACGTCATGTACATTTCCCGATTCAACACAAAATTACTGCGAAACTTCGGATTTTACATTTTACCTATTTCATAATCCTTGCGCTCCTGATCCGATTTCGGTCATAAATGTACATGATATTTAGTTTTCGAGCAAGTAACAATCGAATAAATGTAGCCGTCTCTCGGGCGCTCATTTGAATGTAAATGAAACAGATTACATCTTCTTCATCAATTAGTTATTCAGTGAATAACGAGAAGAAGAAAAAAAGAAGAAAGAAGTTAAGAAAAAAAAACCATCACAAGTACTGCCTCAATAGTTGATATCTCTTAAGTGTACAGCCCCAATACCTGATTTATCTTATGGGAAGTTTGCTAAAATTGTATAAAATGGAAAAATTAGAAAACTTATATCTGTGTTATATAGTATGTTGGGTAAATTGCCAAAACTCATAACATTGACCATTTCTGACGAGGAGTTAGTGAGAAGAAGTGGTTGGTTTCAAACATAGAGTAAGTTTGCTGCTGATTGAATAAAAATTGAGGAGTCATCGACCTCCCATCAAAGACCAACGCAAAACGAGTAACAACCTAAGTTGTCCACCCACAACTACCACACATTATTTTATTCTAGAACCTTTCTTTTTGTATCTGACTCTTTATAGACTAATGAATAATATATAAAGATGGTTGATTGGGTTCATGTAATATGTAGATAGTTCATCTTATATTCTTAAATTATCCCCGTTTTCGCCTTAATCTTATTCGTCCATGTCGAAAGGATTTTATGAAGTCAAGGGAACCTGAAAGGAATTCCGTAGAAATTCCATTATTTATAATTGTATTATTGTTCCGTAATTCTAAGTTCGTCTCTTTTCTTAAAATGATCTTAGGTTTTATTTAGCGCACTGTTTTAGCAGTCCTATAGAAGCTAACAAGCCAATTTTCTCTTGGCATGCTTTCATTGAGTACTCTCAATGATATATGACTGGCTGGAACAGCATTATCCTATTTTACTACTCCTTGTACACCCTTATTGGATATGATTTTTAAATAAACCTCATTAGTTAATATAGCACGTAAGTATATTGATCAAAAGTAACATAGTTCCTTTAATAAGTGCATTTATTGGGAAATCAAGAGGAAATCGTTTAGATTTTTTGTTTTAGATTGCAACTTCTCCAGGGGTTTGCATTCAGATTCATTTTTGTTTAAGCATAATTGCTTAATACTTTAAGTTATATGCAGTACCTTTTTAGTCAGGGGAAGTCATTTTAAAGTCTGCCGATTACTTTATTTGCTTATATGTTTATTGTGACATTGAAGACATGTTATTACAACGGAATTCATTTTGTATGCACAGTCAGTACTTGTCCGATTTTTAAGTTATTCTAGCGTTATTGTAAATGACAAATAGGTCGTTATAAATCGACAAGATTGTGTTATTTGTAGTTGATGACATTTAATTCCGCGAAGATGAGCCTATCTAGATTGTAACCTAACATCGAGATTGCATAACAAAGAAAACTCTCCCACTTTCTCTTTCCTTCATAGCTACATTTTTATCATAACGTTTCGGGGCCTCTCATTCAGCGAACGCTGCAGCCTGGGGGCAGCGGCAGCAAATGGAGTACCGGGCATTGAATGTTGTTAACCCAATGTCAGTGACGGGGTGCATGGAGAGAAATTACAGGCGAGACAAAAATAAAACCGCCGTTAGGTGCAATGACCCTGAAGAAGTCGCCCATATCTAGGCCGAAACGTCCAGCACACTTTTTAGGTCGGCTCCCGGCAGCCCACACCGTGTCCCTCGTCCCTCACTCTCTCTCCTTCTCTCGCTTTTATCTCCTGCCTTGTACTTAATCTCTCTCTTTTTGTGCCCTCTCCTTCTTTCCCATTACCTTATATTCCCCTCCTCTTCCATATTTCTCTCTCTCTCTCTCTCTCTCTCTCTCTCTCTCTCTCTCTCTCTCTCCCCTCTCTCTCTTTCCTTTTACATCGTCCACTAAGTCTCTAATCACTCTTCCCCACAAAACCCCACTCCATCGACTGATTTCACCCGCTCGTCTCACTTAATCTCCCTCTTACTGTCTCCTCTCAATCTTCTCTCTCTCTCTTTCTCTCCGTCCCTCTCCCCCACTCCGGATCTCTCTTCCCCTCTCACTCTTTCTCCGTCGTTTTCATCAGCTCTGCCTCTTTCTCTCGCATTGTCCTTCCTTTCCCTTTATTTCTCTTTGCTCACTCACCCTCCACACTTTTACACTTCTTCAATATCCTTATCACCCCACCTCGCTCAAGCTCATTGTTCGAAACCTCCATTCATTAGGACAGACACTAGTGAAAGTATTAAAAAATTATTGTAATTTTTTTTATGATTTCTGATTTTGAATTAGCAGAGGAAACAAAGTTGTTAGATGGTACTCTGTTCCATTTTTCAAATCTTCTTCAAATGTTCCTTAATAATGAAAATAACATTTACAAATCATACTTACTTATATTTATGTGAAAGTGTGTTGACGCTGTATTTTCCACAAAGTTTATTTTAATTGACACCAAATTTCGTATTTAAGTATTTCCTGGTTAGAGTAAAGCCTGTTAATGACTGAAATCGGATTGGGCGTTCAAATTGAAAAGCCCTGCGTTTGCGTAGCATTGAAAAACGTTTTAGAACATTTGCGTAGCATTGAAAAACGTTTTAGAACATTTGCGTAGCATTGAAAAACGTTTTAGAACATTTGCGTAGCATTGAAAAACGTTTTAGAACATTTGCGTAGCATTGAAAAACGTTTTAGAACATTTGCGTAGCATTGAAAAACGTTTTAGAACATTTGCGTAGCATTGAAAAACGTTTTAGAACAAATATTTTCAAACATGTTATTTCCTGGAACGTTTATTCTAGACAGTTCAACCCTCAGTTAAACTCCATTCCTAATCATTCTACTTTCGCTGGGCATTAGCAGACTAGGTATCTAATGTCTAATTTAAATTTCAAGTCTCGTTTACATATTAAGAATGTTATTTATTTTAGGTACCGCTACAAAGGCGATTCATCTTTTATCAAGACAGAATATAAATGAATAGCTATTACAAATCTTCAAAATTAAATATCACAAATGTACAAAATAAATATTACAATGCACAAAGTTAACTCTAAAATATTAGTAAATTAACAACGAAAGCAAAAAAAACTATACAGAGGTAAACTGAAACGAAGTAGAATCTGAATGGAGGTCTTATGTTTTACAAATAAGTGTTTACTATAGGTATATAATTTACCATTATGATAACTTATAAATAGATGCAGTCACATCATACGGTAAACTATGCAGTCACACAGAACTGTGACCCACTCCCACGCATACACATACGCCGCTATACATACAATAATTTAATTGGTTTTGTATTTCATCTAATAATGCATTATTTCTTAAATACTTAAAAACGTCATCTGTAAATTGGTTACTGTCGCCTAGTAGTTGGCATAAATTTCTGGGCCCTGGGTACGTTCTTACTTGTGTGAAATCAGTTAATTTTACGGTCAAAACTTCCTACTCCAGTAGTGACAAACAGGTTCATCTTCCCTGCTCATTAGATATGAATGTGTTTGTTGAGCGTGTCCTGTTCGTCCTCGTTTACCTGGGATCCACGTTATGTGTGGGTCAATCCTGCACGTTTACCTCTTAGTCATCACAGCCCCTAAGTGGTGACTTTCTTAAAGTCATACACCATCTATTACATCAGAATCCAGTTAAGAGATTGAGTCTTGCCAGGACCTCTGTTGATACTTGACTTACGATCCCAATTCCATCTTTGGTGGCCCTCAGAGAATGAGCATTGAATATGTTGTGATTGTTTCAGATGCTTGTTCGTCGAACGAGGCGGTCCACCTCCAACAACGCCTGAGGAGCCTGTCCAGCGAGCTGGTGACGCTCAGAAATAGGCTAGGCCAGCAGCACAACTCTCCTCCAGTACCAAATATCAACAGCCAGGATACCGCCGGTAAGTAGCTGATCCCTGAGGGGAGATCTCTTATTCCCGAATGTCCATCGATCCTACCCAGGAGAACACGAATTATCTATCTATAAAGTCCGTCACGGAAGGACTGAGTAAACTAAGAAGATACCCCTTATGTTGGAATGACACTACTGACTTTATCTCGCCATATATATTCCCTATTATCAAAAAATATATATCAGATGAGTAGAAGTGGGCGGTCAATATAATCTTAATATATGACGTGATCACACTAACTATTATAAGTGTGGTTTACTGAATACTAACATCTAAAAAAATTCCATTAACGCACTTGATCTTTAGTTTTACATAAAACTATAATATTCAAAAATATGACGTTTGATACCGATCAAACAAAAATTACCGCTAGAGCGGTAACAGATAAATATATGCATATATATAATTTTGAACGCAAGACGTTCAAAATTATATATCTTTCGTTGTCTTCTAGGTAGGATAGATAGACATTTGTGGACATTTTTCGAAAAGTCCGTCATGCAGGGGCTGCGTAAACTAAGCAGATTTCCCTCGGGAAGTTTAGTAACAGATAAATATACATACTGCTAACACAACTACACCGTGAATAAATACAAACGGAAATAAGAAATGTTTCATCCAATTTCAATAACCTGCCGACAGGAAGCGTTAGGTTAGAAATGTAAACAAACGGGTCGTCCCGGCTCACACCGGAAAGAAAAACAATTACTGAAATATATCAGAATATAACACATTATTTTATTGAGAGCTATTTACTATATCTAGTACTGTAATTAATAATGAGTCAGAATAATTGTTATCTCAATCAATAAAATTTTAGTAGTTCAAAACTTTAAGATGGGGGGGGGGTCGCCAGGGCATATTTGGATGTATCTCGTATAATAAAGGTCTCTTGAATACAATTTTTGGTATTTAAACTTCCAATAATGTGATTTATTATGTAGCAGAGTATTGTTTACGTAACATGAGTAGAAGTGGCGGTTTGCTGAAAACTGAAAAATGCAAATATCTCGGTTAATATTCAAGATAGAGAATAAACGTATATAACAATATTTATAGTAAATTTAATTTGCAATAAGATTGGTTCTATACCATTTTTCGATCCGATGCATAATAACGGAGATATTTCGAATTTTCGAAAATCCCCCCCTTTAAACCCCCCCCCCCCCTCCCTCTGGTCCGATTTCAGCCATTAACGAACTTGATCTGTCTTTTTACGTAAAACGGTTAAATATCGAGTTTCGTAACGATTAAACAAAAATTGCGACCGCTAGAGCGGTAACAGACAAATATATATATATATATATATATATATATATATATATATATATATATATATATATATATATATATATATATACAGTTTTGAACGGACCTCATTTTCGTCATCTACTAGGTAGGATCGATGGACATTTGAAGAAAAATTTCGAAAATTCCGTCATGAGTACAACCTCAATAGCTGATTTCCCTTAAGGGAAATCTGCTAAAAACGTGTCACGTTTACAAGCTCAATAGCTGATGTCCCTTAAGGGAAATATGCTAAATAACGCCTAAAAGTAAACCGGAGAGGGTGTTAAACATATTTTCGTTATTGTTTGACGGATCAATCTTTGTATATAATCAATCTTGTTTCAAATTTATATTCCTATAAATGTAATTTTGAGTACATTTTTTCTATCGTGACTATCGAATTATTTGCATTTTACTGATTTCAGCCTTCAGTCTCCCCCCCCCCTTTAGTAATCGCATGTTAGCAGTGAGTCAATATACCGGTAATCATTTTAACCAAACCATCTTAAATACCAACTAGTATTGTCAACGGACTTTTTATTTAAATGTGGGACAAATGAAATTTTCATCCACAAAATATAATTTATTATTCAATTATTTTACTTTAAATATAGGCATCGTATTAAGAATACTGTATTGGTATAATGTGAAACCCACAGACTTCTTGAATGTAGAATTTTTCTTTCAATATCATCAGTTTTCCTTTATATATATATATATATATATATATATATATATATATATATATATATATATATATATATATAATATAAAATAGTATTTCATTAAACACAGATAAAAATACTCTCTAATGGTTCATGTAAATTAAAAGGTTCAAGGTTAGTTATACAATTAATAATATCTATTTACAAATATAATTTGAGTGGAAATCTGTAATATTCGTTAGCATGCTCAGCTCTTATTCTTTGTCGTTTGGCGCTTGCTTACTTCGGCATTTGTGTATGAGGTTCTGTGTTTTTGTGCATGTGGGTATTTGTCCTTTCACGTATTTGTGTATTGATTGATTGAATATGATGTTCCTGCATATCTCATGCACTGAAGAACCTCGCCAATGAATTGATAAAAATGTTGTATTTCTTAAAACGTACCCAAGTTGCGAATGAAAATTCTGGTAAGGCGATGTTTTAACACTTCGGCTTATAGGCCTTTGGCGGTTTCGTTTAAGGGATTTATATTCAAAGAACATTTGTTTTCGCATAAATAAAAATAAACCATGCAACTATGTTAATTTTAAACGGAGGGCGAATGGACGAGTTTTTGAAGGTTTACATCCTTCCCTAAACGCCATTTGAATTTTAAATCAGATTATAAAGGTGTCACTGCAGTTGGTTTGAATTTCTAACTAGGAAGGAAAAATAAAAATATATTTATTTTTATTTTATTGGTACTTCTTTTTTCCAATTTTCTTGGATATGGGCAGGCTATCAGCAAAGTGTTTGCATAATTTATATTTATCAGGTCAACAATTTATGGAATCCTGTGGATATATCTGTATAGGTATTTTATTATTTTCTCAATCAATGAACTCTTTAGGGATTCGTTTTATACGAAAATCTCTATTCAGAAATCGTATAATTTATTTATAATTTTTTTGCTAGTCTGAATTTTAAGAATTCTTCTTGAGAGATGATATTCCTAGCAAACTTGTAATAATACTAATTACCAGAAAACTAGTTTTGGAACATTTTTCGGAAGCCACTAGTTCTGGTGATTAAGTTCATCACTTCAGAATATTCATGAGCATTTTGTCTGAACCAGTGAATTTTAGAATTCATTATATTTTTTTGTTTTTTTACATATATAAAGTTTTAGTTTATTTTGAGTTCTTTCGCTTGTAGCCCTTGTAGAGTTGTCCTCCTACTGTTTACCGGTCCTAAGTTCGTATTCCAGTGTTTTATCTTAGTTATTATTTTAGAATAACATTAGTAGACGTCTATCTCCTCTGATATGTGTTCTTCTGTTGTAGTCTTCATCAGGAACAATTACAAAACTACATAACTTCAATCGTAACTCGGTTTGCAAACAGTAAATTCAGTAATAGGGATGTGTTACTGGTCCTAATCATTAATTAAATTGTCTGTGAAAATTTGTCTGAGCAAAAAAAAATTATTTAGTGACGAACGTATTAAATAAAATCTTTAGCCCCACTCCGGCTGGAAAAGGGTAACTTGTAGATAACTCGTCCTATATATTCACCATAGTAGCATAAAGTGGACGTTAATAATCAGCATTTAACAATAGAAAACCCAACTCTCGTGCTTCAGTGGTTATGTAAAGAGAAAAATATTCATGAAAAATGTGATTTATTAACATCCACTTTGTGCAACTAAGGCAAAAATTTTTATCAACACGTTACCACTCTTCTCTAGCCAGGTTGGGGGACAAAGCTTTTGTTTAATCAGTTCGGCACTAAATAAAATATTAATAAATTAAATAAATAATAAAATGCCCAGGTGAGGATCGAACTCACGACTCTAGGTTTACCATGCGAGATCAGGACCTAACACCTTAACCACATGGTTAACCTGAGCCGCCAACTATGAAAGAGAGGTATCAAACATTGTTCAGGGGCACGTAACTTCATCCCTAGCAATTTTTTTTAATTTTTGTTGCTACCACTATTTTATCATTCATATATTTGCTGCCCAATATAACCTTCTTCCCTACTTGCCTGGTTTGGTTGCCTGTTTTCTTATTCGTTCCATCCACGTAAGGTTTAAGGAAATTTGTTGATACACATAAGTATATCCGTTTTTCACAGTAGAGATAGGGTTGAGAAAATAGATACTATATTTCATTATAGAATGGATTAAACAAATCCTATCCAATGTTATTAGTCTGGTCATGAAAGATGACAACCTATTTCCCAAAAATACGTTTTTTCAGGCTACATTTCTTCTTGTGTAAATGATCTCAATCTGCCAATCCCATAAGTATATTCTAGTCGGAGTTTAAGTAAATTAAATCTTCTTTGATGAAAGGTTCATGAGAGTACTCTCAAGTTATTCCTTGTGCAAAATAAAACATTTGAGTTAAATTTACTTGGAGATGTTGCTGCCCCCCGGTTTCCGAAAAGTGATTAGCGAGGTAGAAAACTGAAGAAATATCACTGAATTTTGATAAATATACGACTTATGGCAAAAATATTTGTGTACATTTTATCCCAGAAATTTGGATAATTTTTTTTTTATTTTTGTATTAAGCCTCATATATGTGTATATTTAAATATTGGAATGATCCTTATTTTTGAGTATCAAGAATTCACGATTAAACGTTAATATTTACACATCGTTAATAATTCTGTTTCTATCAATGCTATCTTTTTAAAACTTTCTCAAGTAGGGGAAGGAAAAATACTAAACCGCAATCAATATAAATTACAGTGAAACTTATATGTCTTTCCTTTCATTGCCACACTCTTACAAAGTTTCCAGTTTATTTATTTTTTCGTCTAACATAATTATTTTCTGTATTTCTGCTCAGGCGACAAATGACGGTCTAAAAGTAAAATCCTTCGTGTTGGATCCGCTTTGAAAAAGCATATTTTCCATTTCCTGGGGAGACTTTTTTTGTTTTAACTATTTCTTCCTGTGTGACACATGACATTAAATTTAATATGACCGTTGAGTGATATAATTGCTTGAAGTGAACATTTTGCGACTAGAAATGGTCAAAACGAGAACGAACGGCTGACACTATTAAAGCTAAAGTTCGATAAAACTCGTAAAATACACTGATAATAATGTTTATTATATAACATTTACGATCCGGATTATATTTATGTATATTTTATTAATAGTTCCTTGTTTTCAAACCGTTTCCTCCATTAACGCACTTAAGTTTTAAGTTTACCCGAATCGTTTAATTGCTGTACATTTAAAAGCATTGTATTTCCTAGAGCACTTAGTAACTGATATGCGAATTGTAGATGTCACCTCCTATGTTTATATATATAAAGTAGTACCTGTACTTTTTAGCCCTGAAGAAAATAAAATAAATATTCTCGAAATATTGGAATGAACTAAGATTTTTTCACTAACACTGACCAAAACTCTAAAAAACAACGACACCATATAATATATATTTATGGCAAACCTGCTAAAACAACCAGGATATTGCTTTAGTTTATAGAGATTGCCTGTTTTGTCTATAAATTAGCTTGTCTTTTGAAACAGATTATAACTAGAATTTTTTCTAAAGGAATCATGGAGCTGAATCTTACTGGAACCTTGTAGATCTTCTGACCGTTGTTGATTTGGAATACCAAAGGATCTGTCTGATGGAAGTTGACGTGTCCTACTTTATCTTTTTACGTTTGTACGAGTCAGCTTTCATTAAACCGAATCTCTTCATTTCCATATTCATTTCCTACCTTACTCTTTCTCGAATATAAATTATAATTATAAATTTCAGGTTTCTCCGTGAGTTGTATGTCGTCGCTATGCTATGTGCATGAGAGTTACGGTCCCTTTTGTTCTGTTGACTGGGGTATATTTATTGGACTAATCTTCATGGCTTTTATTCTCTTCAATTCATCCTTGATCAGAACCAACTACTAAGTGGCACTTGTAATCTAAACCATTGCAACGCTTTCCAGTATTGCGTTTAATCTGTTGTTAATGCCCTTCAATATTTCTGCGATGCTGCATTTAAAAAAGCAAAATTTGCCTATTGATTTCATAGAATGTACGCCCAGAAATATGTAGTTCATAATATACTCGAGTCAATTCCTTATTTGGCTTCTTAGTTTATTTACCTAGATGAATAGGTACTTCATTAGGCTATTAATTATATTGATTGGACTCAGGGCGCGATTTTCGAAATATTTCCTTAAACGTCCATTGATCCTACTTATAAATTTAATCTACAATTGGATTCTATGCATTCTTTTGTATTTTAAGTATTAAGCGCGTTATTCGTACTGTCTTGTTTTCTACCTTCAGTAACCGGTTTTAGATATAAATAGAGAATATGTGGGGAATTTGATCACAAATGAGTTATACCAGTACTTGGGAAATCTGTTTAGTTTACACAGCCTAAACTGTGATAGACTTTTTTATTGGACCTATGAAACGTAATATACAGCTTTAAGAGCTTTAGTTTATGTTTTTACTCATTATTTACTTCGTGCATTCTCAGATGGAAATACAACCATACGTAATTTCCATAACTCAAAAAAAAAAAAAAAATCAGTGATGAGTTGCTCTTTTAAAAACTTTCTTACAAGCAGCACGGCGAAGTAGTATTTCTCAACATTTATGAACGTATATGATCATAAATTTCTATTTATGAAGACACATTAGGCATATGGGCCAGTAGTATGTCTGTTATGACGTGTCAGTAAGTTAGGTTGAAAGGTGGAATATTAAGACCAGTTATAATTTAATCGAACATATCTCTGAGCGGCATTGACACACTTATGCATTCCGATTTGCATTGAGAAACGTTTCACTTTTGTCTTTATATGCACTGGATACGTTTAAACTTCCGTGGGTGTAGGTGTCTGGATATGAGGTTATAAAAACTATCTGTACAAAATAAGATAATCATTGTTGACTATAAATATTACGAAGCCATTTAATGCGTAAATTTCTTGATTACTGCAAGTAATAAATTTTATTATTTCGATTTGAGTTTGGTGGCATATGTGTTAACCCGGACTAGATATAATCATTAGAAGTAGCAAAAATCACTTTTAGTCCTTAATCAGTGAATGTGGCGTATAACGTTAGACCAGGGAGGAAAATGCAAAAATATAAGCAGACAAAGGATCCTACTAATATAGAACACTTTCCTACAAAGATATGTGTTAATGTGTTTTGAAAAATTAAAATATTTGTAAAAAATTAAAATGATCTATAATCTTTATGGGTTAGACAATTTTAAAAGGGGCTGAAGATTGCCATGTGAGTTAAGCGTTGGCTTTAATATCATATTGTAAACTAGAGGGGCTAGAGTAGTGGGTGGAGTTCGATTCCCGCCAGACTTAAATATATGTGTGTGAGTGTGTCTGTTAACGCTCTTGCGGTCGCAATTTTTGTCTGATCTTTACCAAGCTCGTTATTTAAATTTGTTATGTCAAAATTAAGATCAAGGGATTAAAGTGGGAGAATTTTGAAATATCTCCGTTGTTATGCTTCAGATCGAAAAATTGTATAGAATCAATTTTACTGCAAACGTAAGGTTTTATAAATGTTATATACATGGTTTCTACATATTGAATATGAACCGAGATATATCCATATTATAGTTTTCGGCAAGCAGTAAACCCCCACTCCTACTCATTAACTATAAGCTGTTTGTTATATCATGAACCACTTCATTTCAAGGTTAAATACCAAATATGGTTTTCATTCATCAATTAAAATATTTTGTTCTTACCTCGAATATGTTTATGTAATCTATACCATACTCGATGTTTAGCCGTTTCAGTCAACACTAAAAGTCATATTTTTATTAGTTGATATCGGAGTTGGAATATGGTTTAGAGAGAGGGAACCAATCTTGTTAAACCTATCTTAGATTTCCTACAATTGTTGCTCTATGCATTTTTTGGTATTTCAAGTATTAAACACGTACATTCTTTTTTTCTGCCTTGAGTAACCCTTCTACTCATCGGTTTTATACATATGAATAGAGAATACGTGGTGAGATGAGATCACAAGTGTTATATCAGAAATTGGGAAATTTGCTTAGTTTACGCACCCCCTGCATGACGGACTTTTATTTTAATGGAAATTAGATTTATTTGATCCCAAGAACAATAAATAATAAATTCGTCAATATTCGTTAATAGGCATTCCACGCGTGCTTAAACAATAAAAGTGACTAATTTGAAGACAATAAATTCATTATTTATAGCTTTCGATTATCCTGTATTTATATTTCTAAGAGAAACCATTATTATATCAAATAATGTTCAGCAAATCGGAAATTTAATCATAAATTCGCTCTACGTGCTTATGTTTCGGGCAAAACAAATGAATGGAAGTACTTTTATTATTCATGTTACACGGTGTTGTGTTACTGATGAATAAGATGGGATGATTTTCTGTATCCAATCTTCAGATTTCCATGGTAAACCATTTCTACTTGAACCCGTCAACAACGGGGAACAGGACTAGTTTATCAATAAGACACTTTTCAAATATTTACCTTACTATCAATAAATAAGTTTATAAATTTAACGAAAAATAAAAGAACCATTAGAAAACATCCAATGCCTTACAGTTTAGCATTCGGTAGGTGGGGGGGGGGATAAGACATTTAAATGAGGTCTATAAAATATAACTATTGCCATGTGAGTTAAGGCGTTGGTCTAAACAAACTTGGTAAATCTAGAGGCATGGGTGCGGTTCCCTTGTGGGCAACAGGAATTTATTTAGTGAACAATTCACTAAATGAAATCCTTAGGCCAAACCTGGCTTGAAAAGAGTGGTAACCTACAGAGTGACGCTAATAAAAATGTTATTTGTTGAACGTTCAGTTTGTGCAGCAAAAGCGGGTTATCTAGCAAACGGGTTATCTACAGGTTATCACCATTTGCTAGGCAGTGTGGGACTAAGCAGTTTCTTTAATGAGTTAGTTACAAAATGATTTCCTATTGCGCAGGCTCGACTAGTTTCTAAGTGAGATTAAGACTAACGCCTCAACTCACACGGCTAACCTGAACTCCGGGCGTTAATAAATAATAATAACTATAATAAGCTGATATTATTGACATTCCCGTACCCATTGATGAGAATATTCGAAAATCCTATGCCGAAAAATTAAGAAAATATCAAGAATTGGCTATTGAGCTCAAGGAAGTATACAACCTGAAATCTGCCATTTACTGAGTATAAACCTCCCCCAAAATAATAATAATAACAAAAATAATCTGATATGATATATTACAGTCCACATGATGAGAATATTCGAAAATACTATGCCGAAAAATTTAGAAAGTATCAAGAATTGGCTATTGAGCTTAAAGAAGTATACAATCTGAAGTCTGCTCTAGTTACGGCTATTGTAGTAATTTCAAATGGGCCCGTGCCAAAAACCACAACCAAGAATTTAAATCTGCCAACAAAAATGATAAAACTTCATTTTTAAATTAGGCGCTGGGAGTTGTGACAGATTTCATATTATTGTAACAAATAAGAAGTACATAGGAGCCACCCCATGTTGTAGGGTGAGCAGCTAGTAGCGTAAAAGAGAGACGTGAAGCGGACGCTAAAAAAGGCTTTCTTCCCATAGCCTTGGAGAGGTCATTAGCCACCCTCATTGGAGTTGTCCTTTAGCCCGACGTACGCCATTACGTAAACTCTTGTCAGTTTCTTCACTTTCATCTCACACAGGGGCTAGCCTCAGCTTTGTTAATTTGCTTTAATTGATTAGTGTCGCAGAAGTCCTGAATTGATAGATCTCTGATAGTTCTGTTACAGATGTCATCTATAATCATCGAGTCAACTTGACTTGTAGATTAAATGTCCTATACAGGATCCTGTAAGATTAAACGTCCACTTCACTCTTCAAAAAGAACATTTTTCGCCTTGAATGTTATTCATCTAGAATAAATAGCATCAATCGTATAATAAAATCTATGTTCTCAATTTCGTTGGCTGAACTCCCCTATATCCAACCTAAACTATTAACCCCCGATTCGGAAGCCTCCTTCTCGTCAACGGCACCGCGACCTCCCCTGCACAGCGTCGGCGTTTCAATTTTTGGAAGAGCATTTTTGATATTAGGTGTTGAATCTGGATGTACTGTTTCCTACAACCTCGTGCAGATAGTCACTGTGTGAATAGCAGTTATGAAATGATTTCTTTTGAAAGAGTAATAAATTAGGCAACAACTTAGTGTGCCTCCGACATACATGTTTGTGTAGGCCGAGGGTGGAAACAGTGAGCAGATACCTAGCCGACAGGCCTTAACTGGTACTTACTTATCCAATCACACCACCAGTGTATTAATAAGGGAGGTCATAATTCCTACCACTTAACTCCTCCCAGAACTTAAGACAACCATCCCACCAGAGAATGAGATGGCCTCATTACATATGACCGAGGGTTTTACGAAGTACCTCATCTTCGATATACTGTGAGTATCACTATTGGTTTAGTGTTAGGAAGTTGTAAGAGATTTATGTCAAGAGGTCCTTCGAACTTTTGGAATTTGGTCTTCAGACCGTTTACGAGAAAATAACTTAAGATATATAAGATTATGAGTAATCAGATTTGATCGAAAATATCAAAGAAAACTTTAATGGCTCAATAATTTCATATCCTTAGCGTTAGTTAGAGGAACAAACATTCAGAGTCGACTTTTGGTTATTCCAAATACTTTTATGTTCCTCATTCTCTCTTAAATACCTTCTGAATACTGTTAATGATATCTGCCCTTTGTACTAACTTACTTCTATATGTCCTTAGAGTTTCATCTGCAACCGTCTTAGACCGCAGTTGGGAGTTTCTTTCTTCAAACCCTTAGCCATTGCAAGTCCACCCCTCAGGCTATCCTGAAACTTTTGCCTTCTCATTCCTAATGCACCATCCATTTTGCGCTGCAGTTTGAGTTCATTACCCGAATGTCTCCTAACCCCTAAATTCGCTCTTCTTTGTGGGGCAAATGATAAACCGGCTCACACGGCCATCAGATATGTATTGTTTCCCACCCTCTCTCTTACTGATCCAGTACTTTTCTCGAGGGTCTTCTTTCCCAGATCAGCAGAGTTCTACTATTATCTTTTATAAGAGTTCGCGTTTCTCTCTCATTCGCAGCTGTTGGTTCTGGTGGCTGACTTGGATATTTGTGTTATCCCAAGCTCTTAAATCAGAGGAATTTTCCAGGGCCTAGAACTATCAGGTTATCCCAAACATTATTTTTCTATCTGCTTCTCCAAGAATAAATTCCTAAAAACGTGAACTAGGGGTTATATGGTTCTTGGTATTTTGTAAACTTATTCAAAGTCCTAGATCTTGTACTGCCCTTACGAATTCCTCCAGAGCTCTACCTCACGCTACTTCTTGTAGAGAAATGGCTTCAGCATACCCCATGTCTGTCATACTCATGGCCACGAGGTTTTTCCTTCTTTTTCGGACTTCCACTTCCAAGGCGAGGTTAAATAATACAGATGATAATGGGCCCCTTTGTCTTTAGCCTCCAGACCTTCAGTGTCATCCTCGATAAGATTGATAGAATGACTGTATACCTTCCGCAACATATGACTGTCGATCTTGCATTTGCAAGGATTTCGCGAAGAGATGACTTATGCTTGATCTTCGTAGTAGATCTATGATTCTTCAGATTTTTTTTAAGCTTAATATTTCTGTGTATAAAACATTTCTGAGAGAATCTCAGTGGTATTTATTGAAAACATGACAAAACCTCTCCACTAAGCTAAATATACATACTTTCTATTTCTCAAGAAATTAATTAGACCCATGATCGTATGTTGCCATTAAAGATGAGAGAAATGAGGCTGGAAGAGAAACGATCCCTTTCGTGGGTGAAGAGATTCAATGAGAATTAATCTCTGAAAGACATGACCTTTTAACAATTCGAGTAATGCAGCTAATGAGAGTCCGGGAAATCTCAATGAAAGCAATAGTTAATTTTCCCCTCAATTATAATGCTATGTGTTGAGCCTCTTATGTGAAACAAAATATTATTTTTATTAGATATTTTATTCCTTAATCTTTTCCATTTTTTCTCCTGCTTTGATAATGTTAACTAAAAATCGTTCAATTCTAGGCAAGTTGGCTTACCAATGCTGATAGTTGCTAAAATGTTATTTATTAACGTCTACTCCATGCCACTAAGTCTGATCGGGACCAATTATCTACAGGTTAGCACCTTTCGGTATACGATTTTTTTTTTTTAAATTTGTGTAACTGGGAGCCTAAGTGTAAGATGGTCTCCTGAGGGGATTAAAATACAAAATAGCGAATCAGGGCATTTTTTGTTCATGGTTAAAAAAAAAAAAAATCAGTCGCTGAATTACGTTTTATGACATTTCTTAATGTGAGCTGATATACGCATATTCCAGAACCTCTTATAGAACTCTGGCGATAGTAAAAACAAATTCAATAAACATACGTTATTTTAATGCTGTAAAGATATTTCTATTATTAATTGATAAAGAGCATGTTACCCCTTCCCCCATATCTTTATTACCAATCCGTACATTGTGCCAATTGCCACTCACGCGAAGTATTTTGGTTAAATTAAAAAATAAATATAAAACGTTTGATTCGACTAATAGAAACAGATACCACACTCTCTTAGGAAAATTTTGCATGATCCCAACGCAAATACAGGTATTATACTGCTCCTCTAAACCAACAAAATGTAATATAAACGTGTTTAATATCGTTGTTTAATAATTGTAGGTGCTAATTTGTTATTGGAGGAATGCCCATTAAATTCTGCAATATTGAATGTGATAAATGTAATAGGAAATTAGTTAGGATTGCTGCGGCTGTGGTATTTTATTGTTTGGTGGATGTAAACTCATTTGCCTTTGTGAATTAAATTATTGTTTTGACTGTTCAGAGATAGTCTTATTGCATCATCAACTTTAAAATGCAATTTCATCCTTCGATCTCTCTTCCTGAGTAATAAAATAAACAATACGTTTGCGCATTAATAATTGAAGCAGAAGTTAAGTTTATTATTTTATGCCGCCTGTAAGTCTATAACATTTCAATCTGTCTAACTTACTTCTACGATCCTCTAAGGCTGAGAACGGCTTTGATAGCCCCAGCTATTGTTAGATTACCTCATAATAAGGTTAAATCAGCTGTATATTCTATCTAAGTACCTATCAGTACGTCTTATTCTCAGGGTTGCGAACAATCCCCCGGTCATGCTGAGTAAGTATCTGTAGGCCTTTGTGCTCAGCTCATTTACAAAATTGGATATCATTCCCAGCTCTTACCTACACTTATGTTATTGGAGCAATAATTGAAAACGACAAAGTTGCAAAAGCCACTTTTGAAAATTGTTTCGGACTAACAAATTCCTCTTAGAATAATCTGGCTCAATTCCATAAATATTGGTCTATATATGTTTTGCAGATTTCCCTTAAGGGATTGAGGTATTACTCATGGCGCGATTTTCGGAAACTTTCCTTGAATGTTTTCGATCTTGACCATATATATATATATATATATATATATATAAACGTTTTATGTAAAAATACAGTGGAGATAGAGAAATAGAGTAGGAGGGGGGAGAAGGGGAATTTAGAAAATTCGAAATATCTCCACTATTATACGTCGGTTCGAAAAATTGTATAGAACCAATCTTAATGGAAATTTAATGTTCTACAAATATTGTCATATACGTTTTGATTATTAACCTAGATATTTGCATTTTTTGCACCCTTTAGTTTTTATCCTTAAGTAAACCTCCACTCCTACATATTAACAATACGCTGTTATTTTCTGAAACACTATATTTGAAGCTTAAATACCAAATACTGTTCTCCATTGAAATTTTACTTTGTGAGATAAATGCAAATAGGTTGTTTAATGATGTCATCAATAAGATTTTCCTTCTATACTCGAAAATATTTACTTGATCTAAACCATAACCGATATTTAATTTAACACTAAAGTTCATCTGCTGAAATTGGACTAGGAATAAAGGGCGGTTGGGGAGGGGGGGGGGATTCGATGATTCAAAATATATTTGTTTATTATGAGTTAGATCGAAAAATATTATAGAACCAATCTTGTTAAACTATTGTTGCCCTACAATTTTTCTTCTCATAATTTTTTGTAGCTTAAATATGAGACGAGTTATTTGCACGATCTTGTTTTCATCTGTCAGTAAACCTTCACTTCTATTCATCGAATTTTTACTTGGACAAAAAAAATACATGGGGAGAAGAGATCAATAATGTGTGATAGCAGTACGTGAGAAATCTGCCTAATTTACGCAGCTCTTGTGCGACGTATTTAATTTCTATTTGTCAGCCTTAAACAACCCCCTCCCCCTTCTACTCAATAATAAACTGATATATCATGAACAACAGAACAAACAAAATGCTCAAGAATATGAACAATATTCGCAAACACCAGCCACAAAAGAAAATGAAATAGTCACGAAATGTTAATTTTTCATCTGAAACAAATTCTTACATGAGAGGATTGAGAACAAGAACGTGTTTATAAAATTACATGCACTTACAAAAACGCATAAATAGTACAAATTGGAAGAAAATCCAAGACACAATAGATACGAATTATTATTTGCATAACTACATGAAACCCATGTGAATATGCTCAAAGGGATAATATATTCTAGAGACCTGAATATTTCTTGATCGTTACCATACTAGATATTTAAGCTATTCAATTAAATTTGTTAGTAGTCTAATCGAGCCAGGGAGCGGGATATAGATAGTGTTAGAACATTCAAAATACCTCCGTTATGTTGAATAGCTTCGAAAATCAATCTTGGTAATCATTTAATGTCCTAAAATGTATTCTATATACTGTCTTTCTAATTTGAAGGTTAAGTAATTTTTTTGTATTTTTTGTTCAAGCCTTCAATTAACGTCTATTCTTAAGATTTTCACTTTTCTGACATTATGTATTTCTGCATTACAACATCTCATTCTGCATCTCAGTCACGGGCTTCTTTTTAAAGGAGACATAGAGAATTTAATTCAAGATGACATCATCAGTTTGCACTTCCAGCACTTGGGAAAACGGCAATTTCAGGGTGACTTTTCCTTATAGCTATTGTTTAGAACTTACTGATTGTTGCACTAAACAGGATTCCAGTACGCCGAAGACACACACTTTCTATTCTCTATTTCTCCAGGTGTCCAAATCCTATTTAACGAAACAAATAGGTGCATACCTTAAATCCATATCTGAAATAGCAGGCACGATGAAAATAATAGATCATGTTTAAACATAAAAATGTTAATGACAAAAACAGTGATGTATTATCTTCATTAATAATTTGGTCAACATCACACTTTTTGATACGATGCATAACGGAGATATCTCTTAATTCCGATTTTGGTCATTGACGATCGATATAAGCTTTTCATGAAATGTTGAGTGTGGTATATATCACATATCCTCATTGAAAACATAGTTCTTTCATTGATAGCATAGCGTTTATAACCTAATATTAACCTAATATTAACCTAATAATTAATCTCATTTTTACATACTCATAATCTTTTAGGTGAGTATATTGTTTGCTGCATGGTTAAATCCTTCAAATGCAACGAAATAAATAAAGTCAGCCTGACTTCTCAAATGGAATATCATCCATGTTGCCCATCAACGAAATGTTTTGTTATGATGATAGATCCTAAACATTCCAATCTACTCGTAGCTCTTGCCAAGGCAGCTCAATCGAATTGCTGTCCGGAGACTAGGCTGTCCAACTGGTGTATTTTAAAATGTCAACTATAATCCGGCTTGTAATCGAAACACATGAAACTTTTAAGTCCTCACGAGCAAGGGACTTTTAATACCTCTTCTCCTTATTAGCAACTTGTGGGAGTCGTTTTAGTGAGTCGGCACATTCCAATTATTTACCCTACCTGAACCTTTGGTTTATATATATATATATATATATATATATATATATATATATACATACATATATGTGTGTGTTTGTTTGCTTGTTTTAAAGCTACCGTAATTGCGTATGTATTTCATTCTGTTTTAGTTTTTATGTGTTTTTCATGTATTATTTAAATTCTTTTTAGTAGTTTTCCTGTAAGAGCGGTATTGAGTTTTGAGTCTATGAATCATTTGGCGAAACGCGCCTAGCTTGTTTTAGGTGGTTCGGTGTGGCGTGTATTGTAGTATCTGTAGCTATTAGTTCGCTTGAATACAAAAGTCACACCGTAAAAAAAAATACTGAATAATATAAACAATAATCACAAACACAAAAAAGAATATGAAATTGACACGAAACGTTAATTTTAACCTGAAACAAATTATTACATGACAGCATTGAGAACAATTACTTATTTATAAAATAACATGCACTATACGCTCTTGCAGGCTAAACAAACTGTACTCCAACTTTGCCAACCATTCGTACAACTGTAACGTCCCTACGGGTAAAGAATAGAGCATATTTCAGAGAAGCACAAAACATACCTGGACATACTCGAGAACATGGAAATGTAGGTACAAAGGACTTCCAAGGGGAATACCATCAACGAAAACCTGTATGCTATCTTAGATGCAATATGTAGGGCACTGAAAACATTAAAACAAAATAGGAAAAAAAAAAAATAAAAAAATAATAAGGCTTCGTCAGATGAACGGTCATAGTCTCATAACAGGCAGGCGAAATGGCGTAAAATGTGCGTTCACGTAATGTAGTTAAAAAATAAACTAATAAAAGACAGATATACAAAAAAAAAAAATCTAATAAGAAACAGAAATATTAACTAACAAAATATATAAATAAAACAATAATACCAACTTTACGCTACAATATGAAATCAAAAGGCGGACCTTATTGCCTGCAATAGCCCCAGTATATAACGGAAATGGTGACAGTAGGGAAACTCTACAGACTTTAATTCGATTATTTCCCGGCTTTCTGCTCTAACTGTCTGGTTTTCGCCCATTTTTTTTTTACACATTTTCAACGGCTTTCCTGCCACCTTCTTCAGGAGATTTCTTCGATTTCGGGTTATTTTGAACGCGTTGGTTGGTGAAACCCTGGCCGCTGGAGCAGAAAACCGGAAAATAATCGAATTATTGACTCCACCCTAGCGATATGGACTAAAGGCTAGAGACAAATACAGAGTGAGATAGAAAAAAAGGATCTTACCCAAACTAAACGTAAACAACCACTAGCCGACCAATAGACGACATAAAAACTGGAACATTTATGCAGCTGTTCAATACAACTTTAGACAGGGTAGAAAATTGCCAACTCGATAATCAGCCAGTAATAACTAGGGCTATCGAACTGAGCATCACGATGAAATGCGTGAGCGAGGCATGTGACATGAAGCATTTTCGGGAAAAATACTTTAAGATGCTTTCCTGCTTTGACCATGTACGGATTTTTTTCAATGTACTTTTCCGTTTGGAAAACGAAGATATTTTAAAACTAGTTCTTTGTTTTTCCTTGCGACTTTCCCCATTTCGACAAAAATGAAAATTGAATTAATCAGAAAATATAATTTTCAAATCGTGTTTGACAATTATGAAATAGGTTTGATTTTGTTTATTCAGAGCCCACAGTGGCAATACAAGGCCCAATTCTTGTGAAAAAATTTTCTTCATGCACTCGTTATTCAGTTTTGTTGTAAAGAAATAGAAAAATTTAAAAATTAACAAATATGGAGTAAAATATGTAAAAATTCCCAAAGTATGTAAGAAATATGTAAATTTAGTCAAATATGTAATAATATGTAAAATTAAATTGGCTTAATTTGATCCCAATTGCGTTAAAACATATACTATGAGTTGATATAAGGTGATATCGAAGTCAGTAGCAAATATGTATTTACATAGGAATCCTAGCCCTAGTAATAACGGTCACTACCGACAGATTCCAGTACATTCGTGACGGACATTTGGCGGGGTGTGCTCAGCTGGAGTAGTATTTTGGGAGTTCTATCTGGTGCATTTATGTTGTCTCCATTAATGATGTAAATATATTAACAATTTATATTTAGTTTTGTCCATTCTATTTATTTTGTACATTTGTAAAATTTAGCTGTGTAAAAATTTTAATATTTATTTAATTTTGTAGTATTTTACTCTAACATGTTAAAATATAAATCGCCATTGTAGCGGCATGTTTCTATTCAGTTTGTACATTTGTAAAATTTAGCTTTGAAAAAATTTAATATTTATTTAATTTTGTAAAATTATAGACAAATTTGTTAAAAGATGAATCGCCATTGGCATCTCAAATAAATAATAATAATATTAATGATGAGCTTAAGTCATTTATATACGCCATTATAATCGTTGAAAATGATTAAGAAGAACTCAGGATTATTTTGGCAACAACGCCTTCTGTACCAATGAAATTATACGTGTATATAGCTTTGTACACATTATTCGTGCCAGCTAAAAATCTTTCGTGTTAGCCATCTTTAAGTGGGATAGTAGAAATAATAATTAGCACATGATATAAATTGAAGTGAACAATACTTTTTTTTAATATTGTGTTTTAAATAAAAAATACTGTAGGTTAATAATTAATATTATTATTATTTATTTATTAACGTCCACTATTTGCAACTAAGGCTAATTGGGACGGGTTATCTACAGGTTACCACCCTTTTCTAGCCAGGGTGGGACTAAGGATTTTATTTAATGGTTTCCGTTACTAAATAAACTCCTAATGCACCTGGCGGGAATCGAACTCGCCACTCTAGGTTCACCATGTGAGATTAAGGTCGCTTTAACTCACATGGCTAACCTGAGCCCCTTAAATTAAATACTTAATAGAAATAATTAACTTAATATGTGTAATATGTTCCTCGATTATTTTAATAGTAAAAGGGGATTTATTTATTTTATTTATTCAGCTTAACGTTATACTTTGACTACAAAAGTACTAACGTACTATCCCTATCCCCAAAATGCCCCGAAGGTAAACATATAACCCACTGATATGGGAAATGTATAAATATACGTACAATGAAGCCTTAAAATGAATACTATCAAATACATTAAAGAATTTCTGAACTAATTGTAAGTCGGAACACTTCAGCGAGTATTTATATTTCTTACAAGAATCGTTATAGCTTATTTCCCTTTAAGGAAATCAACTACTGAGGTTGTACTCCAGACGGAATTTAAAAAAAAATGTCTTCAAATTTCTATCGTCCCCACCTAGGAAGATGAAAACTAGGTCCGTTCAAAATGATATCATATTTTTTTTCTTAGATCGTTACGAAACTCGATGTGTAAACGTTCCATATAAAACTAAAGATCAAGATTGTTTACTGCTGAAATCGGACCTGGTGGAGGGGAGGTTTGGAGAGTGGTAAAATCAAAAGTCCGTCACGCAGGGGCTGCGTAAACTAAGCAGATTTCCCACGTGACGTTTTCCAGTAGATAAATCTGCCCAATAACACCTGTAGTAGTAAGGTATCTCTAAACCTATTGGAGAGAGACGAATAGTTATGGAAACGGCCGCCAGAGCTCTCGGCGGAAATTACCTAACATAGCCGACTCCTGTCGACGACACACAGAATACAAATGCAAATATCTCGGTTAATATTCAAGTTACAGAATAAATGTATAGAACAATATTTATAGTAAATTTTATTTGCAATAAGATTGATTCTATACAATTTTTCGATCTAACGTATAGTAACGGAGATATTTCGAATTTTCGAAAACCCTCTCCTCTAAACCCCCCCCCCTCCCACTGGTTCGATTTCAGCCGTTAACGAACTTGATCTTTCTTTTTACATAAAACGACTAAATATCGAGTTTGGTAACGATCAAACAAAAATTGCGACCGCTAGAGCGGTAACAGACAAATATATATATATATATATATATATATATATATATACACAGTTTTGAACGGACCTCATTTTCGTCATCTACTAGGTAGGATCGATGGACATTTGAAGAAAAATTTTGAAAATTCCGTCATGAGTACAACCTCAATAGCTGATTTCCCTTAAGGGAAATCTGCTAAAAAAAAAGTGTTCGTCCTAAGTAGATCTCTTAGAGAACCTTCCCCCCTTGCTAAAGATTGGAAACATTTGGCATTCGAGGGCAAACTTAATAAATTAATAATTATATTTGCTTCCTATTAATAATTATACTGCCTTCCTAATGAAAGATTGGTATTTTTGTTGTTTCAGATCGAGATAGAAGTGGGGGGGAGGCTATGCCCCCCTGGGGGGCGGAGATCGAGGACCTCATACACCTTCCAGGTCCTCTCACTGAAGACGCTGTCCTCAAAGCCCTCCACGCTAGGTTTATTGACAATCATACATACGTAAGTACTCACTCTTATATATACTATATGCTGAAACAAATCATTTACTCGGGCTAGTAATTTGATTACTAAGCTTTTCCTATATTCCCACTTTGCTTAAATTGTCTGTGGCACAAGGCTGGAGTGTACAATAGAATTGTTGTCTGCATACTCATTCTGGACAATGGTCTACCATTAGCCAGCTTATGACTTCATCTACTGAGTATGTTAGATTCCTAGTACAATATCCTCGGCAAACAACATAAATACTTAGTTGTTCTCCTGACTTGCAGTCTTGTATTATTTATTTATTTTAGATACGACTCGTCTTTAAACAAGAGAGGCTATTACAGCGTTGTATGTTACGCGAAATATATGTAAATACATTTGTTATATATACTGACAGACTTTTTACTGCAGGAGTGGCCAAGCCAAGTGATCCAGCGGGTCACTTTGGAAACACATTATCGGGGCGTGATGGAGAGGATGAAGGATCTAACTACAGAAGGCCCCAACAAAATAGGCGTGTTCTAATTAAATCAATTCTATTGCACCAATATAAAAATAATCAAATATAATTCGATTTCAGAATAAAATAATATAGTAATAAAAATGTCAGTTAAATGTTTCTAATGTCTTTTCGTAAAATAATAATAATAATAGTTAATGACCACACTTGATGTCTTGGACTTCTTTGGTACAGCTGGTTTGGCCTGACGTTGACTTATACGGAGGTATACCACTGTTCCCTTCAAGCCGGTAAAACTCAAATGTATTGTCTGTGACGGCGGGTAGAGGGTCAAAGTGATCCTTTCCTAGCCCAATCGACCTCGCCATAGGCTGGTGTATAGAAAATTAAAAAAAAATATATATTATATAAAAAAAATGACGGTTTGTTGATAAAAGTTAAATTTTATTGTACTTCTTTTGAAAAGTAAGATTAATGATAAATATGATTAAATATGCTCATATATAAATGAACTAAATTAAACTCAACTGAATTATAAAGATTATTTAAAAATTAACTGTTAGTTACAAATATTTAAAAAAAAAATGATCATTGGAATCAATTAAATGAACTAAATATTTTCTAATTAAAAGAAAAAATAAATAAATACACTGAATAAATTTCTTATACGGTCTTGGGCCTTGAATAATTATGCCTTTTTATAAATTAGTAAAAAATGATTAATATTAACAGTACAAAAAATGATGATCGTCTTCAGTGTGAGTCGATCCACGTCAATGAAGTAAGACACTCACAGTCAGGGTGAAGACTGACGGATGAATCAGGTACACTTGATTTCAATGGAATTCCACCATTTTTCTTCCCCTATGACCGTCCTGGAACTGCTCCAGCTCCAATAAGAATATTTATTCCAATTGTGGAAAAGCCTTGGGCTTGAAGAAGTTCTTGGAACCGGGAGAAGCTGGAGAGTGCAGTCACTTGGCCGCTAGAACAATACACGCTTCACGTACGTCGATTATCATCAGCTGGCTGCCGAGCAATTCCGACTACCTCCGACTCACTTTATGCACTATTTAATAAATGAAACACCTATATTATTTATAAATATAAATTTTTACACTAATGGATTGGCCACTACATTCTCTATCCTACCTGTGACAGTCACACTAACAGGTGAGGTACTCCGAACAGTATAGGACGATGGAGAGACACTACATTAACTTTTATCTCTGGACTGCGGAGCACTATTGTTTCACTAGGCGGAACACGGAACAGCTCATTCGTACTTATCGATTATCGACAATGCCGGTAATGGTAGGAGAATTTCCGCTATATCATAACTCCGCGGACCACATATAAAATTATTTATCACCGTATTAGATTTATACCCACTATTGACGTTTTTGTTGTGAAAAATTGAACCAAAATTAATAAATATTGCGTTTACTTATTATTCATAGATACAAACATCGATAATATGATAATGATGCTAAACGCACATTGTAAAGAAATATATAAAACTAAAAATGAAATATAAATATATTTGAAATGTGTTATATATGTTTTAAATATCTTGTTGAAGTAGAGGTATACTAAAATAATTATCCTGCAGTGCCAGCTCACAAAATGAAAGCAATTTTTTACTTGAAACTGAGAGTGCTCTGCTATTAACCATATCTGAGCATCAGTGGTCGATGTTTTGTCATCGATGGTTGGGAACCTATGTTTTTAACCATCGACGATTATCATTAGATGGTCTGGTCTAAAACTTGATAAGATTAAAGCACATATAATTCAATTCATTTATTTAAATTGAAATATATTTATTTCTCTTCACAATAAAATCTTGATTTGAGGTAATTTTAATTTTTTTTCGTGTAAATTCTTTTTTCAAAATAAATAAGTATGTTAATAAAGTCTTGGCAAATTTCGATGTTTTTAATACATGGACAGTTGTGGCCGATGGTCGTTTTGATGACAAACATCGACAGTAAGCTTTCGATACTCATTCCTACTTGTAAGGGCACTTCACTGAAAACTGTCAAAATTTTGGGATGCTTACTGCTGGTGACGTTTTCGGGTTTAGTGTTACCAACCAAGAATAACCAATAACCAACTTTCTATCCATTTTCCACGGCGGATACACTTAAACAATTAATGGCCTGGTCGAAAGTGGACAATATTAGCCCCAATCATGGATAGAATTCGTTTATCATTATTAAGAAACCATTACTGAGGTAGTTTTGCTCCAGAAATATTTTGATTGAATAATGAGCGAATGTTGTTCATTACAAGGCTATAATAAGCCCTATATATTTAAATTTCTTGTCTATGTACTTTTCCCCTGTGGGATGTAGATGTAGATGGAATGTAGATTTCCCCTGAGGGAAATCAGCTCTTGCGAGCGTAGTCATGATGCGATTTTCGAACTTTGTCTTCAATAGTCGATCGAGCCTACCTAGGAGATGACGACATTGAGGTCTGTTCAAAATTTATATATATATATATATATATATATATATATATATATATATATATATATATATTTGCTTGTCTGTTACCGCTCTAGCGGTCGCAATTTTTGTCTTATCATTACCAAACTTGATATATAAACGTTTTATGCAAAAAGAAAGATCGAATTCGGTTGAAATCGGACTAGCGGGAGAGGGGAGGGGGGGGGGGGTTAAAGGGGAAGCATTTCGAAAATTCTTAATATCTCCGTTATTAAGCCCCGGACCAAAAATAGTATAGAACCAATCTTATTGAAAATGTAATGTTCTATAAACGTTGTTATGAACATTTTTTCTTTATCTTGATTATTAACCGAGATATTTGCATTTTTTTAGTTTTTGGTTTTGAGTAAACCCCCACTCCTACTCATCTCATTTTAACAATATGCTATTATGTTACGAAGCACTTTATTAGAAGCCTAAATGCCAAATATGTTTATCATTGAACTTTAACGTTTTTAGATAAATGCAAATACACAACTGGCGTGCGAAATCTGCTTAGTTAAAGCAGCCCCTGCGTGACAGATTTTTTACAATGAATTTTACAGCTTTCTGGGAATATGGATAGTCTTTGTACTGTTGATTCGTCTGTCAGACTAAATGTTAAGTGATTACTAGTCAATCCCAATGTGTTTTGTTGTTCAAAACATTATGGTTCATAAATATCATAGTATATTGTGTATAGCGTTTTTTTTGTTATTATAACTTATATAATATTAACAATTCCTGTTCCCAAAAGCGGCCCTAGCACAATAAATGTATATATTTAATATCTTTTATTAAGAACAGTCTATTGTATGCCTAAAGAAGAAACTCAGTATTCATAATTTTTCATGGTTTGCTCTGTTATTTGTGACATTAATGGAGCAATGTTAAAAAAAACAGACATAATTGTGTACACTTCCCCAACACTTACAATCCTTTTATCATTGTTTTGATTAAATGATTTATGGCATTTAAACAAATTTACATTTCTCAGAATAATACATTGTTAAAAGAGCAAGTGTTAAATGTAGTGTAAGTCATTATCAAGTAAAGTTTAACGAGTTCTTAGCTACTGTCTATTTTTTTACATTTATATTTATGTTCTATTATTACATTTATTAATGTGATACATTGGAACAGAGATTTTGTATTTCATTTTCAAATGAAATCATTTTAAATAATGTGCAACAAAACACTACTTGTTTTATTTAATAGGTCTACAAGTAAGTCATGGGCTGTCCACATCAGATTTGGTCAGAAGATATACCTAATGCCCTAGGTCGAAATGTCGTTTTAACTAAATATGTTTGCTTTGTTATTATTGTCTTATATCCTTCAACAATATTATTACTGTGAGCCAAGAGATATGAAAGTTATTAATTAGTCTTACAACTTCATAGTTTTTAATTGAAAGTCAGACCTTTGAAACCAATCATAAAATGTCATTAATTTTCAACAGGGGTATGTATGAGATTGTAAATGGTTTTTTGTTTATTAACTTATATTTGTTTTATAATTACTTTGCATTTGCATTGTGTTGTGAGTTTCAGTGACTGATTATTTATTACGAGCCATATAACTGCAATTATTAATTAATGTGTTTGTTTTTTAACACAGTAATTATTTCCTCTTTAATAAAATTGTTGTTTTATCATATTTTTGTATTTGTTGTGTGTGCAGACTAATGTTGGGCCGATTCTGGTATCTGTGAATGGTTACAATGACGTAGGGAACCCATTGACCCTTAGTTCGACAAGAAGTGTGCCCCTCAGCCCTAAGCTACTTAGAGTGGTCCAGGAAGCAGTGAGGCACCAGTCAGAAACAGGCTATCCTCAAGCTGTTATTCTTTCTGGTAACATTTCATTTTTTATTATTCTCATTATGTGTTCATTCATCATATGTTTTAAATAATCAATTTTCTTAAGATTATTAGACCCATATTACTTGCTAGATGCTAATTTAAGTATATATTATTATATATTAAAAATATCATTTATATATTCTTCATATTTTATAGCAAGGGTCTCCAATAATTTTTTTTTTTTTTGGTGCAAACTTTATTGTAACTGCCCTACATGTTTCATTGCTTATTTGCCACCTCTTCAGGGGCTATCCATTTCTTAAGTGCTCGTTTCCCTTTTATATTCGTTGCGACTGTCCTCACAAAGGTGGTAATTGAGATAATAAAATATGAAGAATATATAAATAATATTGGGTCCAGAATAAGAAGTAAAAATATCATGATTTTTCTGCTTACATATAAAACGGAGTAGTGTAATTGAATAATATTATAATAATCAAGTATTATTATATTTTAACACCTTCTTTGTTATGATGTGCAACTTAAAATAATTTGTGAATATGCGTCCATTTGTGCTACAAGAGAAAAAAAGAGTATGTGAGAGAGTCCAGTATGTGATGAGAAGGAATGGTTTAGTTAACTAGTTTAAACTAATTAGTCTTAATATTTCCATTATTTATTCCACCTGTTAACAATAAAAGTTAATTATATAATGCATCTACCTCTGGAAGACAATTGAATATCTTTAACTCAATGATCCACGAAGGAAACAGCCCTGTCCGTTTACTTGATTGGAAGTTAAGTTACAATATTTTCTCTACCATATTTGTTGTGTCATTAGGAAACTAAGGGCATTTGATTAAATTAGCTACACCATTTTAGCAGATTTCCTTTAAGGGGAATCAGCTATTAAGATTGTACTCAGGGTTATTAAGGCCCAGCTATTAAGAGTGTATGACGGGATTATCAAAAAAAATATTTAAATGTCCATCAATTCTACCCAGGAAATGACAAAAATGAGGTTCTATTCAAAATTATATATATATGTGTGTGTGTGTGTGCGTGTGCATGTGCGTGTGTGTGTGGGTATGCGTGCGTCTATTAATGCTCTTCTAGTGATAGCAAATTTTGTCTGATCATTACCAAACTCGATATTTAAACATTTTATATAAAAATCAAGATCAAGTTTGTTAATGGCTGAAATTGAACCCCAGGGAAGGGTGGGGGGTTAGAGTGGGGAATGTCAAAAATTTAAAATGTCTCCACTGTTATATGTTGAATCAAAAAAAGTGTATAGAAGCAATCTTATTGACAACTTAATGTTCTATAAAAGCTGTTACATATGTATTTTCACTATCAAGAATATTAACAGATATTTGGATTTCCTAACTCTAAAGTTTCAGCCTTCAGTAAACACCTACTCATGCCATACTAGGAATAAGCTGTTATATCGTGTACCAAATCATTCTAAGCTTAAATAATAAATATTGTTTTAAAGAGACCTTTTTTTATGTGAGATACATGCGAATTTGTTGTGTGATGACATCATCAATTGAAATTTTACATTCTTGTCTTGCAAATGTTTATTTGATCTATACTATACTTGATATTTCACTGTTTTTGTCAACACTAAAGATCATATTTGTTATTGGCTGAAATAGTGGGGTTTAGGTGTGGGAGGAATTCGAAATTTCTAAATATCTCTCTTATAATGTAGTCAGATTAAAAATGTTCGAGAACCAATGTTGTTAAATTATTGACGGTCTACAGGTGTTGTTTTATGCATTTGTTCATAACTCAAGAATGAAGCAAGTTATTCAACCTTCCTTATTTTCAGTCTTCAGTACTCCCCCCCCTTCTACTCATCAGCTTTTCACATAGAAATATAGAGTATTTGGTGGTATGAGATCAAAAGTGTGCTATTCAAGAACTTGGGAAACCTGCTTAGTTTACTCAGCCCCTGTAGGACAGACTTTATTATTTAAGTAGAGCCAAAACCTGGTAGCTAGAGAGTGTAATAAAAATTAGTGTGTCATCACTATTGCAGTAATTACTATAAAGCAGTGCCACTTGAACACACCCACTCACAGTTAAAAGGCTGTGGGTAGCTAAAATTATACAAACATCTTTACTCATTGATGTATTATTAAAAATTTGCTGGAGATTATTGCTACATGAACTGAATGATTACTTTTGTGTTTGCTTTCTTATGGTGTTATTTTTGGTAATTTTGAAGTGTTATGAACTTAAATAAAATTCTATGCAAAAATTACATGTAATTTGAATAACTTTGTAGTAACATTGATTAAGATTATAGATTTAGTAATTGCTTTCCTATTTCCTCAAAAGTATTTATTATGTAAATTTGTCTCTAGGTATGTCAGGGTCTGGAAAAACATATGCATCAATGTTGTTATTAAGGCAGCTATTTGAAGTTGCTGGAGGTGGGCCTGAGACTGATGCTTTCAAACACCTGGCTGCTGCCTTCACTGTTCTTCGCTCACTTGGATCTGCCAAAACCACTTCAAACTCTGAATCTAGTCGAATAGTTAGTATCTTAAGAATGAATATTTTAGAAACATTAATTTTAAAATTAAATAAGAAAAAAAATCTAAGTTATTCTTTTTTGAACAATTTTAAATTATATATTTATTTCCTTGTTATAGGGCCATTTTATTGAGGTTCAAGTAACAGATGGAGCACTCTACAGGACAAAAATACATTGCTATTTTCTTGATCAAACTAGAGTTATAAGGCCTTTGAAGAATGAGAAGAATTATCATATATTTTATCAAATGTTAGCTGGACTTAACCCTGAAGAAAGAGGTTTGAGATTAATTTTTATATAATCTATTATTCATTGGGACTTTGTCAATGGATTATTGTATAATGCATAGAAATTTTGATTTTGGATAGGTCTATAAAAGAAGAGAGAGAATCTATTGGGTTGAAACAAAAATAACACGAATTTAATAGTTATTTGGCAATGGGTTAACAAAATAAAAACTAATAGTTTCCCATAAAGTTCTTTATTATGCTTTACAAGTTTAGTGCCTTTCTTGGCAATGTTTCAGGGGCTAAACTGATTTAATTAATTAAGTATTAGCCGTTGACAAAATATCAGCTTTAAAATATTTTAATAGCATCTCCCGTTACTCCATTAATCAATAGATCAATACTATAGATTTTAACTCTGTAAGCTGATCCAGTTATGCAAAAGCAGTTTTACTGGTGTTTTAATACATAGACTGTGGGTGTCAACACATTGTTGATGGGCAGCAATATAAGTTTGAAGGAGAAGGGGATGCCCCCAGCTTCACTTAAACCATTCCATTTTTTGTTCTTGCAACAGTGTCAGCTCCAGACTTTATTTTTTGTCCAAATTACTACTAATATAGTCAGTTGTACTTGAATGTATAGAATGGAATTTCTAGTTTTCCTTTTCACTTTGAGCAATATATCTATTATTTCCATGAATTTCCAAAGACTTCAGCTAGCAATAAAAGGGTGGAAAAGGGATTTTTTTTTTTCTAAACAAACTACAACTATTAAAATAATTCATTTACACATTTTAACTTGAATGTAAATGAATCTTTGCAGCTCCCATCTGTAGATCTGTAGATGCTTTGCTGATGAAGCGTTTTTTTTTCCATGAAAAAAATAATTGAAGATATATTTAATATGTTAATATGTAGTAAAAATAAACTAACGGATAAATAAAATGTTTCCATACTATGGTAAATATTTTGATGAACCTCTGCAGTTAAGAAAAGGAGGTTTAAGGAGGAGCTAAGATTTGGCTTGAAGGAACGATGTTTCTGACCACACCATTGGTTACAGCGATTCGTGTATTTGAAGAATTGTAGTGCATGGTAGTAATTAAATAATTAACAATCAGAAAGATACAAAATGTTTGTAGACTCTTGATCATTGTTCTCTTTTATATTAGTTTGGGTAAATTATACGAATATTATTTATTTAACAATCATTCTCACAAATTTATATTTTTTTCAGCAAAATTAAATCTTGATGGTTATAATCTCCATAATTTAAGCTACCTTAAGTGTGGCGACACTAGACAAGATGAAGCAGATGATGCAGCTCGGTTTCAGGCGTGGAAAGCATGCCTTGGTAATTTCTTTCAATTAAATTACCCTTTTCAAATGTTGACAGATTATATTCTCATTTCATATTTGTTAGCAAATTAAAATTTCTTATTACATTCGTCATTTCTGTTATCATTCTTTATATTCTTACATTCCTCAATTTATTTTATGGTCCAGTAAATTTCACATTCTGTTTATACTTTTATAATTCTAGAAATAGTTATTAAAAACCACAAAATAAACTTATTTGTTGATTTATTATCAGTTATTGATTTATATAAATCAGAGTAAAAGAGTTTTAATTTTTTGAAAAGCTTAGTTTTTTAGCACTGATCTTTGTCTGTTTGACCATGAAAGATTTATCTCTTCTTTCGGCATGTTTCATATTCCAGTTGAATCTCTTTAGAAGCTGAAATACTGAAATGTTTTTCAAAATACAATAAAAAATTTATATAATTTCAAAGGTACATATGGTATTATAAGTGACATTAGTCATAATTGTTGTATTAGAAAAAAAATAATGAGCTTATAAAAATGTTGAACACATCTTTCATCAAGGAATTATTATTGATGGCTTATGCATATTAAACAGTTTTCATACAGTGGCTGAGAGTAATTTAGAGCTTATTTCATTAATAATGATATTCTTAGTTCAATCTAAATAAAATAATCTCATGGGGTTCCATATACTCTGCTTTATATTTATCAGTAGTCCTATTTTTCCCAAGCCAAATGGATTTGTGGGCCTGAAGATTGATAGAGATTGCTATATTTCTAGAAAAGGAAAGGAAAAAGTGTAAAGTAAGTTATTGGCAATTCACACATCTGTCCCATCCCTTCCCCCCAAACAACTGGTTTAGAACTCACTAATATCTTATCTATTAGTTGCATAAAAAAAAATAAAAAAAAAATGCATTGAATAAAATTTAATATATCTAAAAACTTTATGTCCTATACATTTTTTGCTTGAGGCACACACTGGTCAAGATGTTTTGGTTCCCCTTGAGTTTTCCTCACTCATAGGTTGATACTGAACAATTACGAACCTAGTCTTGTTTGTTTTTTGGTCTATAGCTTTATGTCTTCTCAGACAAGCAATCAGAACTCATTTAGTGATAAAAATAATTGTGAAAATTATTCAAATCATGCTTAACTCATTGAGAGAAAACACCACATGTAGATCATATCATATTATTTGTTATATTAGAATGGCGAAAAATGATTTAATAGGATATATAAATAACCACCCAGTTAAAAACATTTTTACCTTGGTAAATATAATATTTTGTCGTTATTATTTTTATAATGTAGAAACAAATTCAATTTTTGATGTTAGACTTCTATTTTTATTTTAAAAGTTGAGAACTGTCAAGGATTTGTTTATGTTTCAACACATTCGTCTTAAATTCAATTTTTTTTTTCATTGTATATTATGTTTTTTAGGGGTATTGGGTATACCTTTCATGGATGTTGTTCGAGTGCTTGCTGCAGTCCTGCTTTTAGGGAATGTAGTGTTTGTGGATTCTTGTGTTGGCTCGGTAGAAGTGACTGTGCAAAAAGAGACAGAACTGAATGCTGTAGCCTCTCTACTTGGAGTTACTCCCCAATCTCTTCTCAGGGGAATCACTTCTAGAACTCATAATGCAAGAGGGCAGATAATCAAATCTTACTGTGATGCAAATATGGTATGTTCAGCAACCTTACAATTTTATTATTATTGGTATCTTTTTTTTTTTTTTTTTTTGTTTTTAAATAAGGGCCAGATTTTAAGAGAGTATATTTTAAAATAACAGACTACCATTAATATGAAATATTTAATTTCTGTTCAAGTCGATAGTTTCACACCCATAAATAGAAGTAATTCAAATTATTTAATAAATGTATAGCAACGTCTGTGTTTCTGCATTTTTTTATGCTTTCTTTTAGTTGGTTTTTTGTTTCTGTGTTCTATGTTGATTTTTCATTTAACACTTTTCAGTCTAATATGATTCGAGATTCTCTCGCAAAAGCATTATACTGTCGAACTGTGGCAACTATTGTGAGGAGAGCCAACTCTCTGAAAAGGTTAGGATCAACTCTTGGGACATTAAGCAGTGATTCAAATGAATCTGTTCATAACCAAGCTGAGGTTAGTATTTCATTTCTAACAAAATTAATAGTTGCTTTATGCTTATTTGAAAGATAGAATTACTTTTCATTTCTGAGGGAGTTCGTTGAAAATATATTGAAATGAGAAATAAAGTAAATTTCTAAATACACTTTCAAAAAGTCGAAATTATTTTACTTCAGGTAATTCTCAACATGGATGCTTTGGAGGATTCATGTGTAGGTAAACTTATTACTTACCTGGGTCTGTCAAATGCAAGTGGGGGTTGCAAATGACAAACTTTGAAGTGAAAGAAGGATACTTTTATATAGAAAAATCAGAATAAAAGCAAGGAACCATCTTTCTATCTTGCAAATCTGGTGCAGAAGTAGAGCAAATACAGTACAGCAGAGATTATTATTGTTTTGATAATCTATATTTTTCCATCTTTAAAACTTCTAAATGAGTGAACATAAATCCTGAAAATTGTTCTTAAATTTAAAACATAAATCTATCCCTGCATCTATTGCCTGAAAATTAACAAAAGTATCAAATGTTTGGAGGTCTAGAAAAACATTGTTAATGGCCTATATACTGCAACACATCAGGCTGAGCTCTTCTTGTTTAATAAAATAAAGCTTGACAATTTTGTGAGTTCGTAATGGATGAAAATGAAAAAAATATATCCCTTCATACACAATTACAATGCAAATAAAGTGATGGTTGAGGGGAGAACTCCATTCACTTTTATTTCATCGAACTGTGACCTCAATTTAATCTTTGTTGAAGGAGAAATGACTGGCTGTCAATAGATGAAAAACACGTGAACTATCTCCACTGATTTATTTTCCTCTACATGCTTCACATCCTCAATTACACCTCTTCAGGAGTAATACACATTATAAAAAGATTTGATCTTACCACCTTCGCAGTCATATTGAGATTGCTTTTAGTTAAAGTTTTTAAAAAAGACCTTGTACTTACAGAAGCTTTTGTCGAATAATCTCCTAAACATTCATGATGAACTTCGAGAGCACATGAGTTTTCTTGCAAGCCTTCAAAAATTCAATTTTTTCCCTGGTGTTCTTCATTACGCCAGTCAATTTGAAGTAGAATCTTGACGTGGCTGCCGAGATGGAAGGGTTGAATCTTTTTACAATGTATATTACTCCTGAAGAGGTGTCATAGAGGATGTGAAACATGTGGTGGAAAATAAATCAGTAGATATAGTTCATGAGTTTTTCATCTATTGACCTTTGACCATTTCTCCTTCAACATTCACTTTTAGAACAAATCCCGTTTCATATAAAAATGCCTCAAATATGTAACAAATGCAAATATACTTAGTATTAGTAAAAGGTAGGGTGTACACCAATTTTCATATATTTAAAGTATAATCAAAAGAATTATAGTTGACATTTTCTGTTCCATGTATTGAAAATAGGTTGCCAGCCAGCATGCTTCAACAATTGGAACAGCGGGCTCTAAATCTAGCAAGTCTATGGCAGCATTAAATAATGCTGTGAGGCATGCAACTGATGGATTCATTGGCATTCTGGATATGTTTGGTTTTGAAGATCCAAAGGTATTTAAGAGTACTATTATAATAAATAAATTAGTTTTTTTTTTTTTAACTTCTTGAAACAGGTGTTTAATAGTTTTCTTCCCCCTTCTCATTTTCAGCCAAGCCAACTAGAACACCTCTGTATTAATCTTTGCTCAGAAACAATGCAACACTTTTACAACACTCACATCTTCAAGTCTTCTATCGAGAGTTGTAGAGATGAAGGAATTCATTCAGATGTCGAAGTAGATTATGTTGATAACGTTCCATGTATTGATTTAATTTCATCTTTGGTAAGAATACAATTGTTTTTTATCCTTTCAATTATTTCTATAGAAATACTATGCTCTGAATTTAGGAATTGAGATAAATTATTAGAATTCAATCGGAAAGGACAAGCCTAGTGTGTAAAAGCATTCTAGCCCTCTCACCCATTTCCTGAAACTAACAGCCTTTAGCAGATTTCCCTTATGCGACAGATTGAAAAATTGTACAGAACCAATGTTATTGAAAATATAAAGTTCTACAAATGTTGTTGATACATTTTTTCTTTATCTTGAATATTATGCAAGATATTTGCATATTTTTGGTTTTGGCCTCAGTAAACCCCCCCCCCCTCCTACTCATGTCATATTAACAATAAGCTTTTTTATCTTTAACCACATAATTCCAAAATTGGTTAAATACCAAATATTGTTTTCAATGAGCTTTTACTTTGTGAGTTGCATACAAATAGGTTACATGATGGTGTCATCAATTAAGATTTTGCATACTATACTTGAAAATTTAATTTAATCTATACCATAATCGATATTTAACTGTTTAATTCAACACTAAAGTTCATAGTTGTTAATGGCTAAAATTCAACGAGGGTGGAGGAATTCAAAAAGTCTCTGTTATTATAAGTTGCATTGACATATGTTACAGAACCAATCTTGTTAAGTTGCTGTTCTATACATTTTTTTAATTGCTTAAATATTAAGAGTTATTCGTTCTTTGTTGTTTTCAGCCTCCAGTAAATACCCACTTCTACTTATCAGATTTTAATTTAGAAATAGAAAATATATTGGGAGAAGAGATACATAGTGTGCAATACCAGCATGTGGGAAATCTAATTATTTTACATAGCGTCTGTGTGATGGGCTTTATTCAAGAAGCAGAATATTTCTCCATGCTCACTACTACTCACTTTTGACCTTAAACTTAACCTCCTGCTCCCTGCTTAATAGTATAGTCCTCCCTGCTCTGCAATTACCTTTCTGTGCCATGAATCAATAGTCATTTAATGCCTTATAAAGGTTGCTTTAAAAATATTACAAAGACTATGTGTTTTAAAAAAGACATTTCTTTAAAGCGAAAAAAATATCCTTTCTGAAGTAACTTACTGATTCTGTCCCCATTTTGTCAATTTTTAAACTGTTTATAAGCCATAAAGCCATTGACAATATGTATTTTCAGTCAATTATTTTGTTGTGTTAGAGAATTGGCCAGGGAAGACATTTTTTACTCGATGATTGTTCCGAAAGTATTTTTTGTACAGATATCTTTATCAAAATATATTAATTTTGTCCTGCGGATATCATTTATAAATAATATGGAATGAAAGCAGTATTGAGAACATTTAGGAATATTCCATTCCTTCATGAAGGCTCTTAACAAACGTAATCCATCCAGCAATTTTTATTTTTTTAACGAATGCCTCAACATTATGAAATTATGTGACTAATTTAATTTTAGAGTTTTCTAAACAATTTTAGAGTACAGTATTTTAAGGTATTTGTGTGTTTAGTAAATTGCTATAGTCTTTATAGTTATTGTGGGACTGCTCTTGTTTTATAGATGACTGATGTCCATAGAACAAATCTACGAAATTAGATAATAAATTTTTAGATATATTTTTATTAAGAATAGTCTCATTATAAATTAAACATTGTAATAATTATTTTAGAGGTGAAGATTTCATGTGTGTGCTTATTTCAGAGGACAGGTTTGTTGAGCATGCTTGATGTTGAGTGCTCTATCAGAGGATCAGCTGAGGGATATATTACAAAAGTAAAAGCTCAGCACAGATCGAATGGTAGACTTTTTGAGCCTAAGCCAATTGAACCAAGGATGTTTGGAATACAACATTTTGCTGGGAGGGTTGTGTATGATGCTACTGACTTTCTTGGTAAGATTAATATTTATTTCCTTCCCTTGATCATTAAATTGCCTTAGTTATCAAATTAATTTTATCCTTCTATCCCTTGGTCCCACTCAGCACTGTCTGGTAATTGAGTATCACTTGAATAAAGAAGTAGCTATGATTGGTCTGCAGTGTTACCTCAAGTACAACAGGAATTTTGAATTTATCAACCTTTGTCTTCTTGACATCTCATCAGTTTAGCAGACACTGACTCTTCATGCCCTTTGTGCCTAATAAAACTTATTTACAAGTCTGTCTGTTAGATATTAAGATTCCTTTTAAAATCTGTGGTATTATTTATTTTCCTCAAAAATATTAATTGTATCTGATTGTTTCGAGTTCACAGATTAGTAATTTTAGTAATAGGTCAGATTGAACAGATAAAACTTTTCAATTACTTTCCGCTGTGCTTGGATCTGCCATCTTTTGAGAGGAAAGGAGTTCAATCTTTATTTTTAAATAATATTGGCAAGATTCAAAATTATGTGTCACTTAAATATTTTAAATAGTAATAGGGGCAGTGATTAGAACGATTTTAAATTTATCATGAAACTCTATAAAGTTACAAATGACACATTAGTTACTAAAGAAGCATGAAGACAAATCATATATATTAAATACTGAAACAAAATAAAAAAAATGTTGGGCGCATGAAGAATATTTTGTATTGGTACAATATTCCCGAACAAAGCTGAGCATCTCAAATATTTTTTTTATAAAATAATTTATGTTACTCCACATGGAATGTGATGAACTTATTTTGTTTCCCTGGAGAAAGTATTTAACAATTATATTAAGAGATATAAAACTTCGCAGCATAAAGTAGTTTAAAAAAAATAGTGTTTAATGATTTGCTTCCTTTTTTTTTTTTCCAAGCTCCTAAAATTTGGTATTACTCAGAGTAATTTGGGTAATATCCTTCCCATTTGTTTTGCATAGACTGTCAAAACTATATCTAATTTCCTGGTGCTTAGCTGAACTTATATTCTTATTACTCAACTGCAAAAATATTGCTTCTTGTTTTGGGTCACAGATTCACCTATGTTATCATCACTAGTTTCATATATGAGAAAATGCTTACTAAAGACAATTATTTTATTTGGTATGTTTATAATACAGTTAAATCTTTTTTAATATGTCATATTGTCTCAATGTTTATTTATCACTCAACTCTGAAGATAAAACTTGAAGATTTAGCAGTAGTAATGGTGAATGGACTCTCGGTAGGGAGTTAAGTAGATTTATTAAGGAGTTATAATTGAACATTTTCTCTCTTTTTAGATACAAACAGGGATGTTGTACCAGATGATCTAGTAGCAGTTTTCCACAAACAAAACTGCAATTTCGGTTTTGCTACTCATTTGTTTGGAAGCGAACTGAAAGCTCTCTATGCTTCCGATACAGTGCCAAGAGGTGTCAGCTTCCGAATTTCTCCGACATCACATTCAGACCTGTGAGTTTATAAAATACCTTTTATTTCCTAATGAATTTGAATGAATGAGTTATTAAAAGGGTAGAATTGCATTATACTGATGTGGCTGTGAACAACTTGAGGCCATATAATGAAGTCATCCTTCTCAATTGTTGCTGAAGAAAAGATTATAAGACAAAAATTACAATATTAGTGGGATTATTTGTAAACCATGAAGTTTTTGTGATGTTCTTTAACCATGTAATAACCTCAATATTGAGCCATAAGTAAAGAGTGCATATTGATGAATAATTGTGAATTCTGATATACAGACTGCTCTTAAAGGCACTTATTATAGCACTTCTAGTAGTGAAGGATGGGGCGGAGTTGATAGGGACAGCTAGTTAAGTTAAGAGTGCATATTATTATTATTATGTCAGTAATTTTCTTTATGCTGGCAGAATATCATAATAAAAAGAAATAAAAGAAAATGGGCATTAGCATTCCTTTAGTTTCCAATAATTTGTCATATGTTTATACTTTGAGAACTAAATTTTAATTCTCTATCAATTTTAGCAGATTTCCCTTAAGGGAAATCAGCTATTGAGGTCGTACTCATGACGTGATTTTTGAAAATTTTCTTCAAATGTCCATCAATCCTACCCAGGAGATGATGAAAATGAGGTCCGTTCAAAATGATATATATATATATATATATATATATATATATATATATATATATATATATATATATATATATTTGTCTGTTAACACTCTAGCGGTCGCAATTTTTGTTTGATCGTTACCAAACTCGATATTTGAACGTTTTATGCAACAGACAGATCAAGTTCGTTAATGGCTGAAATCGGATCAGGGGTAGGGGGGTTTAGAGGGGGGGATTTTCGAAAATTCGAAATATCTCTGTTTCCATATGTCGGATCAAAAATTTGTATAGAACTAATTGCAAATCAAATTTACTATAAATATTGTTCTATACATTTATTATCAATCTTGAATATTAACCGAGATATTTGCAATTTTATTAAATTTGGGCCGATGACGGATGACGAACGGGTTTCCCACCAAAAGCTAGTTCGGCCCTTTGCCGCAACTGTTCGGCTCTTGTATGGAGATTTATCTATTTTATAACTTCATGTGGGAAATCTGCTTAGTTCACGCAGCCCCTGCGTGACGGACTTTTTATTACCTCAAACTGTACCAGAGTGCCAAATTATCTTCCATTGAGAGTATTTGCTTATTTGGCTCCACACCTTTCAGCACTTGTTTTCCATAAAGAACTTTTTTATTGTTAACATTTTTAAAATGAAGAAATAAATGTTTTGACTTGACTAGGATTTAAAGTTGTGCAAGACAGAAGCTACCCTATAAATTGGAGTTACTATGTTTCTTGCCAGCCAAACAAAACGTCTGATACTATAGCCCCAAAATATCAAAGCTTCCATCATCATTTGAATTTTTATATTATGAAAAATTGTAATTAACATTGCAAGAAAATTGTTTCTGTCCAAGTATTTACACACAATAGAAGTAACCTAGTAAGCAATGACGAATTAAAAGTGTTTCCTCTTGAAACCATTCTGGCATATAGTTTTGAGTTTGTGGGAGTGGCTGAAAGAGAAGGCAACATTGAGGGCTCAGGTAGTGAATGGCAAAAGTTGGTTTATATTCAAGCTAAGCCAAATTATTTCCTTTAAGTATATATTATTTTAACATTAAGTAATTAATCCTCTTAATTTTTACTATATTTATCAGCAAAAATATATAGGTTCAGCAAAAGTCTGAAAATCATGTGCACGTAATTAAAATGTTTTCAAAGTATTAATTACTTCTAGATATTAATGAATTTCAGTTATAATGTTGTAGGTATATGTTATAAATAAATAATATCCATTATTACATATATTTACATAGTCGAGTCCATAATTGAGTTATCCAGTCGCTCAAGGTTTTTATGGTCTCTATAAATGTGCAGTGAAAGGTGCTTGTTGCTCATATAATTCTTTGTGTTGGGACAGACTGAATGGTGATGAACCAGTTTCAACACTGACACAGGACTTCCACACAAGGCTGGACAACCTTCTACGAACTTTAGTACATGCCAGACCACATTTCATCAGGTGTGTGAGAGCAAATGCTACCGAGACACCTCAGAGGTTCGACAGAGCAGTAGTTATGAGGCAGATAAGGTCGCTCCAAGTTCTAGAAACTGTTAATCTTATGGCTGGAGGTAAGTAATCATCCCTTATGAATAATTTCTAATTCAGTACAAAATATGAATCCAAATCAATATATGGAGAGTGCATTTTCAAAAGGTTGTAGTTACCGAAATGCTTGAAATATGGTTTCATATGAAATTGGGTTGCAAGTTTCATAGATTATCTGCTTAGAAATCGTTGTAGTGTTACTAGTGCTGGAAGGAACTCAAATGTGAGAAAAAAAAAAGGGACTTCCTGAAAAGAAGAGGAAAGACAACCAAGATGCTGTCTTATCTGAACACTTTAGCACAACTGTACTTTAAAAAGTTACTGGCATTAGCACCACCAAAAGAGACCACCACCAATTGAAAGTCAACAGGACTAAAGTACATAGAATGTAACTTTTTTTGACAATTGTTATATAGAGGCATTTACACCGTTTCCTCTTGCATTCCAAAAATCAAGTTTATTTTATGATTTTAAAATTACTTTCATATAATGTAATAGTGCTAGTGAACACATTTATCTATTATTATTAAACTTGCTAAAATATTTATAAATCTCTTTAAAAGTTATTTAAAACATTGATTTTTCCCAAAAATGTGTTTTTATTCGCTTCCGATAAAATTATTTTTAGCACTTATACCATTTTGGAAATACACTCTTCAGATAAAACAAAAACTACAAGACACAAGGTACTCCAAATATATTAAAAAGAAGTTAATATATTATAAAAGCACAGGCAAAACTATATAGTTAAAAGGGTGTCACTCTAGTGGAGTCCCCATGATAGCTTGTAAAAGACGAAAATGTCATGGTGGGTAGGATTTCTAACATTTATTTCTGTTTATAAAAGGAAAGAGCCCTTGTAAGGAATAAGGGTTTTTTGGGAGGGGGAATTTCAGTCGTAAAATGACTGATGTACAAGATGAGGATTCTGCTTTGAAACAAACATTGAAGGAGAATATGCCTCACAAAATAATAGAACTATCTTACTTAAATGACATTCATAGATGTAAGGATAAAATCGAAAAAATAGGGTCATCTAGGAATAAAGTAATGACACAGACACTCTCAAGTATTTCAGTAGTTCTGTCCAATTTAAAAAAATATAATACTAAAACATTTTTATTAACACATGGATTAAAAAAGAAAATTATTATTGTAGGTTTTCCTCACAGAATGCGATTTAAAGCATTTCTGTCGAGGTATAGAGTGATAGCACGAGCTACAGACCTACGTCGAGGGGAAGACAAATACCTAGAAGACTGCCATACAATACTCAGCTGCCTTGAAGGTAAATCGAGACCCCCTGGGCTCGTAGTTACTTGGGCTATTGGAAAGAGGCACATATTTCTAAGGTAACTATCAACTCTCATCATACATTTTTATGAAATGATTAATATTATTTTAAATTATTGGTTATATTAGTGGTAGTTTTGTACTCATAAATAATAAATATTATTAAGATAATGTGTGGTAAGAGTGCTTTCATCTTTATCAAGTTTGAGTTGTAAAAATATTTTTTTCTGTAATCGTTGAATAATGGTAACATTACTAAACTGAAATGAGTGAAGAAAGTGAAACATTTTGCAATAGAGTGAAGAAAGTGAATTGCCTTCTTAATTAGTAATAAGTATAAATTAAAAAATAATTTGAAGTTGGAAATTAAATGCTTTTAAATGTTTCTTAACATTGTAAGAATTTATTTTAACAAAATAAATTGAAATGTGAATGAATTATTGGTGGAAATAATCAATATATTTTAAAATTTAAATATAATAATAATTACCTTCCTTGTTTATAACTGCACTACTTCACAATCATCACTAGTTGTTTTATAACTATGCTTATAACCTTTCACAACCATGCTTATAACCTACCAACAACATACCATAATCTTCACAACATCCTAATTTTGTTCATATTCTGGTTAGATCTGATCATGTATTACACGATTACAGAAAAAATTTAATATTACACTCGTGACGAAAGTAGAATTTACAACTCTTGTGAAATTACCACTCTCTCTTCGCTCGTGTGGGCAAACGTTTCACTCGAGTTGTAAAATGATCTACTTTCGTCACTTGTATAATAAATAACTATTATTCTAGAGATAGATTAATCACATTTTCAAGAATATTATGGAGCTTAGAATAGCCATATGTTTGTTCGATCTCTGCATGGGCTATAGGAATTTATTTAGTGACAGTTATTTTAAGTTTGTATGTGTGTGCATGTACATGTGAATTTCTATTTACATATATTAACTCTAATCACTGAAAGACCCATTAATTATATAAAAATCACTGTGTGCATAATATTGTAGTTTGCCTCTTTTTGTACACAAATTAAAAGTGAAAACGTTTCCTATACTTCATCTCATCGAACTCTTGCATCTGATAAATGAAACTTCTGAGCTTAGATTTTATTATACATGCTCTATTTTAATGTCTAAACATAAAAGCATCTGGTTCAAGCGACTTTATTGAAATTCCTTTTTGATTCGTGATTACATCAGACATGGCTGTGAGACAACCACCACATCTACCCATTATATAGGTAAAATGTTTTATGAGCTGTAGTCACTGAAAACTGGAAGCAATCTCAATAAAAGCCTCGAAAAGAATATTCCATTCTCTTTTTCTCTGTGATAATTAATTCCTCATTTACTGTCTGGCATGGTTTTACACATCTAAGTGATGACTCATTAAATAAAATCCTTAGTAGTCCTGCACAGGAAAGGGTGCTAACTGAAGGCAACCCGTCCCAGTTGCAATAGTATCATAAAGAGGGTGTTCATAAATAACAATCTATATGGTCCTTTGAATCTTTAATATTTTAGTGAGGGTCTACGGCAAGAACTTGAAGCTGTTCGGTGGGAGACATTACACAGAGCAGCAGTTTCTATTCAAGCAGCCTGGCGAGGATACCATTGTCGGAAAAGGTGGCCAACACTCAAGCGAACACTGCAGGCCGCTCACCATCCCACTCTTACCAAGGGTACACATTTTATTTATCACCAATAGATTGCTATAATTAATTGTGAAAAGATATGTTGCATTTACATTAAAATTCTATTAGGTTCCTTGCTTGCCAAGCCAAACATGTGATACCATAGTCTCAAAATATCAAAGCTTCCATTATTTGAGTTTTTATATTATGAAAAATTGTAATTAGCTCAATTGAAATATTTAAACTACCTAGCGATGATTTGAAACTACTGCTTCCTCTTCAATCCATTCTGAAATGTAGAGTTGAATTTGTGGTAGTGACTAAAAGAGAAGATGTTTAGCATGCTTGGCTGGCAGCATTGATGCCTCAAATAATGGAAAAAGTGAGATTGTATTCAATCTTGGCCAAATTATTTTCTTTAGTTATACATAATTTTAATAGTAAGTGATAACTACATTTATCAGTAACACAAAAATTTGAAAATTATGTGTTTGTAATTAAATGTTTTAAAGTATTAATTCTTTTAGATATGTATCAATTTTACTTATAATGTCAGCCACTATGTATGTTATAAATAATTGAGCTACCAAGTCGCTCTTGGATTTTATAGTTTCTATAAATGTGCTGCACAAAGTTGCTTGTTCCTCATATAATTATTTGTGCTGGGACAGAAATCGTGAAAAGAAATGTTGAATTTACATTAAAATTCAAAGTCATTTCAAATAATTATCAGTATGAACATTGAGACCAAGACAAAACAAACCCTCGTATAAAATTATAATTCTTACACTCTGCTCATTCCTGAACTGATAGAGCAATTAAACCTCTAAAAATATTATTGACTAACACAACAAATAATTGGCAAAAATAATTTCCAGGAAGGAACACTGTTGGTCCATTGGCAAGACCAAGACCTCAACCAATTGCTGGCACTCCCCCTCCAGAGCTGACAGACAAGTGTGATCATAAAATCATAGCTCAGACTTGTACGCTATTTGGACTTGATCTGGTAAGAAATAATTATTTTTCTGTATTAAATTTGGTACTAATCAAAAAATAAAACAAAATTTGAGTTTAACTAATTCTAATAATCACATGAACTAAAATCACTTATGGAAAGATGTTAATTATTATTAACTGTAGTTTAACAAAATGCATTTGTAATTATTTAGTGTGTGGGCTATTGTATTAGGGTAAAGAAGATGTTTTCCGGTATTATGTATGAAGACTACATCTTTCTTTTCCCTAGCTGCTGGATTCTGCAATATCGATCACTCAACATTATATTATAAATTTTATTTTGCTTATTTTCAGGAGAGGCCTCCACCAGTACCACCCAGTCGACCATATACAGTTGCTGGGAATACAAAACTTGGCTACCCTCAAACAAGGGTTATGAAAATGCCTTTTCCAGGTAAGATTAATTACTGTTGTTTTTTGTTACAAAAATCTATAGTATCATTCTAGGCTTCTTTGGGGTGGGTTAGAATATGCCCAGAGTATGGTCTACTTATAGTAATTGGGAAAGTCAGGAAGACTTAGCCAGGGTTTGGTATGGTCAACTAATGGAGTTGTAATCCAAAACTAACTTCATATGTTCAGTTAATATGGGCAGACTAGTAGTAGGATATGTGAAAAGAGTGTAATCTATATGAGTGCCCAATTCCATACTCCATTTACGAATCTCAAGAGATGGGTTTTTATGATTAGTGGCCTGGCTACAAACAGTCAAGAATTCAATGGTAGAAGAGGCCCACATCTTTAAAGTACTTTGGTGCCTGCTAAGTAAGCAATACTTATGAGGACCATTTTCCATGATAGTCTTTTGCAAAGAAGCTTCTGTTCTTAAAATGTTTAGATGCTATCCAAATAACTTTGGTCTAAATTTTGCATGAATTGCCTTCATTTTTTTTCTTTTTATTTATAATAGGGGTAGGTAGGATGTTTGTTTTGGGCAATTAACTTCGTGGCTATAGTACGCTATATGAAATATAAAATTTATTGTTGAGGTTACTTTGTATCTGTGTAAATAAATTCACACAATTATTTTACTATGTTTTCAAGCGCACTATGTTTTCTACATACATATTTTTTTTCCTTAAATTCATAAATAAATATTCTTATATCCTATTATATAATACCTAAATTTGACTGTATAGAAAGAAGCTTTTCTTTACTAGCTCTACTACTTATTAGCTTCACAGACATGAAGTTGGGTCCTTCCCATATGTGCTGCTTCTTTTGCTGCTTAGCAGTTTGATTAGTTTTTTTATAGTCTTCAGAATTTGCAAGTAATTATAATTTTATTTATTGTTAGTTCAGCTTTATGAAGGTTCTGTATACTTTGCAGAGCAGTCACAGCACACCAAAAAATTTGTATGATTGCTGTCTATGGTAAGGTAGATTTATTTATAATAACTGAACAAAATAACATTTTTTTTTCTTCCTAGAACTAAAAGTTACAAATGTAATATTGAGTAACTATAAAATTAAATTGTTATTTTTCAGATGATGGAAGTGGTGAGGTCTCACTCTTGAAAGGTGACACGGTAACAGTTATTGGTGCATCACCGAGGCGAGGGCACTTGGTAGTTGAACATTTGAGTCACAGCCTTCATGTGCCATTCCAGTTTCTCGAGCTCAAGCCCTCGCCACTGACTATTTAAAATATTTGTTTCCCTGAGGATTTGTGTAAATAGGGGGTGATTTTGTAAGACTGAGGATCAAGTGAGATGGTATTACAGTAGGGACCAATGCTCTACTCGCCATGTTTCTGTAATATTTGAATCTTTAGCTCATACACTTTCCATTTAAAGCTAAATTGAAAGTGTAAAAATATTGTTCTCCAATCTACTAAGAGCTAGAAACTAAGAGGTCGCTTTTGACTCCTCCATGTTCAAAAATGAATTACTCAAACATAGGAAAATAAAATTATAAAAATAATTTTTGTAAAACTATTCAAAATCTAATTTTATATGTTTTTAGTAGAAATTACCTTTTGCTTTAATCATGTTAAGTTAATGTGAGGGGGGAAGAGAGAAAAAGTGGAATATCTATGTTTCATTCAGGAAATTATTTCATATTTCCATCTTTTGGGATTACCTTTACTAAAAGTGAAAGTTTCATGAACAAAATTAAAAGATTTCAACAGTTTTGTCAAAACTGCTCTTTAAAAATTATATGGCTTATTTAAATGTTTTCTTAAATATGGGCTTTCAATTATATGCAGCAAGAAATATCATGTGTTTTGTTGTTCACAAACCTTATATTCCTTAATTTTAATACATATATCATGGTGGTTAGCCAGAATTTATGTTTTGAGGGCCAAAGAACACGATCATATAGAATATTTTGAATTCTTAAACCTGCCAAACACAATTAAATTGATTTTAAACAATCATTTATTGCCTTAATTCATCAAGCATTGCTTTAAAATATTCTTTGTTGAAAGCTTAGGATTTGTTTAATCGTTTGCAAATAGTATAAAAAAATTCAATTAGGGCTTTGGGAAATTACTGCCCATTGATGTCACTGGATGTACTATTATTCATTATAATAGAAAAAATATATTAATATTAATAAATACACTTATTATCAATCCAATGATTGATTATTTTGTTGTATTTACTATATTATATATTTAATTTTATACTTTTTCAGTGTCTTTGGCTTTGTTATTTGCTAAATAGACTCAGAGATCTCTCTACTCTTACTGATGTCTATTGTTGGATAGTGTCATGTAAAGGGCAATGGGATATAACTCAAGTACTTTATGATCCTCTTACCTTATTTTTACCCCCATGGAAATACAAATAAAATATAAAAAACTAAAGTCCGAGTAAAACTAGTAATTTCCAGAAGTAATTATTTTAAAACCTGGGGAAGTGTTTCATCAATGAGACTAATTTTTGCTTGTTGATCACAAATAGGATACAGTAGTAATTGGGAAAAAGTTGTAAAACTAACAAATATTGAAGTACTTATTTGCCTCCATTGACACTTCTAAGCCTCCCTCTTTCCCACCTATACATGTTTTCAGTGAAATTAAATTCAGTTATTAAACATAAATTAAAAATATGACTATATTATAAAAAGTATCAGTCATTGTTTATTAATCCTCCAACCGCGGGTGACGTGGAAATAGTGTTCTGCTTAACCCTCCAGCCGAGGGCCGATTTTCATTTTTTCTGTCAAGAAACGCGGGCAATTTTAGTACATTATTTAAGTTGAAAATATGACTTGTTTGAAAAAGACATAGAAAAAAAAAACGACATGGATATAGCGTGGCCCGCAAAAATAAACCAAATAAGCAGATTGCTATTTCCACGTCGCCCGCGGTTGGAGGGTTAAAGTAGAATTAAAAATGTCTTAATACACTTCATTTTTTTGTTTTAAATTAATTAGTTTTTGAAAATGGAGGAGTAGTACCTAAGTAAAAAACATCCTTGATTTTTTCATAATGGAATCTTTATAAAATTGTTTAAAGTTTGTAAATAGAAAAAATTATATTTTTAAGATTAGTTAAAAAGTTATTTGAAGCCAATATTCCAATAATTTCCTATGGGCAAAATGAGTATTGAACCATGTCATTTTGGTGTCTCAAAAAGGCGAAAGGTTACTCATAATGATATTTATAAGCCATTAATTTTTTACTTTGTTTGTATAAATGTAAATAAAAGTCCAGCTGCATTAAAGCACATAATTCCTCACCCAGTGATTATTTTAATGCATTTTGTTTTATAGTAAAGCCATTATTTTTTATTATAAGTGACGAAAAACAAAGTACACTTGAAGATCAAAATCAATGAATTTTGTATTTATTGACATATGCTTGTTTCTCAGATCATTTTAAAATTTCATGGCAAGTGTAATATGGCTTAGATATAGATAAAGGAACTAATATTGAAAGAAATGTTATTCATTTTAATCCAATGTAAAAAATATCTCCCAACTTTAAAATGTGTTCAATATTACAAATAAATTATATAACTTGAAGCTCAATTCTTTACTGATTATGAAATGCAAATATGTAAGATATAATATGAACTACTCCTACAAGTTTGTCATAGAGGTGTCATAAATTCTTAGTAAAGTGGCATACTCAATTATATATTTTATTCTCTGAGAAACTTTACTAATTAAGTAGCCCTTTTAACATGATTAGAACAATTTATAAGAGTTAGCTCAGAATAACTTTGATGGTGATTGTCTGTGAAGTGAATTTCAATTACTACATTTCTACCTTCAAACTAGATTTAAATTTTCATTTTTGTGTAGAATATTTAATTCATTTATAGACAATAATGTCAGAGTGAGTTGTAGCAATTATAAATCAAAGCCACCTTTGTTTTAAATTTAAAAATTGCACTGTAAAAGGTTGGTTTAATCGTATCCCTGCCGTAATTAGCTAAACACTTACAGTTTTCTAATGGATGTCATCGCAGGTAAATTGATGGTTACAAAACAATTTAGCAATAATCTATCAGTTATATATTATTTAATAGTATATGAAATCTAAATATTTTCTTCCTAAAAATGGAAGTAAATTTCAGATGTTATGAAATTATTGTTTTATATAGTGAAACTCGGTATATTATTTTGAAAGTAATTATCGAATGTTCATTATGAAATTTAGTTTTCAAAATTAATATTTGAATAAACATTTTCATAAAGCATTACCCTAATATTATTAATTTTTCATGTTACTATACTTTTTTTGGGAATATACATACAACTTTGTCGCTATGAAAGACCCAGAAATAATTTATTTTTATTGTCTATGACTTTAATAAGTTTTTCTACATCTTTCGATTCCTGGCGAACCTTCTTCCTCTTATTATAAAGTTACCAGAAACAAAAATGCTTAAATATTTAAGGTATAGTTGTAATTCATACAAAGAAATAAAATACAGGCTGCAGTAAATAAAAGTACACAAATTGCAATTTTGTATTATATTCAGGCGAGTTTTAGTTTTTTTTTTCTTTCTTTTTTTAAAGTATGGAAAGTAAAATATAGTTAAAAATAATTAAACTTGAATTATTTTATGATTAAATATACTTAACAGGTTTCCAAATTGACAAGTCACTTAAGTCTTTACTAGGTTTAAGGAATTCATGTTTCTTCACAGAAATTTATTATTTGTGAAAATTCGTCACTAGCGTGACTATATCTCATATTACTTTTATGTTTTTTGTTTACAAATAAAGATTATTTTTGCTAAGGTCAATAATTTCATGTCCCCTTAGAGACTACTATTTCATCCCTTTCATGGGGCCATAAAGTTATTAATTAATTCTATACTGAAATTTCAATCAAATCTATCAATATGCATTATATTAATAAAATGATATCAAAATACATATGCTTCAGTATATATTATTAATGCTAAGTATGAAAATAGTATATGTTTAGTTTTCAACAATATTTTAGTTGGTTAGTTAATTCTCTTGTTTTTTTTTTAGTGTACAATATCGCCTTTGTATTAGTCCATGCTAATAAACCGTAATTTATTTATATTTAAAATGGAAATTTATACTTCATTGCTTTAAAAAAAAAATAATAAACAGTGTTTTATTGTGAAATTTGTTTTATTAGAATATGATTACATTATATTTAATTAAGAATAAAAGTGTTAATGTATTTTTCTGTATCTATTGCCAGATTAACATATATTTTTTTGTGAAATATGAGCATCTTGTTTAGGAATGTATTATGACTATATACCAGTGATTTCTGTTCTCTGAAAAATCCACCTTGTTCCTGAGATAATATGGCATTATTTGTAGTATTATAAATTATATGTAATGATTTATTAACTTGTAATTTTAATCGTTGTCTTTAGTGTTATCAAAATAACAGAACTGCTTTATAGTTTAGTAATTTTAGTAGTTAAAATTGTATAGTACGCTTTATATATATTTTGTAAATATGCCAAAATTAATGTAAGAGTGAATGCACTTCAAATATCATATATTCGGGAAAAAAATAAATTGTTTTAAATAATTTACTGATCCAAACATTTTTTAACTTATTATCAGTTATGTAATATTTAATTTATTACTATTGGTATTGTCATATTATATGTTTGAATATCTTTGGTATATTCTGCAAATGTTTCATAATTCAAGATTCGGCTTATTATGATGTGATGAATTAAAAATTTATTTAAAAAAATTGCGACTTAAGTGTAAACTCCAGGAAAATTCATTAACGCCTATATAAACTCTTTTGTTTTTTTGTTTTTTGGATTTATATTTTTAGTTACATTTTCTGAATTTAAGGCCATGAATTGTTTACTATAAATTGAAGGGTCTAAATAGGATTTTATTACACTAAAATTCTGAAGTATAAAACTTAAAATATTTTTTTGTGTGTGATTATTTGAAGTGCATCTACTGTTTATTTTTCACATTGAAATTATGTGAAAGCTCAAACCCGAGTGCTTTCTGCTCTCTTGCCATTTCTCACTTGCCAAACGTCTTTTTTATGAGTACAATTGTATATAATATATATATAAATATGATTTTGATATATCATAATCCTTAAGTGTTGTAGAATGTAGCTTTTAATTTTAAGATGAATTGCTGTTATTTATTTCTTTATATGATAAAGAGTGATGTACGAAAATAGTATCTCTAACAGTGCCAAAATCGAAGTGGTTTAACAAAAATTTAAAGAATAATTCTTAATTAACCAAGTGTGAATATATTGAAAAAGAAAAAAAGAGAGAAGCTAAAGTGAACTATTATTTCTTAAAATTATATATGATATACCGTCCATTTTGTGTTTGAGAATGTATGTTATTTTTATAAAAGTGATTTTATATTTTGAATTTTAGTCTTATTTCTTTGACCTAATCCATTTAACTATAATTCACACTTACAATTAATATTACATACCCTTTCAATTGGAGTGGGTACAAATATTAGATGTACTTGTTTTATTGCTTTTTACTGACATTTTGACTATAGCACACTGTCTAAGCAATTTAAAAAGACATTGGACAACTGTTTAATAAAACAAGTATTGTTGAGAAACTGTGTGTAGAGAAAGAATATACATTCACAAGTTGCGATCTGAAAACTTAAGTTAATTAAGTTGGGGGTCTGTATTTGAGCCAAACTTTTAGTGGCCCATTAAAATGTTTGTGATTCAAAAAATTCACAAATACTAGAATGGGGCAAGGATGATGTATCATATCAGCACAGTTCCATTCTAGTTTCCCCTCTTATTAAGAACCCTATACAGGACTGAAGCTGAATAATGTATTCCACTGACTAAGGAATGAAATAACTATCAGTAGGTAGCACCATGGGCCCTCGGCAAAATTAGCTGTGCCCCCACCCCCTAGCAGAATGTTTGATACCAAATATAATACAAACAAAATTGTTATTTAACAACAAATATACATATATATATATATATATATATATATATATATATATATATATATATATATATATATATATATCCACACACATATCATAATACCCTTACTGCCATGTTTTTAATAAGAATATTTTTAATTGAAATTAATAAAATAAGTAGCTAATGAATTAGAGGTATAAGTGCATATATTATTCATACAAACATTTATTGTAGGAATGTAGGCTATTAAAAATATTAATAAATCTAAATTTACCTGTAATAATAATTCAGGACCAATTTTCAAAAAAACCTGTAAGATTAGCATAAATTGCAAAATCAGAATCGAAACATTTGCTAATAGAAATATGTATCAGCGATTTATTTACAAATGTAAATAAATATTATTTGGGGTATTAATTTATAAAAAAATTAATGGTTTTTTAAATTTCTTTTTTTTCTTTTTTCCATTTGAGGCCATGGGCCCTCGGCATTTTCCGACCTGGCCAGTCTGGTTCTGGATCTGTTTCTCTTGACAGATATCAAACATTGTCTCTTAAATATAAAATAATTAATTAAGGTGAACGTGTGATCTTAGGTAATGAAACTATGGCTAAAATAAAAATTCCTTCTGAGGACTAGGGGGAATACTGCCCCTTAAAAAAACAAATAACTCAACTAGAAATTTCATTATTATTTTGTAACATTTTTTGATTTGATACATAATAACAGAGATATTTATAATTTTGGATTAATCACTTCTAGAAATCTTCTACTGGTTCCTTGCTCTATTTTGGTCTTTAATGATGTGATCATTACCATTTTTGTTAGGAATCAATTGAAATTTATAATGATACTTATCATTATTGGGAGACGATTATTAAATCATATTAAAAAAGACACTTTATTGTTTAAAATTAAACTTCTAGAGTTTATTTGAATTACAAAATGTAATTATAAATTAGAGTTAGCCCGAAGCTGGGCGAAATTGCGGAGTAGCTGCATAAAGCGGTTGTCCCCAGCCGTTGTCTGCCACATCAACTCTGCAAGGTCCAAGTGGTGTAATAATAAATGATCACTCATTTTATGTGATAACAAAAGAAACTAAATGACTAAGAAAACCAAGTCTAGTATGAACAGCCTAAAGCGATAGCAATAACAGCGAATAGCGACTCTCAGTTTTGAACCAGTAAATATTTTATCTGTTAATAATGAGTGTCCTCCCGTTAACCATTTTGCCATTTATAAATTCTAGAAGTGTTATTTTAAATAATAAAGTGATTTTCTTTTAATTATGATTTAATAATCGTCTTTAGACAACTGATAAGTACCTTTATATCTCCTAGAATATTAATTATAAATATTATAATAAGACTTAAATATGCAAGAATTAGAGTTACATTTAATTACAATATAATCAAACACTAATTGCACGCTTCATTACTTTTCTAGAAATGCCACAAATCCAAATTCTAATGTTTGTTCGCAACAAAAAAAATAACATAAATTATCTTGAATTAGAAATATTTTATGAAAATGCAACTAGCCAACCAATACTCAAATAGACTTTGTACAATACGAAGGGACCCACAAAAACTGTACACTGAAATGAAAATTAACTCGATTTTACAAAGAATTAATTCATTCATCAAGCCAGAGAAATTTTGATATTTGGAACCCTATGGACCTACAGATCTTTTCAGGCCCGATTTATTTTCTAAAAAAAGTCTGTCACGCAGGAGCTAATGTTTTCCCAAGTGCGGGTATGATACACTAGTGATCTCATTTCACCATATATTTTATATTTCCAAGTAAAAATCTGATGAGTAGAAGAAGAGGTTTACTGATGGGTGAAAACAAGAAAGTACAAATACGTCTCTTAATATTTGGGCTAAAAAATAAGGTATAACAGTGTCATGAAGGGGCTGCATATACTAAGTAGATTTTCCACGTGACGTTTTACAACAGATAAATCTATATACTTTTACACTTAACACCACCCTGAATATTAAGTGAACAATTTTTTTTTTTTTATCTGAGACCCAGCATATCTGTAGATGAAGGTGTTAAGGTGGTGTAACCCACCGGGGGTGAGAAATGATAGTTCCCCTTCTACTGAACTTGGTTCCATTATAAGGGAGGAGGTAATTTTTATGGGGTGTAATGGAACTTACAAGGGTGGGTGACCTGATAGCTGGTGATATTTACTAAATAAAATATAATAATATAATATAAATAACTGATATAATAATAATATAATATAATATAAAATATAATAATATAATATAATATAAAATATAATAATATAATATAATATAAATAATAATATAATATAATATAAAATAAAGATAATAATATAATATAATATAAAGTATAATAATATAATATAAATAACTGGTGTTTTATTTACTAAATAAAATATTTAGTATTTCAGCTTTAAATATGATGGTTGATGATATATTGGATTATTCATAACATACGATGACAAAAAGGGAAGTTTATTGGAGGCTGAAAACTGAAAAATGCAAATATCTCAGTTAATATTCGAGATAGGCAATAAATGTATATAACAATATTTATAGTACATTTAATTTTCAATATGATTGGTTCTTTACATTTTTTCGATATGACGTATAGTAACGGAGATATTTCGAATTTTCAAAATTCTTCCACACTAAACCTCCCCCCCCCCCGCCCTCGTCCAATTTCAACCATTAACGAACTTGATCTTTCTTTTTACATAAAACTATTAAACATCGATTTTAGTAACGATCAAACAATAATTGCGACCACTACAGCGGTGACAGACAATATATATATATATATATATATATATATATATATATATATATATATATATATATATATATATATAATATTGAGCGGACTTCATTTTCGTCATCTCTCAAGTAGGAGCGATGGACATTTGAAGAAAAAGGCAAAAATCGCGTCATGAGTACGACCTCAATCGCTGATTCCCCTTAAGGGAAATCTGCTAAAAGTCAATAGATTTTTACAATCGATTTAGAATAATTGTTTAAAATCGATACCTCATTATTGGGTTAAATTCAATTTTCTTATAACATTTAATTATCTGCTTGGGTTGATTAATTTTTTGTAAGTATGAATACAAATAAATTATGATTCGAAAATGTTTGAGTGGTTGCTTGCTTTATATCGAGTGATTATACCTAATGCAGGGCATTATTTATAGTGTTTTTTGTTTGGAGTTTCTCTCTGCGCCGGCTTCTCCTGTTACATTCCTATAAAGGTTAAAGGAGTATTGTCGGTCGAACATGGTGGCGAATACAGAAGACGATGATGACAGCCAAGAAGATACCATTAATTATAAGGAACAGTATCGTTCTTTCAAGAGGAAACTCAAGTTCCTAATATACGTGAGTACCCCTACATTTGAAAACCAATGTTTTGTAGTGAAATCATTATTTTGAAAAACTTATCAGCTCCAGCTGTCTCCGTTTGTGTTCCTATTTATTGCTTTTGAATTTATCGGTGCTAACTTATCTTTACAACTCGTTTCTTGAGATATCTTATGGTTCACATCGTTAGTCCTGTTTCACCTTAAAGATAACAATTATATTTTAATAAGCCTACAGAACTTTGTTATAAATCTGAGTTTCTATGTAATACATCTATACACACTTATTTCCCCAAAACACACCCAACTTTATATAATTTAATTCCCTAATATTTAAAAGCTACTTGGTTTTATTAAAAATGTAAATATAATTATTGTATTTAACTACAAAATAATTCTGTGATACCAAAATACAAATTATGTAGTTTCAATTTGAGATAATTTACTATAGCTCATGTACGAAAATCATAACCTTTAGCATTTATTTTGTCTCTAATTAGGTCATTGACAGAGCTGTCAATTTTGTCATAGCTCTAACCTTTTGAGTAGTTACCTGCCTGTGCCTATTCTAAATTATACCCTCCCATAAAGAATCCAAAAAAAAAAAATAAAAATGATTTCTTTTCTGTTTTTATATTTGAATGAATCAGAAAATATTTATACATTTTCTAATTATATATAAAAAATATAGAGTAAATAACAACTGTTTTCATCTGTGACATGCCTGAAACTTGTACAGCTTTTAGAACTTTCATTTTCCTTCTTTCAAAAGAAACAAGAGATGTGTAAATAGTAAATTGTTACATTTGCTAGTTCTTCAAATTTCTTTATTCAAGTTTCTTTATTGGCTATTGCCTCTAATATTTCTTGTTTATAAAAATATAATTTAGGTCAAAATAACTAGAAAGAAAGTTAGACCCAGAGACAACTGATAGTAGTGATTAAGAACTTTATTAATATCATTAGAGATCTTAATTATAATGGAAAAATATTAAGAAGTTCTACTATTTAATATTTGATGTGAACAATAAGTTTCATTACTCTGTTTTTGGAAGTAGCCCAACACCCATACATCAAGATCAATACAGTCAGTCCTTTCTTTAGTGTAAATACATAACAGTGGCCTAACAAATAATAAATTCTTTCATATATTTGCACTAGAGAAATTTGGTTTGTTAACTAAAGAATTAAATAGACTCATGTTTTTTAAAAATAATTTTCTTTTTAACAGAAGTTCCAATTTTGGTGCATTAAATTATTTATTTACATCCACTTTTTGCAACTAAGGCTAATTGGGATGAGTTATCTACAGGTTGCCACCCTTTTCTAGCCAGGGTGGGACTAAGGATTTTATTTAATGAATTCCGTCACTAAATAAATTCCTATTGCCCAGGCGAGAATCGAACTCACCACTCTAGGTGTACCATGTGAGATTAAAGTCTACACTTTAATGCACATGGCTAACCTGATCCCCCAGTTGAATTAGAATGTATAATAAATAATTTGAAGTTTCAGGTGTAATTCTTGCCTTTAAACAGTTTTATTTAACTTCACTGTGACATCAAATCAAAATAGCATGTTCTTTCATCATGATCAGGCTATGCCTTGTAGTTGGAACGATTGTGTTCCTCTGGAAACTGCTCTTTTCATATTATTATACCTTCCAAAACCCATAAGATGTTCGATATTTTCAAAATAAGATTGTTTAGGCCAGCCCTCCCCCTGGTGCCATAAATAAATAAATAAATATATATATATATATATATATATATATATATATATATATATATATATATACATATATACATACATTTGAATCATTTACTATTGTATTGTCCCGCTTTTACATCACACAGGGTAAAATTCCTTGACAAATATATGGTGCCTCGAAGAGAATACATAACAACACAAACATTTTAGATTACAACAGTGAAAATAAAGATATTGATGTTTTCTGTTTCTTATCAAAATTTTGTGAAAATTAACAGTATTAAAAAAATAATTTTATTATTTTTATGGGGGTGCTTAAACAACAATAATCGGTACATTATTTATTATATACAGTTGTACTTATTATTATTATTCTGTTTCTTATAAATCTTAGAGAAGAATTATGTTAATTTGATATATCAGGCAACTGATCTTTATTTAGACATTAAAAAAAAATTATTTAATCTACATTTACATTGAATCATAATTTATTGAATTAAGTATTATAATTATTTATTTTATATTATGTACCAATGTATATGCTTTTAATTTGTAATTTAGAAAACATTATTTTTATGTACACATTTTTTAATACGTTATATTAATAACCATACTGGTGGTAACCTATAGATAACCTGTCCCGATTAGCCATAGTAGCATAAAGTGGACGTAAATAATAATAAACAAATAAAATAACCATACTAACAGTAATTGGCCAGGCTCTTGGCAACATATTTGAAAACATAAGCCAATAAAATATCTATATATCCCTCTTCCCCTATGCCCAAGAGGTTTCACCCTTCTTTTTTCCATATCCTTGACGAAACTTGGGGTGGAGTGCAGTTTAACCCCACCCTTGGTGGATTCATCGAAAATCGGGTGATCACGTCATTATTATTATTTTTTTCTCATTGCTTTTTTAACTCAATTTTAAACAACAACGCGTAATCCGGTGATTTCATGATGTCCACAATGTTTATAAACGTTACTTCAGCGGATTTTCAGCTTGGCGGCATCAAGGGTGGGGTTAAACTGCATTTTCACCGAAACTTGCTTTCACTTATCATATTTAGAAATTCCACAATGGACTTTTTATTTCAGTCCAACTTGTTCTCGTGATTCTCTGCCAAATTCATATTTTCATTGGTTCCAATCTGTTAAATTCTCTTCTTTGGAGCGTTCAATTTTGGTTTCTGAAAAGCAGTACACTCCAAACAACAGACTTGGTTGCTCATGTGCTTATTAGTTAAAGTACTCCTATTGCTTTGGAAGGCTTGTTTAACAAGTGCTATTCTTCTTTCTGCTTTAGCTCTATTGTCATTGCCTTTTGTGAGATGCTTCCTAGGTAACAGTGTTCTTTTAATTTTTCAAGAATAACGTAAGTGCGTTTCTTAAAAAGAAAAAATCCAAAATGTATCTTGATAAGTGAATTCAAATACTTACTAAACCTAATGTTAACCTTCAACTACTACCATGTTTTAAAGTTACATAAGTACTACCATGGGTCTCTTATGACCCACACAAAAAAAGTTTACATTTTTTTAATATAATTTTTTAATGGAATACATAACAAACGTGACACATTTTAAAATACAAATACAATAAAAATAACTTGTTTTTACACTTTCCAAAAAAACCTATTTGAATTAAAAAAAAAAATCCAAGTTTCAAATAGTATAAAAACCAATATGTAAAAATGAATTTTAAAAGCCATCTTTCTTCTTATTATATTTAAGCGTGTTCTGCTCATTCTGAAACCGAAAGTAATTCAACATCATAAATAATAAAGAAACTGTGAGGGGCTCCCTGCTACACGAACAAATAAATTAAAATTATATCTTCGCAGTTCCGGCAGAAACATTTAGATTCAGAGTTTTTCTCGCAACCTGTATTATTACAGTTAGAATATATTGTTGAATGTTTCGGGTCAGACTTTTTGCACAATTCATCCTCATTTAGCTCTATTTCTGAATCTGTATCATGATCACCTAGCAGCAATCCAGAGAAACCTTAATTTTTATTTTATGCTCGGGTCGTTTTTGACCTATGGTAGTAGTTAAAAGTTAATACAATCATATTTTGTGATGTAAGGAGAGAACAACTATTAATTGTTTTGCTATGACCATGCTTTATTTTGTATTCAGGAAAATGAGTGCTTTCAAGAAGCTCTTAGGACTAACCAACGACGTATGCTGAAGGTGAGCAGGGATCGGACGTTCCTGCTCGATCGCCTCCTCAATTATGAGAAGGTCGAAGTCACCAGCTCTGAGTCTGATGACACTGAATCTTCTGATGATGAAACTGGAAGAGCTGATGCTAAAAGGTACGGCTAATATTTTTGTCAACAATCTATAATTTCTATATCTGGGGTAATTATGAATGTTTTTTTATCAGATGTTCTCAATGAGAAATCAGCCAGTTACACGGTTTTCAAAATATTTCTAATGAGGCCTGTTCAAATCTATACATATACTTGTCTTTTAAGATTAGAGGTCACAATTTTTGTTTGTGTGATACTTTACTTGATATTTAAATGTTTTATATATATGAAACTAAAGATCAAGTTCGTTGATCCTGGAAATCATCAGAGCTGTTGGAAGGGGGAAGTTTTGAGGGAGAGAATTTTGAAAATTCTAAATGTATTCGATATAAGAAAAATAAAAATAAAATTGTATAGAACCAATCTTATTGACAATTTAATTTCCTATAAATGTTGTTATATGTATTTTTCTCTTATCTTCAATATATGCATTTTTTATTTTTAACCTTCAATAAACCCCAACTCCTACTTATCTTAACAATAATTAGCTCTGATGTCATGAACCACTTTATTCGAAGTTTAAATGACAAATATTGTTTTCATAGAATTTTTAATGTTTGCAAATATTTGCTATGTGATGTCATCATTTAAAATTTTACGAAACCACAAACTTTTTATTTGATCAACACCACGATCAATATTTAACTCTATGAAAAACTCAAGATTATATTAGTTAATGGCTGAAATCCTCCTTGGGAGAGGGGTGGGCTTTAGGGGGATTATTGAAAGTTCGAAATATCTTTGTTACTATAGTCATACTGAAAAATTTTATCTACCCAATGTTTTGGAATTTTATATTTTACAACTATTGCATTATACATGTTTTCTCAGACACATATATTAACCAAGTTGGTTGTATTTTTTTGGTTTCAGCCTTTTTTAAACCCCATTTCTACACATCTGATTCCCTAAATGCCTGTGACTAAACATTTCAAGACTAACTAAATTTTAATTCCTAATTATATTTGCTTATTACTGTGGGAGAAATGGAGAATAGGATGCGAGATGAGGTTATCAGCTTACCATATTCCATTGCGATGGAATTCTGCTTAGTTTACATAGCACCTGACGGATTTTTTCGGTTTGAGTAAAACCATTATTATAAAGTTTGTCACACAGGGGCTACGTTAACTAAGCAGATTTCCCATATGCATCATGTATTTGCATTTATCTCGAAACGTAAAAGTTTACTGAGAACATTACGTGGTATTTACGCTTCAAATAAAGTGTTTCATAATATAACAGCTTTTTGATAATATGACATGAGTAGAAGTGTGAGTTTACTGAAGGCTGAAAACTAAAATATGGAAATATCTCATATTAATATTCAATTTAGAGAAAACATGTATATTACAACATTTATAGAACATCACACTTTCAATAAAATTGTTTCTATACAATTTTTTGATCTGATGCATAAGAACGAAGATATTTGTCATTTTTCTAAATTCTCTCCCTCTAATCCCCCTCCAACTGGTCCGATTTTAGCCGTTAACTAACATATCTTTATTTTTACATATGACGTTTAAATATCGAGTCTGGTAATGTTCAGAAAAAAATTGCTACTGCTAAAGCCTTAACAGACATGTGTAATTTCTTAACGGACATTTTTCAATAATTGCATTATTAGTATGACCCCAATAGCTGATTTCCCTTAGAGGAAATCTGCTAAAAAAAATGCTACTGATAAATAATGTAGCTGAGTATTAATTACACATATCTTGAATAATGTAAAAAACAATATCTGATGTGGACGTCACATGACTTTCTTGTACTTTAATTTAATTATATGAACAAAATGATTTGCTACACTTCATTTAAAAATATTTAATGTGAAAGTTATTTGTGATATCTCGGTTCTAATGTGTCTGATCAAAAATGTTCATATATTTAAGTTAGAAATCTTTTTATGATAAACAAAAAAGGAGGTCATTTACAAATCTTTTGTATTTCTAATAGGTTATTTTCACTTTTAGTTTTTTCCTGCCAGGCTCACCGAATAAAATTCTTTGTGTCACAATGTTAATACATTTTTTGCACCTATTTTAAATCTCAATGCTCTTCCAGATTGTTTTAATTTTCATACACCAAATAATATCTTAATTAAATTTTTATATCAGTAAATAACTGATTCTTTAAATATAAAATATTTGCTTTGTATATTCAAAGGCGAAAAATCGATATGGGTCTTGGAAGCTTCAGCAGTTCTCTCAGCTCTGGTGGACCATCGAAAAGCAGTTCAACGAAGAAAAAGAAACCATCTTTAAAAAGTATAAAGTCCTCCAGCCAGCCTCAGGTAAATATTATAATTATTGTACATGTAATAGCAGATACTGGATAATATTGTTTCATAAGTATTGTAATCCTGTGGGGGATAGGCGTCTCGGCTGTTTTGGTGAGCCAACTGAAGAAACATTAACTAGTGTGAACTCAGTTCCAAAGAACCTTGATTTGTTTTTTATCTTTTTTTGAAGCAAGGAATTGTAATCCTGTGGGGGATAGGCGTCTCGGCTGTTTTGGTGAGCCAACTGAAGAAACATTAACTAGTGTGAACTCAGTTCCAAAGAACCTTGATTTGTTTTTTATCTTTTTTTGAAGCAAGGAATTAATGAAGATGATTGTTAAAAGGTGAGTCTTATCAAATTTTCAGCATTGTGAGCTGAACATTTCCCTCTCTATGTGTCCCTCACAACTAATATAGTCTTGGTGGTTTCATGTTTGTTGTTTTAAAATATAGTCTTTACTAATAACTTAGTAGGATATTAATGCTACCAATGATGGTTAAAGTTTTGTTAAACTGAAACTTTTCTTATTATTCTATTGTTATGTTGGTTGGTGATATTCTATCGTTACCTCTTTTAGGAATATCTTTAACCCTTTCATCGCTCACCAGTGTTGGAGTATCACGCACAGGGAGTATGCAATTCTTAGTGGATAGCATTCCACTTGTATGTATGATCACAAATCCAGATTCTCTTCAGCTATTTGTTTATTCCTACTTGATCGTAATTAAAGTTTGTTTTTCAAACGATTAACCTGTTTGAAGAAAAGAAAGTATTGTAACCATGAAAAATATCGGCCTTCAGGTTTCAACAGGATTATCCGTATTAACCTTCCATGAACCATTATGATATCTGCACTTACATTTCATAACTGAAACAGACAAGCCTAAGAGCAGAAGTCCCCAAACTTCATTTTCTCATAGACCACTTGTCATGTTTTCAATTTTGGGTAGACTTCTGCTTAGCTAATATGGTATTTTTGAAAATTTATCAACTTCAATTGTGTTTTGACTGATGTCTAAGTGTAGTGAGAAGTAGAAGAGAAAAAAAACATTAATTTCTGCCACTTTTGAACTTGATCTTTCTTTTTACATAAAACGATTAAATATCGAGTTTGTGCACGATCAAACAGACATTACGACCGCTAGAGCTTTAACAGACAAATTATATATATATATATATTTACCAGCAGGTGGGAAATATGCTTAGTTTACGTAGCTCCTGCATGACGGACTGTATATATTATTGTTTTTGGCTCTTCATAGGCATACCATCTTTTAATCTTTAGATACATGTAGATCTATAAAGAACGTAGTTAATGAAATGAAGGTTCAAAATAAGCCTTTACAAGTCAAGTCCCGAATCTTTGTATTTAAAATGAAAATTCTAAATCCTTCTAAAGCAGTTTATATCTTATGACATATTAGATTCACTACCAATTAAGCAGTAAATAATAAAATGCCCAAAAGAATATTTCTGAAATGTACTCTACTTGAGCTTTCCAACACGGTGAGTACAACTATGTAGAAGTCAACCACAAGTTGCCAAGTCCCTTCTCCACCAGTCGTTTAGATCTACTAATTACAGTTTGAGGAAAATATATTATACTGCCTTTCTAAATTGATTAAGAATTACAAATGCATGCAGAATTTAGAGACTACATTTTTTTCATAAAAAATATCTGATCAGGATAGACGGTGGAAAAAAACACATTAATTTTTTATAAGATTATATGAAGCCGAAATTAAAACAAACCAAAATAAAATTAAGTACTTATGTATTACATGAAATCAATAAGTAAAAATAAACACTTTTTAGTGGGAGGGACCAGTTGCTTTGATAATAAATTGAGTATTTGATGCTTTGATATTTTATAGAAGTATTTATGAGAAATGGCGTGTCTTATGGTGGACTAAAAATGCTTTTTAACAACCTAAGTTTTGATTAAAAACACACGCGTGCTATAGAAGTTGCTAAATAAGGGTAAATACTCATTTGATTCACAGTATATATCTCTCTAATATTTGTAATTAATATGGTGAGTTCATAGTTCTGTAATAATGCTCTTGGTTCTCTCATTGTAACTCAGGTCTGCCGACCAGGAGGTAAGTTGTTCATAGCAATGAAAGGGTTAAACTTATCTTGATTTATACATTACCTATTTCATTAATCACCTCTATTAATTTAATTCATAAACTAATATTCTTCAGTGTTTCCACTACACTGTCACTCTTGTGAAACACTGGATATTTTTTTTTTTTTAAATTCAGTATTCTTTGAAGTTTATAACTATCAGTAACAGCATGGATTGCTCAGGTAATCTAGTTTTATAATTTGTATTCATATGTTATTATTAAATTCTTTCTTTTCTAACTTATAAGTTTGTCTCTTCATTATAGTTATCTATTAATTTATTTTATTTTTCTTCCACTAGTGCATAGTGGGACTCCCATTTTGTTTGTAGTATCTTTGTTAAACAAAAGTATATTGATTGGCGACTAATGTTCACAAGTTTAGTTTCTTTTTAGTTTCAGACAACTAAGATTAAAAAAGTAACTTGATATCGAAACTTACTAGTATGGTCATTAATCTTCATTTTCTGCATCTAATTAATTAATCCAGATCTTTCTATGTCCATCTTCTAGTAGTTTGTTCACCTTTTCTTTTGAGAGTCCAGTAATTTGTGTCAAGTAGGAAATATTTTTTTTTTTTTTTTTTTTTTTTTTTTATACTCACCACTAGGAGGATTTAATATAAATTCCTGCTCTTCTGGTCGTCATTCTTCTTTTTGGCTCAATATGTCCCAGTCTTCTTTATTCTTTGGACTTAGAACAGTATATTGTTCCTCAAAATTTGTTGCCATAAGAGAAAAAGTAGAAATATTGAATTTTAATAAAAATAATAATAAGTATTTTTCGCAGAAATTAGCTGGTAAATTAAATTTGAAAAACTCCTGTTTCTAATATTTTGAAAACAAGGTAGAAATATTGAAGAGAGAGAAATTGGAGAAAAGGCTTTTCACGGTGTGCTTGCAGGCTGATAACGAAATAATTGATGGTTTTGGCGAATATGTATTCATAAGATCCTTATTAACAGACCAATTAACATAACTAAAGCTGTTAAATTGACGAGAAATTAGGAGAGATTGTGTTCAAAGCATCCAAGTGGGGGTTTGAAAGCAAGATATCTCTCTTGTTGCCTGTGAAGGGTTATTTATAAAGCACCTCCTTGCAATGAACAAATCCATCGGACCTATGGGTGTCCACTGTGTTGCGATCTGGCTGCAGCAATAGGCAGTGGAAGCTGTAAAAGATTCTAATTCACACAACCAAATCACTAACAAGAATTTGTGAAGGGTTTACCAACAACCGACTCTATTTAAATATATATAAATTTATTTATAATTAAATATTTGCCAATAATAAATATAAATTAAAATGAAGTGGTACCTTTTAATAATATAATGGGGGACACTTATCTCTACTTAAACTATATTACAATTAAAGCACTTAGCTGTTTTTATAGAATATCAGGCTTTGAGAGATAGTGCAGGTGAGAAGTAGTCTGGCTAAGGCAGGCTGAAGCTGAAGGATTAGTGAGATGTCAACAGACCAGGGTTCTCCCTCCAGAAGATCTGAGATGTGACTGCTTTTAATCCTTCGCAATGTTGTCCTTATATAGACTGAGCCGATGTCGCCCTTTGACCCCACCAATCAAAATATGCTCAAAAAGTGTATTTAAGGGGAAATAATTTGGGTGCAGGTTAGCCATGCGAGTTAAAGCGTTGACCTTTATCTCACATGGTAAACCTAGAGTGGCGAGTTCGATTCTTGCCTGGGCAAAGGAGATTATTTAGTGACGAAATTCATTAAATAACGTCCTAAAATCCCACCCTGGCTAGAAAAGGGTGGTAACCTGTAGATAACCCGTCCCGATTAGCCTAAGTTGCAAAAAGTGGACGTTAATAAATAATAATAATGGGAAATTATTATCAAAATTCATCCGTAATATTAATTAGTGTATTGAGCTGTGAATGTTATTATAAAAATCCATTGGTACTACTACTAATACTAAAATACGAGACCATATGGTGACAACTCCAAATTGGATAAAACTCTTATTTAAAGGTAAAACTATACATTTAAGTATTCAGAAATAATAATCTTAATGTGCTCTGTGCTGGCATTATACAGTATATAAAATATATGGACATTTGTGATGAGTCTATGTAATGCAATGACAGATTCATTACAACTATAGACATTTCATTGTTGTATAAATCTAATGTAATGAAAGAATATTTCAGTATGTATTTTGTGTTCTATTTCTACGATAGATTGTATGGGCTGTATGATTTGCATGTATTTTTAATTGAAGTTGCAGACGATTCAGCAGCCATCGCTATCAGATGGACACATGACATCAGACGAAGTAGATAGGCACCTGGAGAGCCGCCAGCGCTTCTTGGAGATCGATAAAACTCCAGTCACCATCCCCAGTGAAATGTTCAGCAATGACCCCTCCCTTGATAGGTAATAGACGATATTTTTTATAAAAATAAAATATTTATAATTGCCGGAAGTTAATTGGCCACTGGTTTTAAATGACATAGAACAGAGATTCCCAAACTATTTTGGGCAAGAGACCCCTTTTCCAAAATGAACTGATACTTCAGACCCCCATACCCAAATTACTTTGAAAATCCTATCTATTTTTTTTTTTCTATTGATACAAAATGCTTGCCTATTTAAAAACTTTGCAGTTGTTTAAGTGAGTAAAATTGACGTCACTTTTTCATCAGAATTTAACAAAATAAATATACATAAAATTTAGTAAATATCAAGTGTTATTAATATACACTTTGTGACAGAATTCATTAAATCAAGTCCTTAGTCCCACCCTGTCTTGAAAAGATTGGTAACCTGTTGATGTCCTGTCCCAATTAGCCTTAGTTGCAAAAAGTGGACGTTAATAAATAATTTAATTTAATACAAATTACTTCACAATAAATCGTATGTTGCTGGATGTGGGAGTGCAGATCTGACAAACAGGTCTTAATAACAGAAAGACTTCCCACCAATTTCTTTATTAAAGCACAAGGCCTTTTAGCACTAACATGCATCATCAGGTGCTAACAACAAAACAATATGTCTCAGTCTTGTTTTTTATTTCGACTTAGAACATTATATTGTTCTGCAAAAATTTGTTATAAGAGAAAAAGTAGAACTATTTAATTTTAATATACAGTTGAGATACTTAGAATACAGAAAGTAAAGATGATAAAAAAAAGAAAGAAAAAAAAAGTCAGTGTAATGGATGAACCTGGTGAGGTTTTACCAATTTGAAGAGTTTTTTAAAAGTGCAACAATGATATTTCCTACTAAAATACTAGTCATTATTATAACAAGTTGATATATGTATCAAAACTTATACAAGTTGATATCAATCATTTTGGGAATCACCGGACATAGAGGGTATTGTTGGGTATCTACTACAGAAGTAATCAAAACTTCAACTTAACTATACAAAATTGTCACTTGATTCTACATTAAAAAATATTTAATATCTTTTTTTTCCCATTTATAACTTATAATTTTATTTTTCAGCGAATCAAATGAAATATGTGAGATGGAAACGTCACCAAGTAACTTGGGCGAAGACTGTCTCAACAGTGATCTGATTCTCCCAGACTGATTTTATTAAAACTTATTATATCAAAGTATTATAATTTATTACTTTAAATTTAATATTTATCTACCAGTAACATAGACTGATAGAAGCTTTATTTATTTTATTACTAGATTTTTTTAATAATATTATTATTATTATTATTATTGTTGCCTACAAAAGCAAAATCTCTCCATAGTTTTAACATTTTATAACAATGACTGCATTTACTAACATCAAATCAAATATTTCCTCACCATTTTCATTAAGCCTTGGAATATTTGTATGTAAGAAAATTAACTTAAAAACAACAAAGGTATTTAAGTTGTTAAATGTCCTAAAACTGGTGTATGCTCACAATTTTTTTTTTTTTTTAATGTTTTTCTACCCAGAAAAGAAAAATTGTACGAATAAATAACATGCCATTTATTGGCAAAAGGAAACTGAATTTTATTTTATTTTAACCCTTTTCTATTCAAATGTTTATTATAGGGAAAGTTTTGTTTTTAATTATTTTTTGATATGATATTTAGGATAGTTAGGTATTGGCTACAAGAAGTTCTCAATCGATAAAAAAAGTCCGTCACACAGGGGCTGCGTAACCGAAGCAGATTTCCCTCGTGAAGTTTAATAATAGATGAATCTACCTACGGGAACACAACACCACTGTCAATATTAAGTGAATAAATACAAACAGAAATAAGAAATCTTCCCCTCCTGACGGGAAGCATCTGAAATGTAAACAAACAGGTCTGTCAGCTTCTCACCAGAAAGAGAAACAATTACTGAAATACATCAGAATATAGAATATTAACTTTATTGAAAACTATTAACTATGTCTAGTACTATAATTTATAATGAATCAGAGAAATTTTTATCCCAATCAAACAAATTTTAGAAATCCAAGAATTTAAGACAGGGAGGAGGGGGGTGGAGGGGTCACCAGAACATATTTGCATGTATCTTCGTTTAATAAAGCTTTCTTGAAAACAATATTTAGTATTTAAGCTTCGAATAATGTGGTTTATTATATAACAGAGTATTGTTTAAATAACTTGAGTAGAAGTGGGGGTTTGCTGAGTGCTGAAAATGGAAAAATGCAAATATCTCGATTAATATTCAAAATAGAGAATAAATGTATATAACAACATTTATAGTACATTTAATTTGCAATAATATAGGTTCAATACAAGTTTTCAATCCAACTTATATTAATAGAGATATTTTGAATTTTCGAAAATCTTCCCCCCCCCCCCACTGTTCCAATTTCAGCCATCAACAAACTTGATCTTCGTTTTTACATAAAACGATTAAATATCAAGTTTGGTAACGATCAAACAAAAATTGCGACTGCCAGAGCGTTAACAGACATTTATATATATATATATATATATATATATATAAAACATTTTGAACGTACCTCATTTTCCTCATCTTCTGGGTAGGATTGATGGACATTGAAGAAATTTATCGAAAATTGCGTCATGAGTACGCCCTCAATAGCTGATTATGGGAAATCTGCTAAAAATGAGTATATTTTGATACTGACACCTTTGGTGGTGGTATTCTTTAGAACAACAAAGTTTCAGGGAGATACTATCTTACTCATTGTAGGTTACTTTGGCAATGTTAATTAGTAAAATGAAGAGATTTTACTATATGAGATGTAAAGATAAATGCCATATCTTCTATGATCTAGATAATTATTTTACCAATACCATACGCGATATTCAACTGTTTCATATAAAATTACAGATAATGTTCATTAATGACCGAAACTAGACCACGCTGGAGGTTTAGAGAAAGAGTAAAATATAAAATTGTATTTATCTCTTTTTATGTGTCGGATTGAAATGTTTATATTATCAAACTTAACAGAGTAATGTACTACAAGTGTTGTTTTTCATATTTATCTCTTGACTTCAATATTAAATGAGTCATTTGCAATTTTTTTATTTCTAGGCTTCAGAGTTACCCCCACTCATACATACTTAAAGCTTAAGCCAGACTTTTCAGGTTGGTGAATCACTTAACTTCTCAGTTTAAATTGCAATTCCTATTTACATTAGCTACTCATTACTGCAGAAAAGGGGGATTAGAATGTGATATATCATTCCAGCATGAAGGAAATTTGTGATGTCAAAGAATTGTGTTCTACACATTTTCTTGACTCCGGCAGGAGGTTGACTTAGAGTTATGTAGCAATTTTTATGCCGGGAGAGCTCCTGAAGAGGTTAACACTTTGCAGAACATGTAGGGGGATTAAATTATTTATTAAAGTCCACTTATTGCTACAAAATTTAATTGGGGCGGGTTATCTACAGGTTACAACCCTTTTCTAGCCAGGGTGAGACTAAGGATTTTATTTAATGAGTTTGCCACTAAATAAATTCCTAGTGCCCAGGTGGGAATCATACTCTCTACTCTAGGTTTACCAAGTGAGATAAAGGCCAACTCACATGACTAACCTCAGCCACACCAGGGTGATTAATAAATGAGCTTAAGAGAAGTGAGCTTTTTTTTTATAACTCTTTGCCCAACCCTTGTACAGTAAACATGCTAAACACGGCCACTGACGTATATTACATTTTAGCAGATTTTCCTTAAGGGAAATCAGCAATTGAGGTCGCACTCATGACACGATTTTCGAAACTTTTCTTCAAATGTCCATCGATCCTCCCCAGGAGATGACGAAAATGAGGTCTGTTCAAAACTATATACATATATATTTATCTGTTACCGCTCTAGCAGTTGCAATTATTGTTTAATCGTTACCAAACTCGATATTTAGTCGTTTTATGTAAAAAGAAAGATCAAGTTCGTTCGAACCAAGGGGAGGATTTTCGAAAATTCAAAATATCTCCGATCGAAAAATTGTATACAACTAATCTTATTGCAAATTAAATGTACTATAATTATTATTATATACATTTATTCTCTATCTTGAATATTAACCGAGATATTTGCATTTCTGTTTTCAGCAAACCTCCACTTCTACTCATGTTACATAAACAATACTCTATTATATAATAAACCACATTATTCGAAGCTTAAATACCAAATATTGCATTCATGAGACCTTTATTATACGAGATACATGCAAATATGTCCTGGTGAACCCCCCCCCCCCACTCTATCTTATGGTCTTAGGCTTCTAAAATTTCATTGATTGAGATAACAATTATTGTTACTGATTATTAATTACAGTATATAGTAAATAGTTCTCAATAAAATTAATATGTTATATTCTGATATATTTCAGTAATTGTTTTTCTTTCCGGTGTGAGGCTGGCCAGACCTGTTAGTTTACATTTGAAGTGCTTCCCATCGGCAGGTTATTGAAACAATTCTTATTTCCGTTAGTATTTATTCACTTAATATTCACAGTGGTGTTGTGTTACCAGAATGTAGATTTATCTATTACTAAACTTCACGAGGAAAATCTGTTAGTTTACGCAGCCCCTGTGACAGATTTTTGTTATTGGGGTTTTACCAATTAAGGTGATATGTACTCGTATTTTCCTTTTAGAATATGTTTGAAATGCAGACTTCCTTGAAGATTGAATAAAATATAAGCAATCTACGAGTGTTGAGAAATGTTTTTAGAGGTTTGAAGCTCTTTCAGTGACAGATACAATGTACAAAATATAAAGTAATATGAATGTTCATTTTGGAACAAATATTTAGGTCAGAAAAAATTCAAAGGGTTGTATTTATGATTTACTTCAATTATTAGCTGAGTTATAAATCAGATATAACTTTAGTTTTCGGGCTATTAGTTTTTATATAGTTTTGTCATTTTCAATTTTTCATTAATGATGAAGCTAAAATATGTGAGAAATCTGTCTCAAAATTTATCACTTTATAAGACTGTAGTATTTGGGTAGGCTGCATTATTCTCCTGAATGAATTCTAACACTAAGCTCTGCTCCAATTGACTTTTTTTATGGTATGAATATTTCCTGCCATTTCAGTGATTCATGTTCATTAACTGATTATATAGTTGAACATTTGTAAAAGTTAATTTTCTTCTAGTAAATTTTTTGGAGTATCATAAAAATATCGCCTGCTAACTCTTATTAACCCTCTAGTGCATAGTGTTGCATATCTGCAACATATTCTTAAAATTCATGCTATTGCTTTCTGTTGAATTATTAGTGAGTGAACTTGTGTTGAAGACATTCTACAACATCCACTGAAGACCATATAGAGCTCTTTTAGATCCTTATAGGTCCTAACAGGTAAGTAAAGGGTTAAGAAAGCTGCTTCTTCTTAATGAATTCTGGTGACTTCTGACCTATTGTTGTTTATAAAATTAATAACTTTGTGCTTCACAGGCTAATCAGGATGGGTTATCTCAGAGTTGGGCAGTAGTTAACTAATTTCAGTAGTTAACTACATTTTAACTACTAACTACAAGTAGTTAACTAATTGAGCAATTAATAACTACTAGTTAGTACTTAAAATGTAGTTAACTACTTATTTTAACTACAATAATTGTAGTTATTCTTTTAACTACTAACTACTAGTTAAAAAAAGTAGTTAGAATTTTAACTACTAACTACTAGTTGGTAGTTAACTAAAAAAAATAGTCAATTACCAGGATAGTTAACTACTATTGTAATTAACTACTGTGCCAGTGAGTTAACTACAAATTCAACTATCAATTTACTGAACTCTCAGACAAATTCTGAGGTGGTCCTTGTGGACGGGAGGGGATTTCTTGTCAAGAAAAAGTCCAAGAAATTCAAACAGGGGAAAGAAGTCAGATTGGTAGATGATAAAATGTGAACCAAAAGTTTTACACTATTTCAAAATGACATTTTGACTCTTGTCTTTAATAAAATTTTACCCTTTATGAAATTTTCCCTGTTATCTGTAATTAACAATTTCGTAGAACATAGCCAAGGTTAAAGTTGAGGTAATTATAGTAAAAGATAGGCACTATTGTTAAGGAGTGAGTTGAATGGAACCTCTTATAGGCTACAGCTGCTGTCTCCCTCTCATAATTGGTCTGATCCATAACTAAGAATGTCTTATATCATACTTGCTCACATGTCACAAGTTTTATAAACTCTTTTGTCTCTGATCTTTCCGAGTCTATGTAATTTTAGGCAAAGGAATATTCTTCAACTGAATACCTGAGTTTCCCAAATGCATTTTTTTTTTTACTTGGCTTTTGCGTGTCTTCCAAACGAGCCACAAAATTTCTGTGAACCTTTATTTCTCATTCTTGGGGTTTACATTTCGTGGAAAAGGTTTCGACCACGATGGTTGTGCCGCATATTTGTGTTTCAAAACTTTTGGTTGACCCAAAATCTCAATTCATTGTATGAGATCCATTAATAACAATTGTTTGTTATTTAATGTATTTCACTCTAACTAAACATATTTTTTTTTTCATTTTTTACATATTTAACTAGTTTAAACAAAAAAATTGTAATTATGCATTGTTATTATTTATTTGAATGGATTGTTTTGTAATAAAGTTATTTCTCTAATGTCTTAATTGTTTGTTAAAATCCAACAAAATATTATGCTAATTTGGACTACCTTTTATTAAAAAAATATAAAAGGACCGCCAGTTTATTTAACTAATACATGCAAAGAAAAGAACAGGTTCATTTGTTTATAATATCTTATCATACAGAATTAGGCAACATTTTCAATATAAAGTAACTGTCGGACCTTTAAAAACACAACCCGAGATTCACAGAGAGGATATATCCCCCCCCCCAACACCCCCTCGTATAATAACAGTAATAATAAGGTGGGGGAAGTTTTAAGCAGGATTAATTACAGGAGAGATATCGGTATGATTTGCAAATACATTGGCAAAATGCTGTACCTTACGAAAAAATCCCCTTGAAGAGAACAATTCATGTACTAATGGTATTTAATGTTTTGTATTTTTAAAGTATACCACTTTTGTACTTTGAATACTTTTGTTTAGTATTGGTATCATGTTTCTGAAAATGAAATAACCAAAAACACTTTAGCGAGCGCTTAAATAACCACACACACAGCAGTAAGATTATACATGCAAAGTGTTGGCTAATAACTGACCAAACCTCATGAATCCGCTCTAAAAACTATACACACACTCACACACACAAATAATAATTAATCAGCGTAGTAATTTAATTTAGGCTTATTTTCACCTCATGTGAACTATGAAATGTACCTGACAAGACACCAATTATTATTTTAGTACTTTATTGGCATACTAATTTATGGTTTAACTGAGCCCATAGGTTTAGTCTCCTCCTGCTATAAAGTCTGTAGTTAAACTGTCTCAGAAGATGTTAAACACTAAAACATACAGCAGTAAAATTGTGTTGCAATATTGTATTGATTAATATCGCTATGCCAAATTAAAAAAAAAAGGAAAAAAATAAAAAGTAGTTAGTAGTTAGTAATCGTAACTACCAACTACTTTTGTAATTAACTAATTTTGTAGTTAACTACTTTTGTAGTTAACTACAAAAGTAATTAAACATTTTTAACTACTAACTAGTAGTTAGAAACATGTAGTTAACTACAAAAGTAATTAACTACAACAGTAGTTATTAGTTTTAACTACTTTCTGCCAAAGTAATTGTAGTTAGTAGTTGTAGTTAAAATTACATTTTGCCCAACTCTGGGTTATCTACCACCCTTTTCTAGCCAGGAAGCGGGCTAAGGATATTATTAAGTGGACTCGTCACTAAGTAATTTCCTGTTGCTCGCACAGAAATTAAACCTATGACTTTAGGTTTACCAAAACCTAATTTTATGAAATTAATAAAAACTTGCAAATAACATATCACTATAAAACCAAACACATGTGGAAAGGGAATCAAAGTTAAAAAAAGTTTCTTTAAATATTTTATTTTATTTATAATATATATATGCATATAATTTGCTTATGAAAAATTATGATATAATGTTTTTAATATGGTTAATTACATTCATAATTAAAAATAATAAATAATATCTGTAATAATATGTACAACAATCTTTTATAGGATGTCTTTATATGATCAAAATACTAAAAGAGAGCTCTCAAAATGAAATAATCACTTTTGAAGAAGCACAGCCGATATTTGTTCTTATTTTTTTAACTACAGGATCCAACACTTAATACAGGAAGCAGAGAAAGTACATTAAAAAATCAGACTTATTTTTATGAGATTCTAACTTATAAAACATTCAATAAATACAATTTAACTCATAAATATAACAGCTGAAAGCAAGTAAAGAATCTACGCTAGGTTTTAGAAATAACTTATAATGCTTAAAGGAAACTAACAGAATTATTTCATATTGACAACTAAACATTTATAAGGCTGTAAAATTATATGGAGGTGCTTTTGAATATAAAATCTCTATATAAATTGAATTTAAATAATACACAAATGAATTTTTGCAGGATTATTTGTGATCTGAGAGCTAATTAATAAAAGTGTTAAAATTCATGTAAAGTTCACTATTATTAATTGTATATTGCAACTAAAATCGATCAATATACTAAAATTTACTGAAATAAGAAAATTATAATCTTTTCTTCAAATCAACAAGTTAAGTCATTAGAGATTATAACGGGTCGTCAATACTAGTATATCTGTTAGCTAATCTTATAAATGGGCAATTATATATGTACATGTAATATAAAATAAATAAATAACCGAATAATAAACAATGCAAAAACAGCCGTAGAAAATAATATAATTGAAGTAAATGACTTAATACAATGGCAGTTTGTGAAAGGTTACAAATAACCAGTTTAATAACTTATATGTAATATTAATTAATTTAATAGCATATGATTCAACATTTGTCTTTACCTATAGTACGAATAGGGGTTAACCACTGGGTAATAAAGCTAGATGATTAATTTGATTCATGGCCTAAGGTCAGAAGGGGTCAAATATTTGCCCTCCAATTAAAAGTTGGTGTTTGTTTAATTCTGAAGTTTTTACAATGGGTGGTGCCAACCAACATCATAGTTTACTATAATTGCAGCCATAATTTTTTTGAAAAATACTAATATTCCTTACTAATCTAGTGTTTGTCCGAAGTAGTGGAATACTTAACCCTTTGAAATTTTCCTTAATGTGTCTTTTGGACTAGCCATAAAGTGACGCTCTCCAAAATGTTTATGTGCCAAACAACAGAGAGTAAAAACTGTCAACATGATTCGCTCGTACTGTAATTTACTGATACTTCTTTATGGAGTTCCCACTGTAAAGGAGTGGAAGGATTGGTATGCAAGTCCCCAGTTAAATTCCATGCCCACAGTGGGGAATGGGAATTAAAAGGGATAAATAGTGTTAGGGAGAATTAGAATACAAAGGGAGAGGAGCAGAATGGACTGAGAAACACAAATGAATGACTCAATTTGTAGAGAATACATTCAATAAGGTTCGGCTTTTGGAAAAGGAGGCTCAATGTCTTCAAGTAACAAAATGGCTTCAGACAAACTGTCCTTGATGATAAAAGAAATAATTGGTTCACACAATATCTGAGAAGAACTAGAATTCTCAACAATAAAGAAAACATAAAAAGTCAATCGTGCAGGGCTGCATATTTCTCACCTCACCATATATTCTCTATTTCTATGCAAAAATCCAATGGGTAGGCAGTGCGGGTTTACTGAAAGATGTGAATAACTTGCTTAATGTTTGAATTGTTAAATATTTAGAACAAGAATTGTAGAGCATCAATAGTTTAACAAGTGCGGTTGCATAACATTTTTTGATCTAACTTATAAAACAGAGATTTTTTGAATCCCCTGCCACTGAACACCCCTTATTCTGAATCTAATTTCAACCCTTTTAACGAATATGATTATTATTATTGAATGAAACGTTTGAGTATGGTCAAATAATCACTTTCAAGTCAAGAATGTAAAATCTTAATTGATGATGTCATCACACATAATAATGATCTGGTGAAAACAATATTTAAGCTTGGAATAAGATGACTAAAAGGAGTTTACCCAAGGCTGAAAATTAAAAATGCAAATATCTACGTTAATAATCAAGATAGAGAAAAAGTGCACAAAACAACATTTGTAGAAAATTAAATTTATACTCTATAACTCAAAACTTAATAACTTGGCAACTAATTTTTCTAATCCATTCATGAAAACAAACATAGCTATATTTTTTCAATAACTAACGAGTAAAAACCTTTCTATTTTAACTATGAAATAGTTATTAAACTGGATTAGACTAAAAAATAAATAATGACTAATATAAAATTTAAATGATTAAAAATAGCGAATCTAAGGATTATGCATGGGCTAATGAAACTCCCTTTTTTAAAGAAATTAAACTCTGCAAAACGAAAGTGTTAAATGTTTCTATCCACATCAAAAAGTCAATAATCAATAAATACTTACAAAAATAATAACAAATCGCATGTTACAATCGTATTATGGTAAATGAATACAATAACTAGCAACACAAGCTACATAAATGTTTATATTTAAGGTAAATATGTGTAATGTCTTTTATTTATTAAGTGCAGTAACAATAAATTATGTTAATTAAACAAATTTACACTAAGAAAATAAATATAACTTATATCTATGTTTTACTTAACCAGAGCAGTCTTAACTTACATATAGTAAAAAAAATAATCAAATGGAATTTATTCCGCGAACAACACGGGCTAGGCTACGGACTCCATTCACCAGTAACAATAAACTATATAAATAAAGGAGACGGTTAATTATAAAGCACCATATTAATAATAAAAAAAAACAAATCTTGTGACTAATACACACATTAGGAAATCCTCAACTTGGACTAGCCCTGCCTTGTCTCGACAGAGAAAGGAAGTTAGAAAATCATGAAATTATAATGTGTTACTTTTTCTTTTTTCTTTTTTTTTTTTGAATTTCATCCCTGCCCCATTTTTGCCATTTTCCACCCATTTAGTACTAATGGGACCCCCCCCCCTCAAACAACTATGTTATTATTAAGGTAGGCTATCTCTAGGATTCCGAGACAGTCCTTGTAAACCCCGTTGCGGGAGTGGAGCTGTGATAAAAATTCAGACATTTTGGTAAAATTTAGTGTATTCCTTCAGGGAAGAAAAGGGGGTGGGGTGGATCTTCCAGGTGTGTACTTCGTACATGAAAGAAAACCTAGCTTGGTATGGACAATTTTGTTTTGGAGAAACTTCCCAATTCATTATGGCCTAAGACGGGCACTTAATAGATAACCTGTCTCAGAGACAATACTATTTAAGAGTAAAAACTTGTTTATTGGCCATGAAAGAAGCCCTAATGTGTTCTTATATAGAATATAACCAAGGAGTTCCGTGCTAAAGTTAATTTTTATTTTAATATGTATTTATTTTTAACTTTTTTTTGTTAAGGAGTAATTGGATATTTTTTTCTTTAATGTTTTCTTTCCTGCAACATTAGATTTTATTTTTACCCATTTTATTAATCCCCTCTATTATTATTTTAATTATGGCAATGACCCTAGTTAAAATAATACTTAGCAAGGATTCACACAAGTCTTAAATTTGGTTGTTATAATAAAAATGAAGTTGGGTCCAATTATAATTTCAATTTATTAAATTTTTAATTTTAGTAAAAAATGTATTTAATTTTTTTTATTGAATCCCCCTCCTCTTCACCACTGAGCAGAACACACATATTTTACTTCTGTCATTTTATGCAATACATGTTCATGCTAAAATGTTAGTACTGGTTTCTCTATATATCAATTTGTCCTTTATTAGAACAAAATATTATTAGGGCTCAGGTTGGCCGTGTGGGTTAGGGCATTGGTCTTAATCTCATATGGCAAATCTAGAGTGGCAGGTTCGATTCCCGCCCTGGGCAGTAGAAATTTATTTTATAACGGACTCACTAAATAAATTCCTTAAGTCACACCCTGGCTAGAATAGGGTGGTTTCCTGAAGAATACCCACCCCAATTAGCCAAAGTAGCATAAAGTGGGCGTAAATAAAAAAAAAATTAATTAAAACAGTTTTCAGTAAGAAAGATCAATGTATGGGGGATAAAGGAAGGCCAGGGTGTCTCAACATAAAAACAATTTGCATAAATGGAAATTAAAATGCAATTCCTTTCTCCCATACTTCCTAACTAAAATTAGTACCAATAACTCTGCCTCTTCATAGAGAGCTGCTAAAACACTTCGCCATTCAATAACCAAACAAAAGCAATATTTTCTTCTTTTTTTTCATTATAAAAAACTAAATTTTACTGTTAAAGAAATAAAACTTAATCAAACTCATTAGTTCCTAAACAAAATTATTACTAGTTTTAATAAACAAACAACATGGAGAAGGAGTACCGTAGATATTCAACACTTCTTAATATTCAATGAAAACACGTCATAAATGCAGTTTTTAAAATAAGTTAATGACTTGGCCGGCAGTGCCGTCTCTAAATACTTCTATAATATTTATTTGAGAAACTATACTACTCGAGCAACGAAGATATACTTTACACAATACAACAATAATGCCAAACTACGTACACTTACACAACCACTTGATCCCTCTCAATACCCTAAGCATCATTTGGCATTAATCACTTTAAATTAATAAATAATTCTCATTAAAACCATCATTAAGGAACCAAAATTAATTAATATAAAATCTCGTAATTAGAATTAAAATAACTCATTAATAAATATTAATACAAAAGTAATAAATAATGTTATGTACAATTATGCAAATAATTTACGGGGAGAAAAGCGAACCTCGTTTATCTTTTCACATTGAGCATTGAAATATAAAACATGAGGATACGATAGCTCATTTAGTATTAGTTATAAAGAAATAACACGCAAAAAACACTAGTTTCATGCCTATCAATGTCTTTAATTACATTTTCAAATTAACATGTCAAGATTGTTCCAATCTTCAAATAACATTAACAAAAATTCTTCCTTTACACTTTTATTAATTTTTTTTATTTTTAAGCTGAACCTCCAGGATAATTTTCATTACTGGTTTTATGGAGCAACATGCGAGACTACCATAAAATTTCATAGGCAGTTTGTTCTTCAATAATAAATAATAGTTATCATAAGCCAGATGTTGTGCTAATGATATGTCAACACAAGAGACCTATCTTAGGTATAAGTATACAGACTAAAACATTAGATGTGTTTTAGTAAACATTTAGAAAAGAAGAAACATATTATACAAGAGAAAATATTCAGTTTTCTTTTAAAAAATGATTTAGGAGGTTAGGTTAGCCATGTGAGTCAGGGAGTTAGTCTTGATTTAAATTGGGAAACCAAAAGGCATGGGTTTGATTCCCATGTAGGTAAAAATTAATTTATTTAGTGGCGGACTCACCTAGGAGGTAGTCAGTCCTATGCCTGGATAGAAAAGAGTGGTAACCTGTAGATAACCCGTCCCAATTAGCCATAGCAGCACAAAGTGCTACAAAAAAGGGTAGCTTTTAAGCTTGTGACATCATAGGCAATTTTTCCAATAAATATTTACCGCTCTACCAGAAAATAAGTTCCAGGTAACAAGAATTTAATTTTTTGATAGCAGCTGTAAACGAGGGATTTCACTCTGTTTTAAACAGAAAACTGTTATTTACTTTTAAATATTTCAGGCAAAGATACAATATTATTAAATCTGTTTAATCTATGAAAAAGAAATAAGAGCAGTAAACGAAAGTAAACCATCTTTAATAAAAGTGTAAAAGAATAAATTTTGGCAATAGGTGCACAGCCCTCTTTGAGAAATTTTCCAATTAATATTAGCTTAATTTGAGTTTATATTATTTTATAATGTGGACTGATGCATTCAAAATGAATGGTTCTGCCATGAAACTCACCGTGCCCTAGTAATTACTTTACCATATATTACTGGTTTAAACTATGAACTCTTAAAGGGTGGGGAAATATCACTGGTTCATTGAAATAATGGTTTTCTTCAGAAATAAGTCTTAATGGATAATAATAAATTTCTCTCACTACTAATTGTTTAGACAATCTTCATCAAATCCTTAATAGATTTCAATTAAAAATAAAATAATTCATATAAAACTAAAATAAATATAAAGACAACTTTACTTAAATCTCAATAAGCTACTTCCAAAAAGGCCACAATCACATTACACAAAATGTGCTCATACATCACAAATACACAGACACAAAGCTGATTCACAATTTGAGGATTAAATTAGAAGCCCTTTTATAATGATGAATTGATATTGTAGTCTTCAAATTACTTTAAGACTGGAATATCCAAGAAATTAATATGTCCTCAACATGAAAGACCTTCAGGGGTGTGTAATTTTGTATCAGATACAATTTTCTTTAATTGTAAGTATACTTTCAAAACTTCAGAAAAAAAAAAAAAAAATCTTCTGTTTGTTTTAACTCATCATCCAAAAAGGGCTCATGTAATAGTAGTATAGCTATAGTAGGAATACAACTATAGTCAAAAATATAATTGGTTTTCTATTTATATCATTATTACAGTATCGTCTTCCTCCTTTTTCAAATTTTTCATTGCTTTGCGTTTTTCCTCAATGAGTTTTCTCCTAGCTTCATCCCTGGCTTTGCTCGCAGCTGAGACCTTGGGCTCTGAATTCAGTTTACGAGGAGCAAGTTTTCTTGGAGCCCCTCCTGCCCTAGGTATGTTATCTACCTTTGGTCTTGGCGTCTAAATATTATGGAAAAAACAGATTAATTAAGTAATTATTTGCATATTAAACTGATATTGATTGAATAAATATACATAAATGATCGCAGAAGAATAATTTAGGCTTCCATATGTCTGAGATAGCCTAGGAGATAACAAAAATGAGATCCATTCAAAATTATAAATACTAGCTGTTACCTGTCGTCAGGCCGAAATAGAAATGGTTTATAGAGAAAATATAAACTTTGGATTAATATAAGGACTAAATCATCTCGAAATTGTCTCATCACAATAACATGCACTGTAATTGTCATTCAGTTGGTGAAGTAAAACGTCCATCACGTAGGGATTGGTTAAACTAAGGGATTTCCTACTTGCTGGTATAACACACCAGAGATCAGAGATGAAATAAAACATTTATGAGTAAAGAACATAAAATCTTAATTGGTAACATCATCACAGAATGTATTTGCATGTATCTCGCAAAGTAAAAGTTCAATGAAAGCAATATTTGGTATTTAACCTTAGAATGAATGGTCATAATATATCTGCTTATTGTTATAATGACATAAGCATTATGTCAGATATGTTAGGTTATAATGACCTAAAATATGCAAATTTCTCACTTAATATTCAAGATAGAGAAAAAAAAAATATACAACATTTATAGAACATTACACTTGCGATAAGATTGGTATTGAACCATTTTTTGATCTGACCCATAATAACGGGGTTATTCTGAATTTTTGTAATACACCCTCCCACTGGTTGGATTACAGCTATTAATGAACTTGATCCTTATTATACATAAAATATTTAAATATCCAGTTTGATAAAGATTAAAAAAAAAATGCATTCTCTGGAGGGTTAACAGACATATATTATATATGGATAGATAGATAAATTTATAGTTTTGAACAGACCTCATTTTCATCATCTCCTGGGTTGAATCGATGGACATTTGAAGAACATCTATATTAGAAGATATTTGAATTTTTCAAAATTCGTGTTATGAGCACAACCTCAATAGTTTATTTTCCTTAAGGGGAGTCTGCTAAAAATGAAATTACAGATAAAATTTGTACTAACCGCCTGTTTCCAATTATTTTTCCTTATTTCATCAATCTCTTCAAATTGAGCAAGAACTGCTTTTATTTGAATAAGCACCATATCCCAGAATCCGGCCAGGTCTTCATTAGTAGTAGGAAACTCTTCACGATCATCCTGTTTCTAAAATCAAACAAATATACGTGTTTACATAATACTTAATTCAAAGAAAGCACATTGTAGTTTATATTAAAAAGTCTAGGCTATGGTTTAGATCAGAGTGATTCAACCTGTGGGTCGCGAAGCCTCAGTAGGAGGGCCGCGAGAGGTCGAGAAAACTCAGTGAAAAAAATCAATAAATTTTAAAAAGGTTAACGAAATATATATTAATAAAAAGCTAACAAAATGATACTCGCAATGTTATTTAAACAAACACATAACAAAAAATAAAATCTAAAAAGTACTCATTAATTTTAATATGAATGTTGCACTTTATTTTGTTTAACAATTTTTCCCATTGTGGATCCATTTTTACATCTTTAAGTATTAAATCGTTTTCCAAACTTAAGTGATTTCTTAGTTTAATTTTTATTTGGGACATTAATGAAAATGCAAACCTGTACTATTTCCGAGAGTTACCAACAGATGGTGTTAGGAGTCTCGACCCTAACAATATGCTTGTTTTTATTTGATAATTATATCCAAATCTTAATAAAGCAAACACCTAAAATATTTTTTACATACATGAAAAAAAAGGGTCAGGGAGTCGCGAAATATTTTTTGATACTAGGGGGGGTCGTGTCATGAAAAAGGTTGAAAAACACTGGATTAGGCCATCTATCATTATTCTCAAGCATTAAGCATTTCCTGAGATCAAAACAATGTCATCAAGAAATTCAAATATTATATAGTTTCCTTCCTTTAATTAATACATATTACTTCAGTCCATAGCTAATAAATGCCTAATATTGCTGTATAGGTAGTAGCCTACACTAAATAAAGACCCAAGTTCCACCCTAACCCGAAAAAAAGTGAATCTATTATTTTATCTTTTATTATACTAAACTTGTATTGAATTTCATTATACTTCCAAGCAATATTACCCCATTACAAAATCAGTTTCAGTTTTCTAAAAAAAAGAGTTCCACACAAGTTTCTGAAGGAATTATTTCATGAGTACAACCTCACTAGCAGTTTTCCCACTGGGGGAAATCTGTAAAAAAATTGAATTATTTATTAACGTCCATTTATTGCAACTAAGGTTAATTGGGACGGGTTATCTACAGGTTACCACCCTTTACTAGCTAGGGTGGGACTAAGGATTTTATTTAATGAATTTCGTCACTAAATAAATTCCTATTGCCCAGGCGGGAATCGAACTCGACACTCTAGGCTTACAATATGAGATGAAGGACAACACTTGGCTAACCTGAGCCCCAAAATCTGTTAAAACAATTTAGACTATACAATTTTAGTTCTATCTGAATAATATGAAAATTTTATTATACAAACCAAATTTTTGTGGCATAATCCTCTGAACTGGTTTAGTTTTTCAGCAACCAGAAGCCTTGCTTTGCCAGACACAGCCCTGAGTATACCTGCACCTTCTTCATTGTCACACGTTGCTAGCTCTTCATCCGCTTTCTGAGCTAAATGCTCTAACTCAGCAACGTTTTCATCAAGAAGCTACATAAAATTAAAAAAATAAATATAGAGACATTGATATATTAATTTGAGCAGACAAGAACAGCCATAAGTAAACTACATTTTAGTTGAATTAAGACTCCAAAAGTTCATAACATAAAAAAACAGAAGGTCGTCACACAGGACAAACAAAGTAGATTTCCCAAGTTCTGGAATGACACACTATCATTTCATCTGACTACCAATTCAGTGTTCCTCCCAGAGTAAGAAGTCTATGTAAACACAAATTGAAATTTCTGAAGAAAATGAGATTTTAAAATTACTCATTTGATTTATGTAAAAATCAGACGATTAGAAGTGGGGTTATCAAGATGTTTCATGATATACCGGCATACTGTTATCATACGACAACTAAAATTGAGGCTTTACTACTGAGGGCTGAAAATTAAGAAATACAAATATCTCAGTTAATATTTTTGATTGTGAAAAAGAATAGAGAACATAATTTATAGAAAAATAGCTAAGGCGCTGCTCGGGATATGTTAATAAAGTTATTGGCTATGTGAGGCTTCACTATCCACAAAGTTTTTATATTTCCCATCTCCTGTGTATGTATCTTTTTTCAAAACATCATGGACCTCATAATTCATAATCATAGATAGTATTCTCTATTCCAAACTCCAAACTAGAGTCGAGTAAAAATGCTAATGTAGATAATAATCAAGAGGACATTAATACTAACCCACATGCAAGTTTCGTTGAATTTGATTTAGTCTTTCTTTTAGATTCCCGAAATAGTTTTTAGCCTGTATCTTGTTCATACTTCGGTATACGACAAAAATGTATATAACAAAAGTTACTTAAAATAACAAAATAAACAACTTTATTCATGTACATGTTTGTGGAAAAATCAATTGGAAACAAAATTTTGGGATTTTTCAGTAAAAGACCTCCCTTATAACCCCCATTCTGTGATCCTCCTCATCAGAAAGGGAACCTTCTCCATGTACAGGGTTATTACATCATATAACTCCTATGATCGTAACGGAACTCATTTCTAAGTTTTATCAGTAAACACTTTGTACACTTTCTTTTATATTATATATTGATTAAATTTCCAGCAAGAAATTTTTGATCAAACTTTTAATAACAGATATTTTGAATTTTCCCCAATCCTAAACTCCCGCTCCCTCTGGTCCAATTTTAGGTGTTAATGACCTAAATCTTTAGTTTTGTATGAAACACTTATATATTAAGTTTGGTAGAGATAAAAAAAAAATTATGACCACTAGAGAATTAACAGGCAAATATATATATAATTTTGAATAGATGTAATTTTTGTCATCTCCTAAGTAGGATCATTCGACATTTGAAGGTATTTTTGATAATCGTGTTATGAGTACAACCTCAATAGCAGATTTCCCCTAAAAGATATCTACTAAAAACGACAAAGATGAAGAAAAACTATGAATACCTTCAGAAAATAATTGCCTTTCTTCTCCTCTTCTTCTATTCGTAAATCAAGAGTTTTTTCAACAATGGTGGCATCCACAGTATCAGGTATCTTTTGATCATGTTCAATCACTAAGGAATTCTTACTGGAATTTCTAAAAAAATAAATAGAATTTCAACTTAAAAAAAATACAATACAAACATGAATAAAAAATGGAGTAAAGATTTAATTCAAATTTTAGGCTCCATACCACAACATTGTGAAGATTGGAACTTAACTTTTTAAAAAGTAATATACCCAAAGCACCCAGAACCAACAATGGAAAACCCCACACCTCATCAAAATGTGCAACTTCTGGCGCATTATCTTTAATAAAATTTAAATAACCACATGGAAAAAGCAATGTCATGTTAAAGAATAAGGTAGTTTTAAAGTTTCATATTTAATAAATGAATTTCATTAACTATTCTTCATTTATAACAACCTACTCACAGAATAATGCTTGCCATTATTAAATAATATAACTAAAAAATGAAGTAAAAATACATAAAATCAAATAAACATTTTCTAAAAGCCAACCTAAAATAAATGAACAGCTGATAATTATTTTCCAAATTTTATAAACATTTATATAATTCAATTATAAATATAGTAATTTAAAAATTTTAAATTATTTATTAACGTTCACTTTTTGCAACTAAGGCTAATTGGGATGGGTTATCTACAGGTTACCACCCTTTTCTAGCCAGATTGGGGCTGAGGATTTTATTTAATGAATTCCGTCACTAAATAATAGTAATTTAAAAAAACCAAAGTAAATAAAGAATTGATAATTCCTCTCATTAACCGATCTGACAATGCTATCAACAATTGGTCTAATACATGTTCCTATCAAATAATAATTTTCTTGATATACAATTTGGAGCTCAGCTTCTCACATATACCAATTTAATTTTGATGTATACCCATTATAACTCAGAATATTGCCTTAACCCCTACAATCAATAATTTTTATGCGAGGAGGAGAGATATAACACTGAATTTAAAACAGGGAAAATATATGATACAAGGCAGTTCAGTTGATAACTTTTACTGAAAAACAAACATATCAATTTTAAAATTGCATTAGGTGATCAGGTTAGCCATGTGAGTTAAAGTATTGTTCCTCATCTCTCATGGTAAATCTAGAGTGGCGAGTTCAATTCCCACCTAGCAATAGAAATTTATTTAGTGACAAACTCATTGAATAAATCCTTAGTCCCATCCTGGCTAGAAAAGTACCTTAATAAATAATAATAAAAGAGCATTCCAGACCGACGAGTATTTTAGTTATGACATTAGAATAATATGTTGTCAACAATTAAGTCCATTAAAATTTTAAATGTGTTTCACATATTCAATTTTCAACAATTTAACTCCATTCAGATCTTCAAAAATCATATAGTTCATTTTAAGTTTGCTTATTTTCATTCACAGGGAATTAGCAAAGACAAATTGGTATAGAGATTTCAACAATCAGAAATCTGGTTGAGTTAAATAAATATAGATAGGAACAATAACATATATGATTTTCCAGACATATATGTGTGTGTGTGTGTGTGTGTGTGTGTGTATGTATATATATATATATATATATATATATATATATATAAAACATGTATACCGAAGGAATCAGAAGAAAGTGATCATTATTCAACATACTCGTTCTTTTAGTAAACCTTTTTGGTAGTTTTGTCATCTTAAACTAATTTTGATAAATGAACATAAGAAGCTGTTGTTATTTTCTTGATATAAATATGAATGAAACATTAAATACTGAACATTTAAACAATTTTGCATTAGGAACACTTGTTCCAACTAGCAGGTTTAAGACTTAGGTAGCCATATGAGTTAAAAGTGTTGGTCTTAATCTCACTTGGTAAACCAAGAGTTGCAAGTTTGATTCTGATAAACAATAGAGTTTGGTGACAAACTCATTTAATGAAATCATTAGTCCCACCCTGGCTAGAAAAGGGTGGTAACCTGTCCCAATTAGCTGTAGTAGTAAAAAGTGGAGTTAATAAATCATTTATATTTTATAACTCTTGTTCCATTTATTACTACCAAACTATTTTTAAGTGAAGTCTAAAGGATAAAGGAGGTAGAGGTATAATTAGTTCAGGAATTCATAAAAAAAAAAAAAAAAAAATATATATTACGGGTAGAAGATGACAGCATGCCTGCTGATATAAAAGGGCAAATTTTAAATTCATAAAGAAATATACATAACATTGTATATATTTGTAATATGGAAACCAATTTGAGTTGAGGCAGAAAAAATGAATACATTTGTATAAAACTACAGAAAAGGTGGGCCAACCTTTGGCACTCACTGGATTAAAATATGTTTCTTATTGTAATTAATCTTGAAGAAAATACTTCAATGTGTATTGTTTCGACAATTTAATCATATTTGGGAAATGCCTCAGCAAATGTTGATATCACAAGAGACACTGATAGGCAGATCCAACAGAATATTATAAAAGTTAAACATCTTGACAATGGCTAGCAATGGCACAGAAATCACAAACTTTATTGACACAGTGAAAATTAGAATTATTTTATAATGAAATAAATAATACAAAAAACAAAAAAGAACTGTGGACTTATTAAATGGTGATAAATATAAGAATAAATGACTAGGGGTATTTACTTAAAAGAACAATGTTAACTTTCAATGCAAGGTTTACTATTAATTTAGAAAATATGACTGAGGGTTCTATACATTAAAAATAGCAATTCATGTGACAATGCTTATTCGTTGAGCAAGATGCGACTGTAGCTAGTGGTGAAGGGGGAAGAGGCAGACTTCAAGCCAACTCCCTGTAGGCCACAGCCTTTATGATGTCTTTGTTGGATATGCAAAGCTAAACCAATCCTCAGAGTTTTGTCTTTCACCTATCAATTAATGTCTCTTCAGACCTTTTACTTAGTCATCATTGGCATTCCCTTTCTACAATATGATCTTAGGCTCTTTATAGGGGTTTCTGAATAGGAAGCATGTAATTAAGGAGAAACAATTACAGGATACGATGGGAAAGGAAGTTAATCAGAAAGAAAGACAAAAGATAGGGAAATGTTGCGAGGACTAGACAAAGAAGACATACTTTAAAAAGGTATAAGTATTTTAATTCTATTTAAAGAAACTAATATATAGACACTTAGGAATGATATCAAATTTAAAACTCCATTAAATTCCCTAGGCAGTATCAACAGGAGTAATTGATGAGAAGCTACTAACTCCAAAAAGTAAGAAATAATCAGGGAATATACTCATAGACTTCCATGGTTCAATTAAGGTACCTGGACATTATTTCATGTTTTTGGACGATGATTTGCTATACATACTTCCAGCTTACTCAGGCTATCTCTGGCAGAGGAGGGAGTTTTGTTCTTATTCAAGTACATTTATAACTGCCATGTCCTGGTTGGAGGAGTCTTACATTCCGGGTATCTTTGAGATTTTTATATTCTTCTGTTTAGTTGAAATGACAGGCTTTGAAGTTTGCTTATTATATAGTTCTGTATATATATATTCAAAAACACCTATCTTTAGAAATTAGAAATTTCATATTTGGAATTAATGTTTAGTTGTCCACCAGCCCAATTGATCAAAATCAAAAGGGGAAACGAGAGAAAAAGAAACAATTTTGCAAATTTCTCTGTTTACATTGGAGATACAAAACATTTGAATAGAACTTTTTTTTGGTTACTATGAAAATGTCTATATATTATGTCCTAAGACATTTTTCAATCTAACGTATAACAGTTATATAAACTTGCGTCTAGCGGCCACCTGGGACCCCCCTGCTTTAAAATTTAATAGTAATTCGGGAGCAAGTGTGGGCTAGTGGCAACACTGCGTGCATAACCTGTTCATCGAGGTCAGAAGAATGACAAGAGAACAAGTCAGCGCCTCGTGCGAAACTTCCCCAAAAACGTTGTAAATTGTGATAGACTTATTAAATTGTTTTGTTCACTTCTCTTATTATTCTAAACACTACCCACACCATACATGTATTGGAATGTATGAAAGAATTTTAAAAGAAGTGAAACTAAACTTTATTATTATTTATTTACCACACTTTTTGTTCTAAGTTGTGATCATGTTTCTTTTAGTGTCTTGTATTCCGTTCACTTAGTTTTGTTCCTTATATTATTTTTTGTGTTCCATTTTAAATTATTTTGTTTTCTTTTCCCCCATCTTTTAAGAAGAGCAAAGTCACCATCATTGCAGAGCTCTATATAATAATAAATAAATATTATTATTGCCTTTAATGGGAGTACAAGGAAGTATTATGACCCATTTAGACAGTGGTGCCACGTATATTTACTAATACAAAAATTACTCGCTTTCCCTTTGGTCTCATTGACTTCCATGGCAAGCTGCCAATCTCAAGTTGGTGAATTATTAAAAGAAAAACTATTTTCCTTAAAGTCAGAACCTTTAACATCAACCTTTTCCAACGTATCACAGCTGTCTCTGCAAGTGCCTTATGGTTTTTATAACTCATTCTTTGTTTGCATTATAATTCTATTTATCTGTTCCATTTGTGATCATCAAAGCATATTATATTATAGAATTTATTTTCTTTTATTCTTACTTAATTTATTCAACAGTCACAATTTCATTCACTTTCTAATTTGCTTACATCACAGCTACAAGACATTATCCTGTACTCCAATTCGTATATTTTTTATTGCTCAACACAAAACAATATATTATATTTCAAAACCACTTAAGGAGCTTCTTAAAACTATCAATAGTGGTCTGATAAAAACATACTCAGGCATTGACTTTGACTCGGGTGATTTAGATTTCCGAGCAGCAACTGTTAGCTGAGCTCGAAATTCAGGCCTAAGGAGCTTCAGGACTGGAAGGGAATCATCTGCCTTCTCGCTTGTCCTTTCTGGGGTACTGCCTTTGGTTTCCTGCAAACAATAAACCACCTCGTTTTACATTACAGATATATAAAAGTTAGTAAACATATTCTAGTCTATAGAAAGTTGAAAGAAACACTTAATTTCTGCTGAAAAATGTTTTTTGAGCAGCAGTGAAATAAGCTGGTCATGTTTATTAAGATTTAAAATGCCTGTCAAGGGGGGAACGTTAACTACGCAGATTTCAAACAAGATGTCATATAATATGCTGATGATCTCAGCTCACAATCTTTTCTTATTTATCCCTTAGTAAGGAGCCTATGTGAATAGGGATTGAAATGCCAACTTTTATTGAATCAGTAACTCAAAGAAAAATCACATGGGTAGAAAAACTGAATGCTAAAAAAATCAAATAACTCTGCAAATATTTGAAATACAGAAACAATTTGAACAAAAGAATTTGAAATAAGATTAGTTACATACAACTTTTCGATCCAATTCATAATAACAAAGATATTACGAATTTTCAGGTTTCCTCACCTCGATTTCAGGCTTGAGCAAGTATAACCTTTATTTTTGCATGAAACAGTTAAATATCAAGTATGGTATTTAGTAAAAAAAAAAAACATATAGGCTAAAATATAAAAAATCTTAAATGTTGAAATCTCACGGAACAGTAAAAATACAATGAAAGTATTTTTTTTTATATTTAAGCTTAGAATATAATTTTGATGGTGTATCAACTTTTCATTAATATGGTAAGTAGAAGAGGGGCTTTACCAAAAACTAAATACTGAAATTTACAAATATCTCCCTTAATATAAAATATACAGAAAAAATGTACAGAACAACGTTTATAGGAAATTAATTCGTAGCAAGATTAGTTATGTACAATTCTCCACCCATCTCCATAATAACAGCAATATTTTGAAAAAGTCAAGTCACAGAAGGGCTCAGAAGATTTACCACATGCTAGAATACATATACGTGATACATAGATTAAGTCACGAGCTATTCTATTCTCTATTTCTCCCTTTACTACAACTCTTATGTAAACAAGGCTTGTGTTAAAGGTGAAATATGAGGGAGGAGTATATTGCCAACTGCAGTGGTCCCTTTTGAAGTTGAACAATTTAGGTGATGCCTCAGAAGAATGTGATATCATGAGAAACACCGATAGGCAGTTCCAACAAAAATTTGGTATCGACCTCTTGAAAATGATAAAGCAATGACACACAATCAAGTATAAATCAGAAAGGAGTCTGAATACTGAATTATGTCTCATTGCTATCACAAGCAAGAAGGTACAACTGTAGCTGGTGTCAGACAGGGATAAGGCAGACTACAAGCCAGCCCCCGAAGCACCACCAGCTTCTATCATGTATTTGTTGGATATCAAAGCTAAACCATTCCTCAGGGTTTTACCTTTCTCCTATCATTTGATGTCTCTTCAGACCTTTTACTTAGTCATCATTGGCATTCCCTTTCTGCAATATAATCTCATACAACGTGAAGGAGGGCATGTAAGTCATAGTTCTAACTTAGAGAAGTTTTATATAATAATCATAGGTAATAGTGCAAACAAATAATCTTAAGGCGTTCCCATCCAAACAAAAAAAATGGTCGTCATGAAGGAGACAGCCGATTACATTTTAAGTTGTATACCAAAGTAACAACAGAGATGCACAATAAAAAACAATTTAAAACCATAAAAAAATTGTTTCAATGTGCGAGTGAATAAGAGCCATATTTTACTTGAATGTATGTCGGCACTATCTAGCCCCAGCATGCAAGCATGCATGGGTTAATCACAAAAAGAGGGGTTATCAAAACTATATATTATCATAATTAAACTGAACCCCTCCCCCCCTTCCCACTGTAAAAACCAACATCTTATTCAATATTTAATCCTGCCATGTTACCTTAACACGTTAATCGCCACGATAATATCAGAAAAATTTTCACAACAATTTTTTTTTCAAAAAATGTTTTTCAACTGAAACAATATACCATTATATAACTATGTTTATTTCATTTTATTGTTTTTAGTAAGCCAAGAAATTTTCAAGTTTTGTTCCTGATAGGCCAAGCTTTCGAAACATAATGCAAATGTATCGTTTGCAACGGACATCTGTGATTGATGTGGCCTTGTACCAAATCACATACGTCAGACATATATGTCTGACATGGCTCATGTAGAACTTCTTAGCCTCAGACACATATGACTGACATGGAGATTAACGTGTTCAAAAATAATAATTAAACAAAAACATAATGGGAACCACGAGCAAAGTAAGGGTGCATATATAATGTGTGTATATTATTATGCTTATGCCTTCTATTTCCTGCTGAAGTACCTTTGATAATAATGATATCCTCCGTGGAGAGTAGAATCCCTGAGCGAGTGCTCCAGGCCCATAGAGGCGCTCTACCCTCTGGACTATGAATGAAGATGGAGACACTTGGGTTGGAGCTTTAGTTGCTTGAATCAGTCGGGAGCCTGAAAACCAATTCAATTTTTAATTATTTCTTTAAAACTCTAAAATATACCTAATTTATAACTCCCAAATGTGGAGTGATTTTATACTTGGACACAGACATAGGAAATAAACTTGATCGTTAAGTAATGTTTTAATAAAATAAGTCAATTTTTTTTTTTTTTTTTTTCAAAAGTATCATTCAAGATAGTAGAGTTGAAGTCGATAGAAGAATAGCACTTGCTAAACAAACCTTTCAAAGCAAAAGAAATGTTTTAACAAATAAGCATATAAACAAGGATACGAAAAAAATGTTTGCTAAGTCTTTCGTGTGGAGTGCACTTCTTTACGGGGGCGAAAGTTGGACACTCCACAAAAGGGAATATAATAGGTTGGAAGCAATGGAAATGTGGATCTGGTGTGGAATCACTAGAACAAGTTGGACTAAAAAAAAATCTAACATGGAGGTTCTAAATGAGGTAAGTGCGTGCCAGTGAAGTCTTATCAAGGCCATGGAAAAAAGGAGAGTGAAACTTCTTGGGCATATCATAAGGCATGCGACTTCATTACATCTATATTTGAAAGTAAGATTCTTGGTCATAGGGGAAGAGGAATGCCTAGAAAATCCTATTTTGAAGACATCAAGCATCTTATGGATTTTGTTAATTATAGTAATGTGAAAAGAGCAGCTTCCGATAGAACAGAATGGTTTTAATATACTACAATTGCGCGTCTAAAAATGATATAATTTTTATTATGAATTCTTTATCAATACAGGATACATTTTACTAATTGATAATTCACTGATATAAACATAAACAAAATTTAGTGATCATCACAGAAACTTTACTTATTAAGCAGTAGGCTTTAGCAAAAAATCCTCAGTAAGAAATAAAATCATGAAGATTCAATAGGAATTAGAAGTTCATATTACCAAGGAATATTAAAGCCTTTAACTCTGTAAGCTTTAAATCTATCCTCCAAAGAAGGTCAAAAGCCATGCAGGAGCTGCGTAAACTGCGGAGCTTTTTGGTAATCTCTACTCATTAAATAGGGCTTGAAATACAATCTGAGTATAAGATGTTTATTACTGAAGATTGAATACTAAGTAATGCAAATATCTCGGATAATACAGGAAATAGAGCAAAAATGAGTAGAAGAAGATTTCTATGAAATTAAATTGGTTATACACAATTTTTTATTTGAATCATAATAACTGAGATATTATACATTTCCTCCACTCTATATAACCCTCCCAATGCCCAAATTTTCTTTTATTAATGAAGCAGTTAAATGTGGAGCCTGGTATTGATAACAAAATAACTATGTAGCCTAGAACAAGAAACCTGAAATGGTGAAATATTTGAGTAAATCTTGCATAGTAAATGTACAATGAAAACAAAATTTACCACTTAGGCTATGTTATACTCATACAGTGGAATAGTTTAGCTTTTTACGTTTCATCTCTACTTGTATATTCCCATTCCAGTTGTTTTATTAATGTTCCAGGCATTTCTCCAATAAGACACATTTTGGTATCTATCTTCAGAATCCTCATAGTAATCTGAAGATTTACCTTCACTTTCACTCACACCCAAAAAAAATTCTAACAAAATTTCTTCAGCAGAAAAAATTCTTTTTACAGACATTTTGAAGCACTCAACTGTTCACTTGAAAAGCAGAAAATATACTGACTAAATACTCAAGGGTAAATTGCAGGTAATGGGTAACAGTACTTGAGATTAAAAAGGGGCAGATCAGGTATACAGGGAATCCCAGTATAGGGAAGCTAAAAATGAGAAAAGGGAATCCCTATGCCATCCATGGACTTTGAAGGACACTGTAGCTTCTATAAAAATTCAACAGATGGCAATAGATGAAGAACCAATATAATAGTTCACTATTAGAACAGAACTAATATAATCCATTACTAAATACATGGGGGGGGCAATACATTAGTATTTCTGGCACAGAAAACCCCATAGCAGCCTAAGGGTTAATATTCAAGATTGGAACAGGTTTCATAATATAACAGCTTATTGTATGAAACTACGTCAACAATTTGGATTAACAAACCAACCAAAATGTTATTTGTAAGTGATTATAAGAAACAAACTTACAAAAACATACTATACAACTGTAGACTGTTGAGGAATGATTAGAATCCTTTAGATGAAAATATGTTTCTTATATGTATACGTTTCTGAAAACAATGATTTTGTAATTATTTTTGTTTACCACACACCTTTCCCCAAACATTCATATTTAAACCTTTTACTTATTACCTCGGCAAATTTGAATACTTTCTTAATTTATTTATATTTATTGAAAAACTAATTATAATTGGTTTACAAAATAACAAATGTACCAAACCATTTGTTGAATGGAACTAGATGTTAACTGCTTAAAATAAAGAAATAAATAGATCTACAAATATATTAAAAAATGATATATTCAATAATAACCATTTAGCAAATTATTTTTATTTAATTCATTTTAATTCTATCAAATTATTTCAGTTTAAATTATCACAGCAGCATCACTATTTCTTGTTTTATTTTTTTTACAATACACAAATAAATAAATACGTATGCAGCAATAATGCACCATTAAATGATCAAATTATTTTATCAAAATTATCATTATCACAACAATATTACAATGTATATTTTAATTTTTTAGAAATAATAAATATCAGTTTATTTTATTTTATATTCATTATTCTTTTATTATCATTTATATCACTATATATTTCTGTTAACACATAAATAAAATGACATACACAATAATTTAATATTTGAAAAGGTATGTTCGCTCCACTATAGTATCCTCATTATACAGAATTTGAACCGGTTTTGGTTATGTAGTTAAAATTTTTGAGTCAGTAGGGCCCAGTGGGGGCCATTCATAAGTTTAATTTTCTTAAAGACAATAGCAATGAAATAGTGATTTTTGAAATAACTTAAATATTTTAACACAATAAACACATATACTCGAGAAACCATTAACAATTGATAATTTTTTTTCAATATCTAATTTTGAAAAAAATTAAAAAAAATTGTTTAACAGGATTATAGAATCTTATTTTTTTAAAAAATATATAATAATTATAAATATATGTGCTATGATTGTTCTCATAATTGGATGATTCATATTTTTCTTTAATAGGGGTATATTTTGTTTAGAAAATGTAAGGTGACAATATTTATCATGAATTAATTTAATTGTATTATTTTTAAGATAATATTTACCAATTTGTACTTTTATCTTCAAATCCTTCCAATTTTTACACAATCATTCTTTTTAGCTTTATACTCAACTAAGATAATAGGATCAACATAGGATGAACTTTGCACTTCAGTTATATTCAGAGCCACCACTTTATTTAATTCACCTTGAGTTTTATATATTAGAACCTGGTTCGTCTGCATAAATTACTTTATAATTATTTAATGGATAATCAAGTTAACAAAATTGATCACTATCTAAGACATCTTTCCTGACTTTGAATACATACATCAGCCATGATTTCCAATTCAATTTCAGTTACTTCATTATTATTTACATAATACATCACAAGGATGATTTACTGAAATATTAATTATAATATCATTTACATTGTTTACCCCATAAGGATGGTTCTCTGAAACATTGATTACATCATTTACTGTTTTGATACTTTTTTTATTATTTGTGTCCTACTCAAATAACTCGATATTTGAATTTAAATTATCATCAATTTTGTCATTTTTTTTTTTATTTAGAGTTGAAAGCTTTTTATTATTGGCATCTAATTTTCCATTATCAACATCCATTTTTTAAATTAAATTTTTCCCGGTTAGTTAACCTCCGTGATTTTTTTGAAAATCTTCACTAATTTTTTTAATTAACTTCTCATGTGCCTGGTCTATTATCTAATTATTTGCACAACAGATACAAATCTTTCATGGTCACATCCCCACTGGGACCTACTGATTATTTTTTTTACAGTCCCCCATTGCCCCGACAATGAGTACTGATCTTCCATTTGATTAATATAAAAACTTATTTATACACAAAACATTATTTTTTAAAATTTTTTACACACGATTACAAATACATAAACAATAAATAAGAAATTCACTCTCTACTCTATTTGCTAATATTAAGGAATTCTTAATTTAATTCTATGCCCCACATTGTTGGGAGCCAAACCAAACACCCCCTTCATCTACTCATGAAAACCACTATGTTGTCTGTTCTAATCTTAAATAAATTTAATCATTACTATATCTATATATATATAAAATTGTAACCTCTGTCTGTACATTGATTTTTTTCGCGAAATTTCACGATAACTTTTCGTTTCACATGTCATAGACACCATAACTGCATTTTGTTTCTTTCGTGTATGTTTGTTTGTTTGTTTGTTTGTTACCTTTTCACGCATAAACGGCTGAACCGAATTTTATGAAACTTGGTATGTATATTACTACTAACCCAACTTAGACTTTAGGATATGTTAATATTCTCTGAGACGAACAGGAGTGGGGGTTATAAGGGAGGCCTGAAATTAAAAATAGTGATATTTCGTTTCCTATTGCATTTTCGGCAATTATGCACATAACAAAAGTTGTTTAATTTGTTATTTAGAGTAACTTTTGTTATATACACTTTTGTCGTATACCTAAGTATAAAGGCGTTATACGCTAAAAATGATAGCGGAAGTCAACAATTTTATTTGGCACAAAAGACTCAACCGAACTAAACCAAACTCGGTATGTGAATTAGCACTAATGCCTTCCTTATAATAAGCTATTCTAACATTTCTAGGGACGGGCAGGAGTGGGGGTTATAAGGGAGGCCTGAAATTAAAAATAGTGATATTTCGTTTCCTATTGGGGTTTTGGCAAATATGCACATAACAAAAGTTGTTTATTTTGGTATTTAGAGAAACTTTTGTCATTTACACTTTTGTCGTATACCTGATTATAAAGGCGTTATACGCCAAAAAGTGATAGCAGAAGTCAACAATTTTATTTGGCACAAAAGACTCTACCTAACTAAACCAAACTCGGTATGTGAATTAGCACTAACGTCTTCCTTATAATAAGCCATACTAACATTTCTAGGGACGGGCAGGAGTGGAGGTTATAAGGGAGGCCTGAAATTAAAAATAGTGATATTTCGTCTCCTATTGGGGTTTCGGCAAATATGCACATAACAAAGTTGTTTATTTTATTATTTAGTGAAATTTGCTCAACAATTCTACCAGGTACCTCACCGGGAAAAGCTAATTCAAATGTATGTTAATATTTTGTGCTTAATAATTCAAATCTATGCATAATGCACAGGAAACGGGAAATATGACAATATGGAGAACAGTGAAGTCTTACATAAAAAAATAATTTTATTATTAACAAATCCACAGAAACGACGGGTATTTAAACTAAACACTGGGACGGGTAAATGTCAAAATGTGCTAAGTAAAGCCTTTCAATCAATTCCCGAGCGAAGCCGGGTATCTGAGCTAGTATATATATATATATATATATATATATATATATATATATATATATATATATATATATTTTATAACTTTTATTATCATTTTTTTAATTTAATAAAAATATAAATTTTTTAATATATATATATATATATATATATATATATATATATATATATCATACTTTCGAAATAATTTATATATATGAATGAATTGTAATGCGCTACAACTGCATGTGATATGCTAACTCGCATGGGACATGCAGAAACAAATAAACGACCTTCTTATAGGGTTACTATAGGAAGGAAACAAATAAAAAAAATAATAATAAAAAATAATATATATATATATATATATATATATATATATATATATATATATATATATATATATATATATTTATATATATATTACAAATTTAATATTTTTATAAAATTAAAAAAAAAAAAATAAGAATAGGTATACAAGATATATATATATATATCTATATATATATATTATTTTTAATTATTATTATTTTTATTTGTTTCCTTCCTATAAGAAGGACGTTTATTTGTTTCTGGATGTCCCATGCAAGTTAGCATATCACATGCATTTGTAGTGCATTACAATTCATTTATATATATAAATTATTTTAAAAGTATGAGATATATATAAAAATTAACAATAACAACGTTAAATAAAAATAAAAACATGTAAAAAGAAGATTATTAGTCTTGAAAAAGAAAAAAAGAATTATCGAATATCCATAAATATTTTAAGTATAGTAGTTGTATTCAACCTATTAATTGTATCAAAAGCATGTTCTGAAAATATTTTAAAACCATTATTATATTTTAAAAATAACTTGTCTTCTTCTATTGGAAATTTGCCTTTTTTTTTGTTCAACGTCTTGTTTTAGTTTTTTTTTGTTCGTTAGTCAATAGTCCGCAATACTATATATTAAGTGTTGACTTGTTTGTGGTGTAATCACAGGAGCAAGTATTGTTGTCTTTTATGTTAAATCGCTGGGGTAAGAATTTAGTGTACCATGTTCTGTTACTAATTGTGAAATGTAAAAGTCTGCCTGTACGTATTTGCTGCTGAAAAATGTAGGTGAATATGAGTGCACTAAAATCTAATACAGAACATATATTTACTCTAGTTGAAAGGTAGAATACTTGTTTGAACTGATGAATGTAGTATAAATAGGAATTAACATATTATACACAACTTCTCCCACTCTGTATTATGTAACAGTTATCTATAAGTAATGTTTTACTAATATCGTGTACACCTATTTTCTCTCTCTCTCTCTCTCTCTTTTTTTTTTTAAATTCCATTATTTTGTTTTACATTTATTGTTAATATTTCTATTTTCTAATGAATGTTTTTTTTTTTTTTTTTAATTTCATAAAATATTAAATTTGTAATCATTAAAATGCATGGGAGAAGCAGATTAAATAAACTGTCTACTTACAGGGCAGTAAGTAAGGTGGTAGAAATATATTTAGAATAGCTGATTTCCATTAAGGGAAATCTTCTAATAAAAAACACACACATATAGACATATATATTCTCCCTTGGTATTAATATACTCTCAGATATGATATTCATGTGAACACCAAGCGAGGTTTCTAGCAAATCAAAATTGTTCTGGAAGATAAGTAGAATGAAATTAATTTACCATTAGTGAATTCAGTCTTGTGAGTAGTAGTTTGAGTAGAAGAAGATGAAGAGGTTGAATAAGAGATGTGTGATGTAGTCGTGCTACTGCTGTAAGATGAGTAGCCTTCAGATATCATCCTGCAAAAAGCCATTATTTGTAAATATCATATTTCAAAACAGTTGACATTTATCATGAGATGGCCAGTCTAATACTTTTGCAATTAATTATCAAACTATTACAAGGTTATTCAATCTTCTACAAGCAGAATGACCAAGATTTTCCTGCTCTCTCTCTCTCTCTCTCTTTACCCCCTCCCCCCTACCCCTACCCTGTAATAGTCTGAGAATAAAAACCATTTATATAATAATAGTAATTAATAAGTGTCCCAGAAAGCAGTTTTATAAGACTTCACAAGAAATGTTCACAATTTTTTAAGTTTCACTAAAAAATAAAAGAATAATTAAAAATAAATACTTATAGAGACCACTTCTATAATATTATCCAATCAATCTCTCTCCTTTTCTACACAAACATATTTTGTAACATGTACAATTCTAGTGATATACCATTTAATAAAGAAGAATTTTTTTTTTTTTATTTTGGCCCAATACAACAGAGGTATTATACACAAATGGTTACATTTTTTACAAAATTAAGATATTTTGGCACATCCTCAGGACATAGTTGTCCTTCGGTAATTGCACCTAAAATAAAAATAAGTGGCTCCACTTGATATGGGAAGGGAGGCATGATATTTCCTTACATGTTGTTGAAGGTGAATTTAATAAAGAAAAGATAGTAAATGACAAAAGTCACGTAGATTTCAAAGGACTTCGACTTAGCCAGAAGCCTGAGACTGACAGAATTGCTAGAGCCGTCACTAGGAGTGCTAATATAACGTGGTTTGATCACTATTTGTATACCAAGATTCAAAGAGGTCTGGTGGATGGAAAGATTTATTTTAATCATCAAAATTTCATTGCTCATTTTGTCTGAACACAGCTTCCTAAAAAGAAGAGCTGAAAGATATTATAACACTATGGACTATTTTCTTGTTGGAAGGCCATGAGTGCAAAGTCTGGCAGGACTTGCTGGCTCTGGGTTTTGGAGTTTGAGCCTGATCACACGGGAGAACTCTCATCTATTACTTTTTTAATATGAAGACTTCTTTTTTCTGAAGCTTGCATGAGAATTAGAAGAATCCTGCCATTTCTTACTACAAGTGCAGGCCTGTTGAAATATGGAAATTTTTAAGTGCTCTGAGCAAGAAAATTGTACCTTTAAATAGTTTAAAATATTGATATCTGCCCATATTTTTAAATTGAGATTTGTGAGTCTCATGTTATGTAATCTAGTTATAAATAAAATCCAATTTGTTTTATTGAGTTTTTCATATACCTTTAAATAATTTTTTTTATTAATTTAAATAGCTGCCTTAAATTAATAGATAATCCAAGCATAAAAATATGTTGGCTCATTTTTAATTCATATAATTAATTCTCATTTGCAGATTTTATTTTAGAACTTTGTGCATAAAGCCAGTACGTTTTAGATGACATGAAGTGAAACTATGTGCCTATGACACTCTAGCTAACTCTAGAACGCGATATAATAAATTTAACCCCAATAAGGAAAAAGAGCCGAATTATCCATTTTTTTATCTCCCCATATTATTGCAATATATATACATTAACCTGTTTGCCCTCCATTGTTTTTAATATTTCGTTTCTTAGGTCTTCATAGCAAAATTATTTGATTTGAATAACTTTATATTTCTTTAAATTTAATCAGCGTTGATTGTTGTGGTGAACTCTCTTCCTTAGTTTATTTGTAAGTGGTTTGGTTATGGAAATTATTATTTTTCAGCTTCCACTGCAGATTTCTTCAGCCAAATCACTACATTATTAATTATATTTTTGTTCTGATGTTTCGTTTGTGTATTTCCATTTATTTTTGTGTTTTATGTTTAACATATTGAGTTTTCTATTTCCTATTGATATGTTTAATTATTTTGTTTTTAAATGTAAATGAACAATATTACAAAAGTTGCAAAGCTCTTAACAGAAAATAAATAAACATAATATACTTAAAGGGATTTCTATGAGGGAGCTAGACATTGGTGGTATCTTCAAATAAAGATTCTTGAATTTTGTGGTACTTGTTGACTACTTGCAAACTGCATGTTTGTATAAATAAAATTATTTAAGTATCAATTAAAACATTCAATAAGAAATTGTAATAATTAATCGCAGAATCTCGAAGCTTTCTCAATTGTAAAAAAGAAAAAGCAAATGCATATTCTTAAGTGCAATAATTTAAAGGCTGCTAAATACTTTTACTTACGAGGAAGTGAAGTTCCTCCTTGATTCTGAAGTTAGACTCATCCTGGAAATATGTCTAGGAGATGAAAGGCTTTGACAACCATTCATAACTTCTACTCCTAAAATATAAATAAAATAAAAATTACTTTAAAAGGTAATAATAAACAGATGAAAGTACTATATGATAGTCTAGTATACTTAATCACATCTTAAACAGAGAAGACTGTTAGATTAAGTAAACTTTGGAAGCCTATTATTCCAACTAGAAAGAAATATACAAACAAATAAGGCATAATAACAACAGAACTGGAGTCGAAGACAGTACCCAAATGTACCTGGAAGGGGGGGGGGGGCACCCATACATATATAAACACACACACGTATGCCAGTTTAACTTTCATTGTTTTAGCAGATTTCCCTTGTGGGAATCAGCTATTGTACTCATAAAGCAATTTTTGAAAAAAAATTTCAAACGTCCATCGCTCCTAACTAGAAGATGACAAAAATGAAGTCTGATCAATACTATATATATATATATATATATATATATATATATATATATATATATATATATATGTATATATATATATATACACACATATATTATATTATGAATGTTACTCTCTAGCAGTCACAATTTTTGTTTAATTGCTACCAAACTCAATATATATTTGTTTTATACGAAAAGAAAGATGAAGTTCGTTAACGACAAAGATTGACCAGTGGAAGGGAGGATTTAGAGGGGAGTATTTTTAAAAATTCGAAATATCTCGGTTACTATACCTCGGATAAAATAATTGTATAAAATCAATCTTATTGTCAATTTAATTGCCTATATATATATGTTGTTATACTCATATTTTCTCCAACATGAATATTAATCAAGATATTTGGAATTTTTAGTTTTAGTAAACCCCCTATTACTCATTTAATAATTACAATAAGCCACTATAACATGAACCTCTTTATTTTAAGCTTAAATACTAAATATTGTTTTCATAAGAACTTTATTATGATAAATGCGAATTAAGACCTTGTCTTGAAAATGTTTATTTGATCTACACCATATACGACATTTAACTGTTTCAGTGAGCAATAAAGATCATATTTGTTATTGGCAGAAATCGCATCAAGAATAAGGTGGTTTAGAGGGGGAGGGGGGGAGGGATTCAAAAATTCGAAATATCTCCGTTATTATGATTCGAATAGAAAAATATAATAGAATTAATTTTATTAAAAAATGGATGCTCTTCTGTTCTATATATTGTTTCGTATCTCAAATATTAAGCAAGTAATTCATACTTTCTGGTTTTCAGTCAGAATATGTGGTGAGATATCACTAATGTGTCATACCATCACATGGAACATTTGGTTTCATAGGTTTCCACGGCATAATTATTTGATTATGATTAAATGTATGTTCTTATAATTTAAAATTAATGAAATGCACAGAGGAAGCTTCTTCCCCACTTTTGTGCATGATTTGGTTGGAAAAACTCATTTTGAGCTTCCCCCCGTGCAAGTTATTAACCATAATAAAGGTAAGCAATAACTCTCTCGGATAACTTTGGGACAAGAATTCAGTTTCAGAAACGTGTGGTAACTTGTAGATAACCCACTAAGATTAATTAAAAATTATAGCCTTAAGCAAATATTAACTATATAAAAAAATTAAATTATTTACTGTTTCTGTTTAAATTACCTTTTCCTTCAATAGGCATATTGTTGGTGAGCTCGGGTTTGCTGGGTGTCAAATAATTTCCACACTCACTTTTGTAGGATGTAGTTTGATTTCCTGTGAATTTAAAAACAAACTATTTAAAAAGAAATAAACGTTTCATAAACATTTTACAAGACGAAATTAAGACATGGAGTGCGAATGCAAGTCAGAGACTGTAGTCTGTTAAGAAAATGACAATGATGGATGCTGCACCTTCTCAATTATTGTTCATCTATTATGTCATGCTCTGTTAGACATAACTAAAAGTTTTTGTCTGTTGATCCGTGAAATTATCAACAAGTATCCTTGGCAATGGTCATAGCCTTAGCATGGTTACATTTTTTCATATTTCAACCTCAAAAGCAATAATCACTGTTCCCTTTAAAACTAAAAATATTATTTTATTTTGAGGGAATTGCTTATGCTTCAAATATTTATGAAAGGTCAAAAATAAATAGAAGTTATATATTAATTTAATTTTACTAATTAAAACAATGGAAGCTTGATTATTATCAACAAAATTTATGTAAAATAGAAAGCTAGTTGAGTATTTTTTTGTTTCCTTCAGTATATCCGAGTTGACCTTCATTTGTTTAATTTTTTTCCTGAATGTATTAAACCATTTTAAATTATCAAATTTTGCCTACTTTGCTAGGTCCAGGTTTTAGTGATTTTTCTTAAGGTAAAAGTTCAGACTCATGACATAATTCTACTTAAAGCCATTTCAAATCTTTAGAAACTATAGTAAGCTGATAAGTGGCAAAAGATCGGTTTGAATTTTATATTTATAACATCGATAATAGTGCCGTCTTTGACTAAAAATAGATCTGGCAAGTTAATTCAAGCCAAAAAGTTCATCACAGAGGGGTTGCATAAGCTAAGCAGATTTCCTACAAGGTAGTATAGACACACCTGCTCACATCTCACCACTTATTCTCTATTTCTAAATAAAAAATCCAATGATGGGGGGTTCTCTGAAGACTGAAAACAAGAAAGTATGAATAACTCGTTGAATATTTGAGTTACAAAAAAATGTATTGTAGAACATCAATCGTTTAACAAGATTAGTTCTATAACATTTTTCGAACTGGTTCATAACAAAGATATTTTGAATTCCCCTTCCCTCTAAACCACTACTGTTCCAGATCTGATCAATAAACAAATATTATCTTTAGTGATGAATGTACGGTTAAAAATTGAGTATGGTATAGAACAAATTATCATATTTGTCAAATATGATTATGTCATCACACAGCGCATTAATAAATAGAAACTGGACACGTGAAGATGGGGATCTTAATCACCCCCACTTCACTGGCCCAAAATTTCTTCACAGGTCAATTTGAGAAGGGAATTTTGAAAATTACAAATATGTTTATTATATGACGGATTTGAAAATTGTGTAGAACCAACCTTATTTTAAATTTTATGTTCCATAAATGTTGTTATATACATTTATTCTCATAATATACGCATTTTTAGTTTACAGCCTTCAGTAAACCCCCAATCCTACCCATGCCATATAAGCAATAAATAAGCTGCTATATCATGAATCTCTTCATTCAAAACTTAAATTCCAAATATAGCATTCAACAGATCTTTACTAGATGAGATAAATGCAAATACGTTGTGTGACACAAATTAAGATTTTATTTGTTGTTTTGAAAATGTTTATTTGAGCTATACCATATTTAACAGTTTCATTCAAGATTAAAGGCTATATTTGTTAATGGCAGAAATCAAACCAGGAATAGGGGAAATTTAAAGGGAAGAGTATTTGAAAATACAAAAAATCTCCGACATTCAGTAAACCCCCACATCTACAAATTATTATTCAGAAATAGGGAATATATGGTGAGATAAGATCAGTATTGAGTCATACATGGAAAATCTGCTTAGTAAATGTAGCCCATACTTGACAGACTTTTCATTTTGTCATCTTCAGTAAAGTTATTGTTGATATACTTAAAAAATTGTTTATATTTTTGCCTGAGCCATTTCATAATAAACATACCATTATTAGCAGAAGGTGGTCTGTTGGGACTAAGAGGCCTAGGAGACCTGAGGCCCTGCCGCTGCTTAGAATCGTAGTGGAGGGTAGTGTAGCCACTTATACAGCAGGCAAGTGCTACATATGAAGGCTGTCGGTTACCGTCAGCCGATTTATTATTTGTTATCTGAAATAAATTTGTTGCCATTAATGAATTATTTAAATTAAATTAATTATTTGAAAGAAAATGAATGCATTAATATAACTAACTATATTACCCATTGTTGACAAATAGAAATGGTTTCCCATGGAAATATAAAGGGTGAATTAACTTATGAAGAAATCATCCTGTCATTTTCATAACTTAACAAAAATGTACAGTAACATGTAGAATTTGTAACTGGTACAGGCATTCTGTTTTAATACCAGTGAAGTAAAATATAAATATTTGGTTAACTAAGCTCTGACTAATCCTTTTGTTTCTGTGAAATTCCCGAGATACTGTTTTACGTGTGAGGCTTGGAATGGCTATTGGACAATTATTAATGAACTTATTATCATTCATGAGGTCACAAAAATGTAGTTTCCCTTTAAAAAATAACCAGCAACTAGCTTTTGACTTTATCTCGTATCCAGTATGAGATCGGAGACTACCATACGGGTTTGGTTGGAGGTTAACTTCCTGTCATATTGAGGTGGCCTTACAGACTGAAGATCACTACTTCCATTATTTAAATAGCTCATAAATTGCCTTAAAAAGCCTTCTGGGAACTGGGAGAACAGATGGAAGTCCAGAAACCATAAAACTAAATAAAATTTATTCTGCAACACCTGGCACCTCAAGTATGGGAATAGATAAACCATTCAAGCAGTAAATATTGAAGTCATATTCAACCCATTAAAAATGTTAGTACAGAATAATGTATTTCATAATAGAGTTATTGAATTTTTAAATCTCTATATTTCGTACAGTGAGCTCCATTATGCTTTGTGATATAACTCACTAGAATCAAAAGCATTTAACCTAAGTATTGCTTAATAATAATATTTTTCCTTGAAAGTAACTGAAGGGTCAGAGTAAAGCTGTTGGTGGGAAGACATGACCAACTCAAAACAGCCCTTGACTGTATGTGGCATTCAAAGTGTACCACTTCATAATTCATCTCCTCCACTGCCTTGCATTGTTACGTAGGCATCAGGGAAACGTGTAGACACCCAAAAATAAAATCCATTAATCGCACAATAAAATACAGTCTACCATGATACAATATCATTTAGTTTGGGAGCACTTTAAGCGGGGAAAGATTGAGACATGACCATAGCAATATTTGATTAAGGATGCTTTGATTTGAAGCAATTCTCAATAAAGAGGGAAATCACTTTCGTAGCGATAAGTATATTTATACAAAGGATACACTTACTTTTTTTAACAGTTATTACTGAACACCCATGCTTTTCATTTTAACTAGCTGATGAGAATATAGAAAAGCTAGAGACAAAATTCACTAGAAATAGACTATTGGTTACAGATTTATTTGCTGTATTGAACAATAGTTCATCTCTAATAACAGTAGTCATGTTTCTTGCACTTTTCTTGTTGATGGAAAGACAAATTTGGATGTAATTTGTCTTCTTTTCTTCAAAAGTTTTTAATATTAAAGGCACAACCTTTAGTGTCGAACAGGATTCAAATAATTCCATAAAAGGCAGGAAGTAAAAAATAGAAAGAAAGAAATGGAATTATCCCATGTTGAAAGTTAAAATCTAGTAGAACTAATCCACAATGCCAGACAATTAAAACGAATTTAAAGACAAGGAATGTCTTTAAGGATCCTGCCAGCACATAAAAATGGCACTCAATATTAAAGGACCTATAAACATTATTTAAGGTTTTTATTTTAAAGTAAATAATGTTTCCATGTTTGTAAATGAGTTTTAATGAAAATACTTATTTGTCCTTGGTATAAATTTGTACCAATTATTTTATAAGCGGAGAGAAGGCTTGTAAAGTTCATTTTTTTTTTTCACTGTATGAATATTTGGAAAAAGTAATAATAAGAAATTCAATCAATTTAATATCCTTGAACACACAAGCCATCTGTATATTAATAAATAAGAACTACCTATATAAAAACTATCAAACGACACGATCTCCGACCATGAGCCTCTATAAAAAAGAGAAATTTGCAAATCGTTTCCAGAGTTAATACCTGTTTGTTATGTAACAAATCCTTTTTATTTCCATGCCCCACATCCTTATATTATTATCAATTGATCACAGCATAAAATTTGTTGTGCTCATAGCTTATAAGCCATTTCTTGTAGGACTTTATTCAATAATTTTCCTAGCAAACCAATTTATTTAGAAAATATATAATAAGAGAATCGATATGAACAAATAGCAATATCTTACCTGATCATCTGTTGATTGGACATCATTACCATTCGCAATGGAGGCAGCCTGTTCTTCTGATTCACCTAGATAAACATTCAAAATGTGATGAGAATGCTAGAGAAATGGTACTTATTACTTAAGATGAGCCAGTAACACACTGTGCACGGTTGCCCAGTCACAGGAGGGCCCTCTGCCTCACATGCCTACTCATCTGTGACCTATAACACACATTCTCTTTCTCTTTTTAATCAGCCATTCTTAAAAAAAAAAAGAAAATGAATTTACTATTATGAATTTATTTTTTAAATAATTTCAATACTGAATTATATACCTGAATAAAATACTGTACAACAATAGTATGTGCAATGGCTCAAAATCAAACTGATATGCCGAGAATATTAAAGTAATACAATCAAACTAAATGCTATATTTAACTATTGAATCAAATGTTGAATATAAAATGTTTTTATAATGATTAATATCTGCTGATTAAAATGATTATTTACTCATGATTCCTCAATTTAAAAAGGGAGGAAGTGATTAAATATGATTTGTGTTCAAAGATAACTATGCTATTTGCTAATAAAAACACTAGAACCTCAATAAATCCTTGGTGGATCATGCGAAATGGTTTAAAAATTTCCTTTCTTAATTATAACTAATATTTAATCATATAACCAAATAAGAATTATATTTCTAAGAATAAGTATTGATCGCCAGTCAAGTTGTGCTAAAATTCAAATCAGGAGGGAGCTACTGCATAAATAGCCGATTATCTAACAGCTCCATTACAATTGTTTGAATCAGTCACAGTAGACTTAACGAGTAAAAATAGTTCAAAATAATTAATTGATGTGTTTTATTTCATGTGATTAATCAACATTCTTTATCATAAAAATAAATTGAATAGTCTACACTTATAACAAAAACTGATTTATTTATAAATCAAACATAATAAGAGTATTAAAATCTGATTTTGATGGAAAGGATTACCAAAATAATCAGCAATGAGCGATTCAATTCTGTTTGGCTTTTTTCAAAATCACTGACTAGAAGTCAAAGTTTAAGAGCACCTATTACAAAATAAGTTTTTATTATGGAAAAATAAATGCTATAAACAATTTAAGATTCATGTTTTTGTATTAAAATGAATAATTGGTGAATTTATATCAACTTTCAGTATTAAATCCCCCCCCCCTGCCTTAATGGGTATTTTAAGTGCTGCTTAGTTATGAGGAGGACTTTTGTTTAGTTTTAGATATTCTAATAATGATGAGGTGAATTTTAAAAAAAAACCATATAAAAGGGAATGAGTTAAAATTTCAGTACTGGGTACCTCAAGGGACTAACAGTAGAAAGCTGATGAAGAGGAGGAATATCAAGGGAGCACAAGAGTAGAGTTTGTCAGTCGAGTAGATTTTACATCATGTAGTTTCTGTCAGAGAAAGTATAGATAGAAGTAAGATTTCACTATTGATAAACGTATGGTTTGGGACCGAAAAATGTTCTCCAAAGCATTACAGTTGATAGAATCCCTGGGAGCGTTACGATGATGATACTATCACCATCATTATTTAATCTAATACTACAAGTTGCAATCTGATATATTCATTCCATGATGATCTCACAATCATATTTACCGATTAATCTCATCCTAGAAGTTGCAATCTGCTATATTCTGTGATGATGACACTACCACCATTACTGATCAATCTAATCCCAGAAGTGGTATTCTGCTAAATTATATGATGATGGCGCTATCCCATTACTGATTAATCTCATCCTAGAAGTGGCATTCTGCGATGATGGCACTATTCTATTACTGATTAATCTCATCCTAGAAGTTTCAATCAGCTATATTCCGTGATGTCACTTACACCATTACTGATCAATCTAATCCTAAAAATTCCATTCTGCTGTATTCTGTGATGATGACACGATCACCATTATTGTTTAATCTAATCCTAGAAATTCCAATCTGTTTTATTCCGTGATAATGGCACTATCACCATTACTGTTTAATCTAATCCTAGAAGTTACAAACTGTTTTATTCCATAATGATGGCACTATCCCATTACTGTTTAATCGAGTCCTAGAAATTCTATTCAGCTATGTTCTGGGATGATGGCACTGTCACCATTACTGTTTAATGTAACCCTAGAAATTCCATTCTGCTATATTCCACTGTCACCATTATTGTTTAATATAATCCTAGAAGTGGCAATCTGCTGCATTCCTTGATGATGGCACTATCCCATTACTGATTAATCTCATCCTAGACGTGGCCATCTGCTATATTCCGTAATGATGGCACTATCACTATTTCTGTTTAATCTCATCCTAGAAATGGCATTCTGCTAAATTCTGTGATGATGGCACAATCCCATTACTGTTTAATCCCATCCTAGAAGTGACAATCTGACATATTCCATGATGATGTCACTTACATCATTACGCATTGATCTCATCCTAGAGAACTTTATCTGCTAAATTCCATGATGATGGCACTATCACTATTTCTGTTTAATCTGATCTTAGAAATGGCATTCTGCTAAATTCTGTGATGATGGCACCATCCCATTACTGTTTAATCTCATCCTAGAAGTGACAATCTGACATTCCATGATGATGTCACTTACATCATTACTCATTGATCACACCTAGAGAACTATAGTCTGCTAAATTCCATTATGATGACACTATCACAACAACAGTTTAATTTAATCCTAGAAATTACAATCTGCTTTATTCCGTTATGTTATTAAACCATTACTGATTAATCTCATCCTAGAATTTTAAATGAGTTGAATTCCGTAAGTTACAAAATAAGAAAAGCCTAGCAATGACATTTATCTATATTAATCATGTAGCCCGTAGCCTAAAACATATCAGTCACAAATAAAACGTCGGACCAGCCATTTTACCTCTTCATAAAGATCATGATAAATGTGGATCCTACAATTTTACAATACAAGTTTTGAGCTTTTCATCATTTATGTACCAAGGAGGAATATTACCACGAAGCAATTTCATACAAAAATAAGAATCTTAGCAAGCATCTGATGGTTTCATACACTGCTGGCTTGGCTGCTGATTCAAAACTTAAAAACTCAGGTAGGTAATGTATAAAACATTAAAAAGATAGTGGATAGATTAGGCCTTTGCATGACAACCAACCAAAGACTTAATATGAAAATAAGAAATCCTACTACTATGAGAGAATAGTAGTTAAAAGACTTTCTTTCTTTAATCTGTCCAAGAATCACACAAATAACAAACAGCATTCTGATTAAGACTCATCCTACAAGAACATAAATAAAATTATACAAAACCTGATATATTAAATATTAAGATTTGAACTAACTCCAGAAATTACGTAAACGAATAATGACTAAGTACACAATCACAAAGAAGAAAATATCACTTCAAATTTTGTAAATGTTCTAAGTATATTATAGTTAAATAGAATTATTAGTTAAAGTATAACAATATATAACTTCATTAAGAACATATTGTTTTTTTTTTTGTAGTAGTGGAAACAACACCTATATTCTGGCTCTTTTTTAAAGCAGAATTAACTTAACAATTAACATAGTTATAATCATTTCAATCAACAGATATTAAATTTTAATATAAAAAGCTTCAAGAGTTGTAAAAAATATATGTTCTTCATATTTTCAGTATTCAAATCTTCAGGGTATATCAATTTGATTAAGTATTCAATCAATGATTACTTTTATCAAAGTACTTTCAAATTTTTCTTATAACTTAGACAATTTTCCTGTACTCAGTGAGGCATTCAAATATGTGGCTTGAAGCTATTGTATATACAGCAAAAGAAAGAAATGAAGCTGAAATTGTGACCACACCAGCAAACCTTCCATTTTGTGAAGAAATAAATCTGTGAAGTTATGTGCTCTGTACAACAGCAGTGGTTTACAAGTAGAGGTAGCAAGTTTCACAATACTTTATTATTATGGCAGAGGAGCAAATTGGTTTAATTGTTTTAAAAAAAATGCAAATCATGTTAATTAAAAAAAAAAAAAAAAAAAACACAAATACTATTGTGCCAACTATGATCTATAGTTCTGGTATTATTTCTACTGAATCATTTACCTAAAGGGATCATATATCTCAGGTAAACTATATGTAAAAAAAATAAAATGTACATGTTAAAAAGGGATAAATGAAAAACTACACACGATATTGTGAAACAGGATGGGTATAAACAAATGAGACATGCTGGATTCCTAAAACCAACTACATGCAACACCCAGACAAGTGTATTTGTTGGTTGAGAGAACGCTTGACCAAATATCGAACACATTCTCAATGCCAACAGTACAAGTCGTAGGTGACATGTCACCTTTTGATTCGGCTCTATCCATTGAAGAATCCACCAGATTATCAGGCGCAACCATCGTGACCAAACTAGTCCTAAACCAAATAATTACAAACTATTTTAAGAAACTGGTCAAACAAAACATTTGATAATTTGTTGTCAATAGGATATTAAATTAAAAGTAAATATAAATGTATTGAAAGGAATCAATTGTTTTAAATGTATTAGGCAAAAATTGTGAGATGAATCAGACACTTGTTATAAATTGAATTTGGAAATTTCATATAAAGGAAACAACTGACAAGATTGATACTAAAGATGAGCATAGTATCATAAAAGATTTATCAAATTAATCTCGAAGTATGCAAAATTAATGCTTAAAATTTGTATATGTGGGCGTAAATAAATATCTTCCCAAGAATTAGAACAAAGATGTAACAAGAATTACCTCTCAAGCGTTTGAAAAGAACTAGATCAGAGTCATAAGAGAGAGCCTGTGAAAATATCAGGAAAGTACTGTTCGCATCACAAATTAAATAATGTAAATGACTAACAACCATTCAAAAAATGATTAAAAACGTGAAAGGTATAGAGCACGCCATTTTGGATAATAACTAGGTGAATGGGCGCTGGCAGCGCGCCCACGCGGCTTCTCGCCACACTTGATAAATAATCCCCCCCCCCCTCACTTTCTTTTCTCACACTGAACAATATGTGAATTTTGAACAGCAAAAGTGTCATTTAAACGAGGCAAAATTATTTTATAATATTCAGTATTAATTTAAATTTGGTTGATCTCAAATATAAATGCGTTATGCCTCAATATCATTAATCTAATTGTCAATTTCATTTGACAGAACGTCATGGTTTTGTAACCCTTTGCACTTGAAAACATTGCTTGTTCATTTATTATTATTTACGTCCACTTTATGCTACTAGGCTAATCGGGACGGGTTATCTACAGGTCACCACCCTTCTCTAGTCAGGGTGGGCCCAAGGAGTTTATTTAATGAGTCTGTGACTAAATAAATTTTAACCAGTCTTGTTAAACTATTGATGATCTACAATAGTTATTCCATGCATGTTTTCGTAACTCAAATATTTAGCGAGTTATTCATACTTTCCACAGTATAGTTGCTGTCCACAGTAAACCTCAATTTTTATCCAGCGGATTTTAGCAGATTTTTTACTTAGAAATAGATAATATATTGTGAAATGAGTTTGGGTAATATGTCATAGCAGCACGAGGGAAATCTGCTTACTTTACGTAGGTTTTTGTTTTGTTTGCAATTGCAAACAAAATAAAAACCTTTGAATAGAAAAAAAAAGTCCGTCGCGCAAGGGCTACGTAAAGTAAGCAGATTTCCCAAGATCTGGTATGACATATTACCCATCTCATCTCACAATATATTATCTATTTCTAAGTAAAAATTCTGCTAAAATACGATGAATAAAACCGCCCGCAACGCAGGGGCTGCGTAAACTAAGCAGATTTCCCACGTGAAGTTTTACAATAGAGAAATTTTACGAGAGCCGAGCAGTAAAGGAAACGGCCGAACTAGCTTTTGGCGGGAAAGTCACTCGTCCGTTAGCCGCCCAGATTTAATAAAAATGCAAATATCTCGGTTAATATTCAAGATAGAGAATAAATGTATATAACAATATTTATAGTAAATTTAATTTGCAATAAGATTGATTCTGTACAATTTTTCGATCCGACGTATAGTAACGGAGATATATCGAATTTTCGAAAATCCTCTCCTCTAACGCCCCCCCCTCCCACTTGTCCGTTTTAAGCCGTTAACGAACTTGATCTTTCTTTTTACATAAAACGACTAAATATCGAATTTGGTAACGCTCAAACAAAAATTGCGACCGCTAGAGCGGTAACAGACAAACATATATATATATATATATATATATATATCTACAGTTTTGAACGGATCTCATTTTCGTCATTTACTAGGTAGGATCGATTGACATTTGAAGAGAAATTTCGAAAATTCCGTTATGAGTACAACCTCAATAGCAGATTTCCCTTAAGGAAAATCTGCTAAAATGAAGGTTTACTGTGGAAAGTAAGAATAACTCGCTAAATATTTGAGTTACGAAAACATGCATAGAATAACTACTGTAGATCATCAATAGTTTAACAAGATTGGTTCTATAACATTTTACGATTCGACTCAATATAACCGAGTTATTTTGAATTTTCGAATTCCCCTCTATTCCAGTCCATAACAAATATGATATACAGTGTTGACTGAAACGGTTTAATATCAAGTATAGTACAGATCAAATAAACATTTTCCAAATAAAAAAGTCCGTCACGCAGGGGCTGCGTAAACTAAGCAGATTTCCCACGTGAAGTTATACAATAGAGAAATCTGCCTAATAACAACTGTAGTAGTAAGAAACCTCTAAACCTAAAACATTATTTAGGGCGTAATAACCCAGTAGTTTCTAGCCCCAAAAAACAGTTAACCTAACCTCTAAACCTATTCACGAGGGACGAATAATTATGGAAACGGCCGCCAGAGTTCTCGGCGGAAAGTCCGAACATAGCCTACTGGTGACCACACGCAGAATACAAATTCAAATATATCGGTTAATATTCAAGATACAGAATAAATGTATAGAACAATATTTATAGTAAATTTAATTTGCAATAAGATTGGTTCTATACAATTTTTCGATCCGACGTATAATAACGGAGATATTTCGAAAATCCTCCCCTCTAAACTCCCCCTCCCCCTAAGCCAATTTCAGCCGTTAACGAACTTGATCTTTCATTTTACACAAAACGATTAAATATCGAATTTGGTGACGGTTAAACAAAAATTGCGACCGCTAGAGTGTTTCCCTTAAGGGAAATCTGCTAACAAAATTTGCTATTTAAGCTTAGAATGAAGCGCTACATGCTATTACAGCTTATTGTTAGTATGCCATGAGGAGTGAAGGTTTACTGAAGGCTGAAAACTAAAAATTCCAAGTATCTTGTTTAATATTCATTATTATGAATATACAATGCGTGCTTGTCACCATTTATGGCAATTAAATTTGCAATAATTTTGGTTCTGTACAAATTTTCGATCCGGCTTAGAATAACGGAGATGTTTACAGAAGCGAAATATTTGCATTTTAAGGGAAATCTGTTATTGAGGTCTAACTCATATTATATATAATATTTACTCGAGGAAATGTTTCGAAAATTGTGTCATGGGTACAGCCTCAATAGCTGATTTCACTTCGGGAAATCTCCTCTAAGATCATATACAAACTTCTGTATCTGCAATAGGAACAGACATTTTCGCAATTCTAGCATGACGCGATTTTCGAAATTTTTCTTCAAATGTCCATCGATCCTACCTAAGAGATGACGAAAATGAGGTCCGCTCAAAATGTCAAAATTATTGTTTGATCGTTACCAAAATCGATATTTAGTCGTTTTATGTAAAAAGAAAGATCAGGTTCTTTAACGGCTGAAATCGGACCAGTGGGAGGGGGGGGGGTTTAGAGGGGGAGAATTGTGTTAATTCGAAATATCTCTATTACTAAAAGTCGGATTAAAAAATGTCTATAGGATAAATCTTATGGCATATTAAACGTACTATAAATGTTGCTATATACATTTATTCTCTATCTTCAATATTAACCGAGATATTTGTCTTTTGTAGTTTTCAGCCTTCAGTAAACCCCCACTTCTACTAGTGTTACATAAACCATACTCTGTTATATAATAAACCACACTATTCCAAGGCTAAATACCAAATACTGTTTTCCAGAGAACTTTATTATACGAGATACATTTAAATGTGTTTTTGCCCCCACCTGAAATTCTTGGACTACTACAATTTGATTGATAGAGATAAAAATTATTGTTAAACTTCACGAGGGAAATCTGCTTAGTTTACGCAGCCCCTGAGTGCCGGACTTTTAGCAGATTTCCCTTACGGGAAATCAGCTATTGAGGTCGTACTTATGACGCGATTTTCGAAAATTTTCTTCAAATGTCTATCGATCCTACCCAGGAGATGACGAAAATGAGGTCCGTTCAAAATTATATATATATACTCGTATTTGTCTGTTAACGTTCTAGCGGTCGCAATTTTTGTTTGATCGTTACCAAACTCGATATTTAAATGTTTTATGCAAAATGACAGATCAAGTTCGTTAATGGCTGAAATCGGACCAGCGAGAGGGGGGGGTGGTTTAGAGGGGGGATTTTCGAAAATTCGAAATATCTCCGTTACCATACGTCGGATCAAAAAATTGTATAGAACCAATCTTATTGTAAATTAAATTTACTATAAATATTGCTCTGTACATTTCTACCTTGAATATTAACCGAGATATTTGCATTTATATTAAATTTGGGCCGTAACGGACGACTGAGTTTCTCGCCAAAAGCTAGTTCCGCCCTTTGCCGTAACTGTTCGGCTCTCGTATGGAGATTTCTCTATTGTATAACTTCACGTGGGAAATCTGCTTAGCTTCGCAGCCCCTGAGTGTCGGACTTTTAGCAGATTTCCCTTAAGGGAAATCAGCTATTGAGGTCGTACTCATGACGCGAGTTTTGAAAAATTTCCTCAAATGTCCATCGATCCTACCCAGGAGATGACAAAAATGAGGTCCGTTCAAAATTATATATATATATATTTGTCTGTTAACGCTCTAGCGGTCGCAATTTTTGTTTGATCGTTACCAAACTTCATATTTAAGCGTTTTACGTAAAAAAAGAGATCAAGTTCGTTAATGGCTGAAATCGGACCAGTGGGAGGGGGGGTTTAGAGGGGGGGGATTTTTGAAAATTCAAAATATCTCCGTTATTATGCATCGGATCGAAAAATTGTATAGAATCAATCTTATTGTAAATTAAATTTACTATAAATATTGTTCTATACATTTATTCTGTATCTTGAATATTAACCGAGATATTTGCATTTGTATTGTGTGTGTGGGCGGCGGCCGTTTCTGTAACATTTGGTCCCTCATAAATAGTTCTAGAGATACCTTCCTACTACAGCTGTTATTAGGCAGATTTCTCCATTGTAAAACTTCACGTGGGAAATCTGCTTAGTTTACGCAGCCCCTGAGTGTCGTACTTTTTTATTTCACACTCCCCACAACCCTCATTCTCCTAATCGATTTCAAGGGGACACAACTGGATGCAACATTCCTAAACCTGGACAATACACTACTTCATTCAGTTCTCGATGCCAAGTGGACAGCATAACACATATTGGAGGTGCGAATGCGAAAAATACCAGCCACCCTACTGCGGAAATTTAATATGCTACATGAAGCCCTAAGACTGAGTCTTACAGAAAGTTAATCAGCTGAGGTGTAAGTTAGTCATCAGTTTTCCTTCTCAGAGAAGAAAATTCCCTGCGAATATATTTAGATGTTACTTCAGATTCAATAAAGCTAAAGATTTATAACCCTTCTTATTAGCTAGTTGTCCTTTCGTCCTGATTCCCCTGCAGTACAGCCGCAAGGTCGATGATGCTAAACCTATCCAGCTATTTACATGAATTAGTGTCAGCATTTCGTCATTGGTTTCATGTTTTTCATGAGAAACCGCTTTCTACTCACAATGTTTTACTGCTGACATTTAACTCCAGTCCGCAACAAAATTTGTATTTGGTTTGCAATCGGTATAGCTTAAAAGGTTGCACTTATGCTTACCGATTTGGGCCAGCCTGATAAACAAGTAACTACTGATCATAATAAAGGTGTTAAATGTAAATGCAATTGCTCATAAGACTTCGGCCTCTGGCATCATTTGAAGACAATTCAGAGCAGAGAGCAGCTAGGACAGGGATTCCAAAAATACTTTGGGCAAGAGATTTCCAAAATGAACTGATACCTCAGACCCCATAGCTAAATTACTTTAAAAAGTCCGTCACGCAGGGGCTGAGTAAACTAAGCAGATTTCCCTCGTGAATTTTAACAATAGAGAAATCTGCATACTGGTAATACATGCCCACCATGAGTAACTACAAACGGTATTAAGAAACCTTTCAGTTAATTTTAATAAATTCCCAACTGAAACGGCTTCTGAATTGTAAAAATAATTTATATTTTAATAACTCAAATTTTAGTAGTCCAAGAACTAAAGAAGGGGGGGGGGCGGATGAACAGAACGTATTTGCATAAATCTCACCAAGTAAGGAAGGTAAGGTAAGGTTAGACACGACAGGACAGGTTAGAAGAAGCTTCTACCTGAGCCGAGTGGTTACGAAAATGGCCGACCTATCCGAACTATACCCCACATGTCTCATAGACTTCATAAAAATGCAAATATCTCAGTTAATATTCAAGATACACAATAAATGTATATACCAATATCTATAGTAAATGTAATTTGCAATAAGATTGGATCTATACAACTTTTCGATCCGATGCATGATAACGGAGATATATTTGAATTTACAAAAATCCCACCTGTAAACCCCCCCCCTCCCACTGGTCCGATTTTAGCCATTAACGAACTTGATCTTCCTTTTTACATAAAACGATTAAATTCCGAGTTTGGTAACGATCAAACAAAAATTGCGACCGCTAGAGCGTTAACAGACAAATATATATATATATATATATATATATATATATATATATATATATATATATATAATTTTGAACGGACCTCATTTTCGTCATCTCCTGGGTAGGATCGATAGACATTTGAAGAAATTTTTCGAAACTCGCGTTATGAGTACGACCTCAATAGCTGATTTCCCTCAAGAGAAATCTGCTAAAAAACAATTTTTGAAATATAACAGAATATAACATATTAATTTTATTGAAAACTATTTACTATATATAGTACTGTAATTTATAATGAATCGGAGTAATTTTTATTCCAATCAATTAAATTTAAGTAGTCCAAGAACTTAAGACGGGGAAGGGGACACCAGAACATATTTGCATGTGCCTCATATAATATTGGTCCCTTGAAAACAATATTTGGTATTTAAGCTTTCAATAATGTGGTTTATTATATACAGAGTATTGTTTCTTTCACCTGAGTAGAAGTGGAGGTTCGCTGAAGGCTGAACTTAACTAACTTCAGCATAATATCATGAACCACTTTATTCTAAGTATAAATATCAAATATTGTTTCACGGGACTTTTATTATGCGAAATAGATATGAATTCGTTGTGTGATGACGTCATGAATTATCATTTTACTTTTTTGTTTTGAAAATGATTATTTGATCTATACTATACTCTATATTTAGCCGTATCACTGTTTACACCAAAGATCATATTTGCTATTGGCTGAAATCAAATAAGGAATGGAAGGGGGTTCCAATATTCACAATATCTCTGTTATTATGAGTCGGACCGTAAAATGTTAGAGAACCAATCTTATCTACAATTGTTCTTTGCATTTTTTCGTAACTCAAGTATTAAGAGAATTATTCGAAATTCCTTGTTTTCTGCCATCTGTGACCCCCCCCCCCTCCCACCTATTTCTCATAGGTTTTTTACATAGAAATAGAGACAATGTGGTGAGATGAGATCAGTAGTATGTTATACCAGCACGTGGGAAATCTGCTTAGTTTACGCAGCCCCTGCGAGACTTTCTTTATCAGATTTCCCTTAAGGGAAATCAGCTATTGAGGTTGTACTCATGACGGGATTTTCGAAATTTTTCTTCAAATGTCCATCGATCCTACCTAGTAGATGACGAAAATGAGGTCCGTTCAAAACTGTGTATATATATATATATATATATATATAACTGTTATATTAATATAATATATATATATATATATATATATATATATATATATATATATATATATATATATTAGCAGATGTCCCTCAAGGGAAATCAGCTATTGAGGTTGTACTCATGACGCGATTTTCGAAATTTTTCTTCAAATGTCCATCGATCCTACCCAGGAGATGACGTAAATGAGGTCCGTTCAAAACTGTATGTATATATATATTAGCAGATTTCCCTCAAGGGAAATCAGTTATTGAGGTTGTACTCATGACGCGAGTTTCGAAATTTTTCTTCAAATGTCCATCGATTCTACCCAGGAGATGACGTAAATGAGGTCCGTTCAAAACTGTATATATATATATATATATATATATATAAATATATATATATATATATATATTTTATATATTTGCCTGTTACCGCTCTAGCGGTCGCAATTATTATTTAATCGTTACCAAACTCGATATTTAGTCGTTTTATGTAAAAGAAAGATCAAGTTCGTTAACGGTTGAAATCGGACCAGTGGGAGGGGGGGTTTAGAGAGAAGGTTTTTTGAAATTTCGACCTATCTCCGTTACAATACATCGGATCAAAAAATTGTATAGAAACAATCTTATTGCAAATTAAATTTACTATAAATATTGTTCACATTTATTCTCTATCTTCAATATTAACCGAGATATTTGCATTTTTATTAAATCTGGGCGACTGACGGGCGAGAGTGACTTTCCCGCCAAAAGCTAGTTCGGCCGTTTCCTTGACTGCTGGGCTCTCTTGAAATTTCTCTATTGTATAACTTCACGTGGGGAATCCGCTTAGTTTACGCAGCCCTCGCGTGACATTTTTTTTTTACTATATATATCTTCTTTATAAGGGAAGTATATCCGCTTAAATTCATTTCTGTAAAGAAAAAAATGAAAACTAATAATAAAAAGTGTATAATGATAAATGGTTTCCTATTCTCTATCTCCCCAATCAGATGTTAAGTAAACAAGCATTGTCGCTTTTTCTTATCACCATAGATAACAGACTGCTACCAAATGTCGTGAAAATAAAAATGCAATTAATTGTTTAAAGCAACAGTAATTATCACCTTATTAAGAAAGTAGTTTAGTTTCATTTTGACGCTAGTTCAAGTGTCCTCTTTCCTAACTCATTTAAATATTGTATCTCCAAAATGATTTCTTTCCACAGGGGCTTATTTCGGTGCATGCATTTGGTAAGCTTTCTATTTATGTAACGGTTTCACAATTACAATAATAATTAAGATCTGTGCAAATTACGTAAATACCATAAATAGCCTGGAAATAAATAATAACATGGAGTAAGAACGTAAGTAATCTATGTTAAAACAACAGAAATTTTATTTAAATTCGAAGGGCTTAATTTGCTTCATATTAAAATTGATCTTGGAAACAATGGTGTTATAAATAACTTTAATGCTTAAAAAGTTTGTCACGCAGGGAATGTGCAAATAAAACAGATTTCCCACACCCAGGAATTTGATATCTCAAATTCAATTCTCAATTTCTCCCGTAATAAGAATCCTGTGTAAAAAAAAAGTCAATCACGCAGGGCTTCGTATAATAAGCAGATTTCCTACGAAATGGTATGACGCACTATTGATCTCATCTCATCGTTTTATGTAAAAAGACAGATCAAGTTCGTTAATGGCTGAAATCGGACCAGAGGGAGGGGGGATTTTCGAAAATTCAAAATATCTCCGTTATTATGCATCGGATCGAAAAATTGTATAGAATCAATCGTATTGCACATTAAATTTACTATAAATATTGTTATATACATTTATTCTCTATCTTGAATATTAACCGAGATATTTGCATTTTTATGAAGTCTGTGGTCGGGTATAGTTCGGATTACGTCGGCCATCTTCGTCATTTCTCGGCTCAGGCGGAAGCTTCTTCTAACCTTACCTTACCTTCCTTACTTTGTGAGATTTATGCAAATACGTTCTGTTCATCCGCCCCCCTTCTTTAGTTCTTGGACTACTAAAATTTGAGTTATTAAAATATAAATTATTACAATTCAGATGCCGTTTCAGTTGGGAATTTATTTTAATTAACTGAAAGATTTCTCATTATCTAATCACGGTGGTATTGTGTTACCAGTATGCAGATTTCTCTATTGTAAAACTTCACAGGCGAAATCTGCTTAGTTTACGCAGCCCCTACGTGACGGAATTTTTGCTACTATGGCTAATTGGGGCGGGTTATCTACAGGTTACCACCCTTTTCTAGCCAGGGTGGGACTAAGTATTTTATTTAATGAGTTCGTCACTAATTAAATTCCTATTGCCCAGGCGGGGATCCAACTCGCCACTCTAGGTTTACCATGTGAGATTAAGGTCGACGCTTTAACTAGCATGGCTAACCTGAGCCCCATGAAACTTTTATATATCGAGTTTGGTAACAATCAAACAAAATTTACGACCGCTAGAGTAGAGAAATACATAAATATAATTTTGAAAGGACCTCATTTTCGTCATCTATTATGTAGAATCTGCTAAGAACGAGTGGAGTGACCCTATTAATGACAGAAGCAGCCGATGTGAGTCACCTCCCTGGACTTTATATCGGGGTCAAGGCTCGGCAACAGCTGGGCTCATCCTTAAATATTCAACAAGTACAAATGGTAGGTCAGTCTTATTTAGTCAAACCTTGAGGAGTTTCAGTATGAACTCCTTCTATTTTCTATTCCTATTTTGATTAAATAGAAAATTTTTGGATCAACAGGTCAACCTCTGATAGGTCATGACTGACGCACGGCTTTGTTGTCGAAGCTCTCACTTAGAGTGTCAAATTCCAAGGTGCTAATCACACAGCTGAAGAAAATGTGAAAGCACCTCATTTTCGTCATCTCCTGGGTAGTGGATCGATGGACATTTGAGTACATCCTTAGGGTAATCTGCTAATATGGCGTATAATCTCCGGCCTAAAACCTGGGAGCACAATTAACCTGTCATGTCAAGTCAGTGTGGTTAGAATCTATCTTTGGGACGGTCCAAGTATATTTGCGGCCAACTGCAAAATGCCTTTGGGTTTTTTCAATTATTAACGGCCTATATGTTAGTTATCTGCCAATAAGTAAATTTCCTCATTATTATCATCCCATTTGCAAATTAATTGCCCATATATATGTGTATTGTCTGTTAACACTCTAGTCACAATTTTTAGCAAATTTCCTTTGTGGGAAATCAGCTATTGAGGCCGTAATCATGACGGAATTTTCGAAATTTTTCTTCAAATGTCCATCGATCCTACCTAGTAGATGACGAAAATGAGGTCCGTTCAAATCTGTCTATATATATATATATATATATATATATATATATATATATATATATATATATATATATGTATGTCTGTTACCACTCTAGCGGTCTCAATTTTTGTTTGATTGTTACCAAACTCCATATTTAGCCTTTTTATGTAAAAAGAAAGATCAAGTTCGTTAACGACTGAAATCGGACCAGTGAGAGGGGTAGGGGTGGTTTAGAGGGGATGATTTTCAAAAACTCGAAATATTTCCGTTACTATACTTGTGATCGAAAAATTGTATAGAATTAATCTTATTGCAAATTAAATTTACTATAAATATTGTTATACACATTTATTCTCTATCTTGAATATTAACCGAAATATATGCATTTTTATTAAATCTTGGCGGATAACGGATGAGAGTGAGTTTCCCGCCAAAAGCTATAGGTTGGTCGTTTCCTTAACTGTTCGGCACTCGTGAAATTTCTCTATTAGCAGATTTCCCTTATTGTAAAACTTCATATGGGAAAATTGTTTAGTTTACGCAGCCCCTGCGTGACGAACGTTTTTGTTTTATCGGTACCAAACTCGATATTTAATTCTTTTATGTAATAAGAAAGGTTGAGTTTGTTAAAGACAGAAATCAGACAATTAAAAGGGGGGGGAGGTTAGAAGGGAAAATTTGAAATATCTTCGTTAGTATAAATCGGATCAAAAAAATGTACATAGGAGATTTTATTAAAAATTAAATTATCTATAAATATTGGTATTTCCATATTTTCTCTATCATGAGTATTCACCATAATATTTGAATTTTGTTGTTTTCATCTTTGAGTAATGCCCCACTCCCTGCTCCTTTCATATTAGCAACATCATAAAGCACTTTATTTATTTGCTTAAATACCAAACATTGTTTTCGAGAGACTTTTATTCGTTCTGTGATGACGTAACCAATACTGGATATTTAACCTTTTCTGCCAACACGTGCCTTGAAAAGTGGGGTTTTAGCAGATTGCCCTTACGGAAATCAGCTATTGAGGTCGTACTCATGACGCGATTTTCGAAATGTCAGGAGATGTCGAAAATGATGTCTGTTCAAAACTGTATATATCTATCTGTCTATCCAAACTTGATATATAATCGTTTTATACAAAAAGACAGATCAGGTTCGTTAACGGCTGAAATCGGACCTGGGGGGAGGGGGTTTAGAGGGGGAGAATTTTGAAAATTCTTAATATCTCCGTTATTATGTGTCGGATAGAAAATTTGTGTAGAATCTATCTAATTGCAAATATAATGTTCTATAATTTTTGTTATTTACGATTTTTCATTATCTTCATTATTAATCGAGATATTTGCATTTTTTATTTTTCGGTCTTCAGTAAACCCTCACTCTTACTCATCTCATATTAACAATATTCTGTTATGTTATGAAGGATTTTATTCGAAGCTTAATTACCAAATATTGTTCTCATTGAACTTTTCATTTTTGAGATAAATGCAAAAACGTGACGCACTTGGGAAATCTGCTTAGCTAACGCCGCCCCTGCGTGACGGATTTTTAGAGAGGGGGATTCGGAAATTCAAAAGTATCTCGGTAATTATGAGTCAGGTCGAAAACTGTAATCTTTTAGCAGATTTCCCTTAGGGGAAATCAGCTATTGAGGTCGTACTCATGACGCGAGTTTCGAAAAATGTCTTCAAATGTCCATCGATCCTATCCAGGAGATGACGAAAATGAAGTCCGTTCAAAATTATATATATATATATATATATATATATATATATATATATATATATATATATATATATTTGTCTGTTAACGCTCTAGCGGTCGAAATTTTCGCTTGATCGTTACCAAACTCGATATTTAAACGTTTTATGTAAAAATAAAGATCAAGTTCGTTAATGGCTGAAATCGGGCCAGGGGGAGGGGGTGTAGAGGGGAGGATTTTCGAAAATTCGAAATATCTCCGTTACTATACGTCGGATCGAAAAATTATATGGAACCAATCTTATTGCAAATTAAATTTATTATAGATAATGTTATATACATTTATTCTGTATCTTCAATATTAAACGAGATATTTGCATTTTTCTGTTTTCAACTTCTGAGATGAGATCGGCTAACTTCGGGTCTAGTTTCCGTCAAGAGCTAGTTCGGGCCGTTCCTGTAACTGTTTGGCTCTCTATTCTGAAATTTCTATATTGTATAACTTCACGTGGGAAATCTGCTTAGTTTACGCAGCCCCTGCGTGACGGATTTTTTTTAAACTATGGAGGGATCACAAGTGTGTTATAATCATTAGGTGGGAAATCTTCTTAATTTACGCAACCCCTGCGTGACAGACTCTGATACCTTCCGGGGTGCCGAAAATAAGTATTTCCATGACATCGCCAATGCCTACTTGCTCAGCGAGAAATTCGCTAAGTATTGTAGCACATTAACATTAACACAAAGAGAGATAACAACCCTATTAATAGACAATGGAGAGGCCCCCATTCATATCGATTCGCCTGAATGATTGACGCATGGGTTTGCCCACTATCGATCGTTAGTATTCAACCGACTGACATTCATCGTCATCACCGGATATTAAAGGAAGTCCTCAATTTAAGATACTAATTGAAAACACCATCTGACCAGCATTCATAACATCTCTTTTAATAGATTTCCCTTAAAGGAAGATATTGACGTTGTGCGCAATTTTTGAAAAAATCTTGTCAAACTTTTATATAAAGTACAGAGTGTGTAAACACTCTAGCGGGCGCAATTATTGTTTGATCGTAAGCAAACTCTATATTTAAACGTTTTTTTGTAAAACGAAAGACCAAATTCGTAACTTCTGAAATTAGACAAGGTGGGAAGGGGTGGGGGGGGGGGAGTTTAGCCACAGAATTTAAATAATTGTATAATTTGACATACTTATTTCTTCGAGTTTTGAAATTTGAAAACAGAAAAAATACATCATAAAAATAAGGATATCAATGACATTAAGGATAATTGTTATTTTAAAATACCATTTCATCCATATGTATTTTATTAGTATTTCTAATTTTTCTCAGGGGGCTCAGGTCAGCCATGTGAGTTAAAGCGTTGACCTTAACCTCACATGGTAAACCTAGAGTGGCGAGTTCGATACCCGCCTGGGCAAAGGAATTTATTTAGTGACGGAATTCATTAAATAAAATCCTCAGTCCCACCCTGGCTAGAAAAAGGTAGTAACCCCTTTCAATTAACTTTAGTTGTAAAAAGTGGACGTTAATAATATTTTTTTAAATTTTTCTTTCAAGAACATATTAAATATAACTTAAAGAGAAAATGAAAAGTCTCTCTCTCAAAAAAAAAAAGAAGATTAAATTAAATAAAATTAGAAAAACAAAATTAGCAATAATAAACTCAAACTTACACAATTATGAATCGATCATTTTTTCCAAGTTAGAGGAAAATAATAAATAAAAGCAATACCAATAAATATATATCTTTAATCAATTTCATAAAGAAGTGATGTTGGAACAGAGAAAACTCCGACAAAGCAAAATTTATGACTCATATGAATAAAATCCATTTGTTGCAGTAAAATTAATATTAAATTATTTATTAACGTCCACTTTTTGCAACTAAGGCTAATTGGGACGGGTTATCAACAGGTTACCACCTTTTTTAGCCAGGGTGGGACTAAGGATTTTATTTAATGAATTCCGTCACTAAATAAATTCCTCTGCCCATGCGGGAATTGAACTCGCCACTCTAGGTTTACCATGAGAGATTAAGGTCAACGCTTTAGCTCAATATGGCAAGCAGTAAAATTAAATAAATATTTAATTATGTTAGATACATATATAGTGGAATCATGGCGATAAAATAAACAGAGTAGTGTGGCAGCCAAAAATTGTTACAAATCCTACTTAGGCTAACAGGAGCAATTGTTGAAGAAAGCAACTAAAGTGATTAAAGCAGCGTTCTAAAAATATTGTCTATTTAGAAATTAAAAAAAAAAAAAAATTCAATACTAACATGCTTTTAAACACGGACATAACATTAATTCTGAGAGTGTGAAAATTATTGAAAAAGAATAAAACATAATCAAGCGAAATATGTATTAGAGAAATTATCCAGATGTTATAAAACAGGAGAAAAAAACTGTTAATAAAAACTAACATATAAAAGCATTTGCCTTTAATATTTATTTTTTAATATTATAGACAAGGAATTGGTAATCAGATTTTATAATTAACTATACCTTTACCGGATATACGTAATTCCGGCTCTATTTAGAATCAGCTGTTTTGCGATCAGCTGATATATAAATCAGCTGATGTCTCATAGGATATTTTGTTCTCTTTTTAGTGTTACTGTGACTTGCTTAAGGGATGGGTCTTATGTCTTCATAATTGTAGTAATTTTATATTGTGTAAAACTTAAGTTAAAGCCCTTGAAGAGGCGTCAACAACATTTGGAGCATTAGTAATTGATTCATTTGTAAAAATATGAGCTTTATTCATTGTTTGACTTTCCGTCTTTTTATACATTTGAGAGATGATATAAAGGCCACTATTTTTCAGGATAAATGGAAAAAGAAGTTGTTAATGCCAAATAATGTCCTCAGACAAAAGTCCGTCACGTAGGGCGCAGTGTTAACTGAACAGATTTTCCACTTGCGTATTTGCATTTATCTCAAAACGTGCTTCATAATATAACAGGTCATTGTTGATATGGCATGAGTAGGAGTGGGGGTTTTCTGAAGACCGGAAACTAAAAATGCAAATATCTTAGCTAACAATCAAGATAATGAAAGCAACGTAAATAACAACATTTATAGAGCATGCCATTTGCAAATAAATTAGATTCTATAAAAATTTTCGATCCGACACTTAATAACGAAGATAATGAGAATTTTCGATATCCCCCCTCTAACCTCCCAGTGGTTTGGTTTAAGCACTTAACGAACTTTATCTTCATTTTTACATATCCCGGCCTTATTTTCGTCATCTCTTGAGTAGGATCGATGGACATTTGAGGAAATATTTCGAATACCGTGTCATGAGATCTGCTAAAAAAAAGACACAAAACTTAAGACTGTTGTATCATTTCTCGGAATAGAACTTTTGCGCCATCTGTTGGCGGCTCTACAAACGAAACCGCTAGAATTTGAACTTGCTCCTCTTTCCTTCAAACGGGCGGTGGAATATAAATAATTTTATATTTAAAGATATTTATTTTTTTGTTTTTTGGGGGATTTACTAGTTTTGGAAAATGCTGTGCTAAGAACGTTGCTTACCTCCATAATCTATGGCCGACAGCAGCCTGGGATCGAGACAGCAGAACAACCCGGACATTTATGAAGAAGACGGCATGGAGCAGGGAATTGGGGGAGATTATAGTCCAAGTATGGCCGGCTATCGACTGAAGTGTTGAGGGCAGTGGGACTGGGCGACCTGAAATATGGCCGATCGAGAACAGACCTGTTGGAGTCTAATGTAGGTTTCCACTTCTGACTTGGGTAGACGGAGGGTCAGCTGTGGACTGTGACGCTGTAGAGGGGTAATTCCATTTAGACAACATTTAGGGGGAGATATCCTCCTCTCTCTAGCATTGATCTCTTTTCCAAGAATTACTTCGACCAAAACACTAGGGTGGGGCGAAAAAGTTCAAATAACCTTTATGAAGTCAAACTGCAATAGGAAACTTGTCATTTATGGATATAAAAAATAATTTTCTTCGTTTACAGAAGCTTGCAAAAGGTTTCAATATTCCTGTCATATTTGCAAATTTCCCTTAGGGCGAATAAACTATTGAGGTCGTACTCATGACTCAATCTTTGAAATATTTCTTCGATTCTACCTAGTGAATGATCTCCATTCAAAAGTATATATACACTTGTCTTTGTGAGAACTTCTGCTGTCTGCTCCAGCGGTTGGAATTTTTGTTGTTCTGCAAATTTTCGATGGAAATGCGTCCATCTTTGTCAAGGAAGATATATCGCCTCCCCAGCGATGCAGCCTCAAAAATAGTAATACACTTGTCTGTTACCTCTCTTGCTGTAGTAATTCTTATTTGATCGTATCCAAAATTCAAGCAAAACTAAAGGCCAAGTTTGTTAATGGCTGAAATCTAACCGCTGGGAGGGGGATTTCGAAAGTTCCAAATATCTCCATTATTATACGTTTGATGGAAAAATTGTGTAGAACCAATCTTATTTCAAATAAAAGTTACTATAAATGTTGCCGTATAACATTTATTCTCTATCTTTAATGTTAACGGAGATATTTGTATTAGCAGATTTCCCTTAGGGGAAGTCAGCTATTGAGGTCGTACTCATGACGGAATTTTCGAAATATTTCTTGAAATGTCCATCGATCCTAACTAGTAGATGACGAAAATGAGGTCCGTTCAAAACTGTGTATATATATATATATATATATATATATAGATATATATATATATATATATATATATATATATATATATATATATTAGTCTGTTAGCGCTCTAGCGGTCGCAATTTTTGTTTTTAATTGTTACCAAACTCGATATTTAGTCGTTTTATGTAAAAAGAAAGATCAAGTTCGTTATCGGCTGAAATCGAATCACTGTGAGGGGGGTTTAGAGGGGAGGATTTTCGAATTATCTTCGTTACTATACGTCGGATCGAAAGATTGTACAGAATCAATCTTATTGCAAATTAAATTTACTATAAATTTGTTATATACATTTATTCCCTATCTTGAATATTAATTGAAATATTTGCATTTTTATTATGCTTAGTCCGGCCGTTTCCATTTCTAACGTTTGAAAATTTCTCTATTATAAAACTTCACGTGGGAAATCTGCTTAGTTTACGCAACCCCTGTGTGACGGACTTTTTCAACTTGCAATCATTCTCATATAAATTATTTTAACTTGCATATTGATTCATCAAAGTCTTTAAGCTGCGCATTACACCTAAAATTTAACGAAGTGATCGAGAGAAGTCCGTCAAGCTGGGGCTGCGTCAACTAAGCAGATTTCCCACTTGCGGTTATTACAGACTATTGATCTTCTCTCGCCATATATTAGAAGATTCCCCTTAAGGGAAATCCGCTATTCATGGTCGCGATTTTTGAAAAATTTCTTTTTAGCGAGGCTGTACTTTCCACAATATTTTGACATTTCTCCGTCCCATTGTTTATAATTTATACCCGTCGTTGCTGAGGACTTGTTAATAATAAAAAAATTATTGTTATTTAAGAGTTCACTGCCCTCTATATTTTAGCAGCGTTTTATGTAAAAAGAAAGATCAAGTTCGTTAAGGGCTGAAATCGGACCAGAGGAGGGGGGGGCTTTGAGGGGTGATTTTTGAAAAATCGAAATATCTCCGGTATTATGCGTCGAAAATCAATCTTATTGCAAATTAAATTTACTATAAATATTGTCCTATACATTTATTCTGTATCTTGTGATATTTGCATTTGTATTGTGTGTGGTCGGTAGGAGTCGGCTATGTTCGGGACTATCCGCCGAGAGCTAGTGCGGCCGTTTCTGTAACTATTCGTCCCTCGTTGAATAGGTCTAGAGATACCTTCCTACTACTGTTATTATTAGGCAGATTTCTCTACTGTAAAACTTCACGTGGGAAAATTGCTTAGTTTACGCAGACTCTGCGTGACGGATTTTTTTTTTTTTTTTTTATTTTTTTTTTTTTTTTTTTTTTTTTTTTTACATTTATAAGTAAAACTCGGATGAGTAGCAGCCGGGGTTTGCTGAAGGCTAAAATCAAGAAATTACTAATAACTCGTTTAACATTTGAGCTACAAATGTTTTTGTAATATCTAAAACTCTAGTTTTGGTCAAGTACCAGCATATTGAGAGTGAGCTGCTTTTATGTCAATTGTCAATATTGTAATTTTTGGAAATTTGTATTGTAATCATATCCTCATCCATAACACCACTTTAACAATAGAAACTAGAATACAAAAAAATTGCAATTTAAATTTCTTTGTGTAAATTCGTAATTTTCACAAAATTAAACAATTTATCTATCCCTTTGGGGTCATCTCCAAGAGCCACTTCTATATTATTGGAAATATTATATTCGAGTATCTGTATACGTATGGTATTCCTTTAATATGTGGTAGATAGTCAGGTCTGTGTTACACTTCCCACAAATGGAGGGGTTGATCATTTGCCATAAGATAACCATGCATAAATCGTATTTGCCCTATTCGGAGCCTTCCTAATACGACCTCATCTCTTCTCTTGTCTCTTGTCGAATATTTCCATGGACGGATGGAGGTTTTAATAGTGTGTAGTCCATTGTTCTGGGGTTCGTTCCATATTTGTTGCCAGTTTTTATTAATTTCTTCTTTGAGTGGTTGATAGAGTTCTGAAGATGTAATTGTTGTTGGTTTGATGGAGTCGAGTTGGTGGGCTTCTCTGGCTGCTAAATCTGCTTCTTCATTTCCATCTATTCCCCCGTGGCTTGGAATCCACATGAAGTAGGCGACCCTTTTTAGCTCTCTCAGCATTTGTATATAATTATGTATATTTTGTACTATTGTATTGTTTGTGAATACATCTTTGATACTCAATAAGGCACTCAATGAGTCAGTGCAAATCAGAAATTTTTGGAGTCGTTGAGGATCGGGTTTGCTAGGTTTACAGAGGGAAATTTCTAAAAAACGAAAGTATATCCGTTATTATACGTCTGATCGAAAAGTTGTATTGACACAATCGTATTTAAATGCGATTGCCTATAAATGTTAAATATAAATATTTTCTCTAATATAAATATTAACCGAGATATTTGGATCCTTTAGTTTTCAACCCTTAGAAACCCGCTTTTCTACCTAGAAATAGAGAATATGTGGTATAGCCACAAGTATGACTTAGTGCCCGGGAATTCTGCTCAGTTTTCGCAGCCCATGCCATTCAGCCTTTTTAGCAGATTTCCCTTAATTTTCGAAATTTTTCTTCAAATGTCCATCGAACCTACCTAGGAGATGACGAAAAGGAGGTCCGTTCAAAACTGTGTGTGTGTGCGTGTATAAATATATATATATATATATATATATATATATATATATATATATATATATATATTTGTCTGTTACCGCTCTAACGGTCGCAATTCTGGTTTAATTGTTATCAAACTCGATATTTAGTCGTTTTATCGTTTTATGCAAAAAGAAAGATCAACTTCGTTAATGGCTGAAATCGGACCAGTGGGAGGGGGGGGGTTTAGACGGGAGGATTTTCGAAAATTCGAAATATCTCCGTTACTACACGTCGGATCGAAAAATTCAGAGATACAGAATCAAACTTATTGCAAATTAAATTTACTATAAATATTCATATATACATTTATTCTCTATCTTGAATATTAACCGAGATGTTTTTGCATTTTTATTAAATCTGAATGTGACTCTTCCGCCAAAAGCTAGTTCCCTTAACTGCTCGGCTCTCGTGAAATTTCTCTATTGTAAAACTTCACGTGGGAAATCTGCTTAGTTTACGCAGCCCCTGCGTGACGGACTTTTATTTTCCTCAACATTCCTATGATAATGGGCCACCAGTTTGAAAGCAATAGAGCCAAGCAGCAGTTCTCAAGGGCGGCACAATCTCCGGTATGGTCTTGAGCAGTAGTCTGTATGGCAGAGGTGTGATCAGCCTCCGAGTTGGCACCCAACTGTGTCAGCTGCTCGGGTCTAGGTCGATTTAGGACCGGTTCATTGGACTACTTCGATCCCAGTCGGTGATCAGCTGGCAACCATTAGTCGGTGAACTACCCTAGCAACAGGTGTCTACTAGCTGCCTCTAGTGAACTGGATTCAACTCAAACTGGTATGTTAGATAATTGTTTGTAAGAAAAAGCGGAAATCCAAGGTCGTATCTTGGAATTTTTATTGCACGCTTTTTATAAATATGATTTACATTTAAATGTCTTCTAGTGTCAATCCGTTACAAGAAAATACTAGCAGACATTATTCCTCAATTATAGTTGTAATATCAGAACAAACAATTCTATACGTGTTGTTAAATAAAGTAATGGTATTTAGACTTCAAATAAGTGCTTCATAGTATAACAGCTTATTGATAATAAGAAATTAGAAGGAGTGGGTGTTTACTAAAGACCGAAAACTTAAAAAAACAAAACAAATATCCCGGTTAGTAATGAAGAAAGAGAAAAAACGCTAAGATATTTTGTCATGCAAATATATATATATATATATATATATATATATATATATATATATATATACTAGCTAAGGTACCCGACTTCTCCCGGGAAATCATTACAGGCTGAATATTGAGGGTATTTTTATAGCAAGACTTCAATGTGTTTAATTATACTTCCTGTCTGGGCGTATTATTTTTCCATAAGGGCCAGGTAACTGTAGGGGACTATTAGAATAGATATTTTAATTAAAAAGGGTAAATCAAAATGAGTTCCCAATCAATCCCTCTCTACATCGTGAATAATTCAAATCATAAACACGGATAGCATTTATTATAATTAAGTAAGATCTACAATGCACATATTTTCTGCCAAAACCGCTTCGAGCACACATAGTTTAGAAATAGTCTGTTGTAAGTAAGTACAAATTCCAATAGTGCCAACATTTAACAGGAAATAAGTTAACACAATTAACTGTGTTAGCCACCGTGCAACTTCCCTTTCCGCTTGAAGGCTATCAACATTGCTTTACTTATATTAATTATTCAAAACATTAAAGAATTTTATTTTTCTAATAATACACACACACACACACACACACACACATATATATATACATATATATATATATATATATATATATATATATATATATATATATATATATATATATATATATATATATATATATATATATATATATATATATATATATATATCTTCAAGCGCAGATACCCGGCTTCGCTCGGGAATTGATTTGAGGCTGAATGGTGATGGTATTTTTATGGCAAGGCTTTACTTTGCACAATATTTGACATTTACCCGTCCCATTGTTTAGGGGTTATACCCATTGTTGGCATCTGTTAATAATAAAATTAATTTTTTATGTAAGACTACACTCTCCTCCAAATTGCCATATTTACCGTCTCCTGTGCATTATACATAGATTTCAGTTATTAAGGACAAAATATTAACATAGATTTGAATTAATTTTTACAGGTGAGGTACCTGATAGCTCAAATTGGAATGAATTGTTGAGCATATCAATATTTCTACGCAAATTACTTGCTCCACCCATTGTTCCTGGAGAAATGTATAAAACAAAAGTTAATCTAAATAACAATTTGACATAACGAGTTTTTTTAAGTTCGTTTATAGTGTATATCACGTTTATACTTTGTTTAAAGACAAAAATGAATATGACAGAAGTTACTCTAAATAACAAAATAAACAACTTTTGTTATGTTTATATTTGCCGAAAAACAAATAGAAAACGAAATACCGTTATTTTTAAATTCAGGCCTCCCTTACAAACCCCCATTCCTACCCGTCCCTAGAAATGTTGGTATGGCTTGTTATAATGAAAGCATTAGAGCTAATACACATATTGAGTTTTATTTATTTCGGTTGGGTCTTTTCTCCCAAATAAAATTGTTCACTTCCGCTAAAGGTTTTAGTCTATATCTCGTTTATAATTCGGTATACGAAAAAAGTGTATATAACACAAGTTACTCTAAATAACAAAATAAACAACTTTGGTTATGTTCATATTTGCCGAAAAACCAATAGGAAACGAAATATCACCATTTATAATTTCAGGCCTCCCTTATAATCCCCACTCCTGTTCGTCTCAGAGAATGTTAATATAGCCTAAAGTTTAAGTTGGGTTAGTTACCCAAGACAGTAGTAGTAGCAAAGACAGAGGTTACAATTTTATATATATATATATATATATATATAGATAGATAGATATATACTTAAAAAATTTAATATAGCTTATAATCATGGAAGAATTAATGCTAATTCACATACTGAGTTTTGTTAATTTCGGTTCAATCGTTGGTGCCCAATAAAAGTGTTGGCTCCCACTTTTCTTTTTTATAGTATATCTCGTTTATACTTTGTTATAGGGCAAAAGTGAATATAACTTAAGTTACTCTAAATAATAACATAAACAACTTTTAACCTGTGCATATTTGCCGAAAAAACAATAGAAAACGAAATATTGCTATTTTTAATTTTAGGCCTCCCTTACAACCCCCACTCCTGCTCCATCTGTCGAGCTGATTTGTGACGCTAAACCATCCAGGACGTCACCCAAACGCGTACAAATAAATTCATTCTAATCGGTCCTGCCGTTTAGGTGGAGTTCTGTGACAGATACACGTACAGTAGAATTTTATATATATATATATATATATATATATATATATATATATATATATATATATAAGTTTGACCGGACCTAATTTTTGTTATCTACTTGGTATGATCAATTGATATTTGAGATAAATGTTCGAAAATCGCATCATGAGTTTAACCTAACTAGCTGATTTTCCTTGAGCGAAAACTGCTAAAAGAATTGCGACCGCTAGAGCGGTTATATACACAAAGTTGGGTTAATGACCTAAAGGAGATAGGGCATCCGTACACCAGAACCTTACAAACAATAATAATGAAAATATAACATATCTTTGATCTTAAGATTTCGGCAGTTATCAGTTACTGATAAAGTATAATAAAAATAGCCGTAGAGCTAAGAGTTTACGTCATGTTTTGAGTAGCAATGATAACGCAAATGGAGAAGGGAACAAACCAATGTTTTCGGTATTTGGCGGCATCTTAGTAACTGGCAAGAAAGAACTCTTTCTCAAGGTAAGGGATGCACCATCATGTCCTACAGGGATATTCTATTGTAAAACCCTTGAACAAAACAACACTTGCAGGAATAGCGCAGGGAAGATTCCCTAAAGTGTAGTTTGTTTTGAGAAAATCAACTTGTATCACTACTTATAACAATCGCGGAGAGAGGAAGTGATTTTAACAAGGCTCAGCTTAGGCCACTCCTTCTTACTCATAACTATTTAATGAAAAAAGGCGAGCAGCCCAAATGCAATGTATGTAATTTGACTCTTACAATAAAACACATACTGACAGACTGCTAGAGACGAGATCATTTACAGATACCCCACATGACTTCCTCTCAGAAGGTAGCCCATACGAGTACATACCCACTATACTACAACATCTAAAAGACATTAACATATACACAAAAATTTAACTAATATAATCCATTTACAATTAATGTTTGCGTTTTAATTTAAATTTTATAATTTCCCTATACATGTGTGAGTTGTGTTTTGTGTGTGTGTGTGGGTTGTTTGAGTTTTCACCCACTCGTGAGTATTAGGGAGGTACAGAGTTTTATGTAAATAGTCACCAGTAACAACTTATATTTTATGTAAACCTTAATCATTTTAAATTTCTATTTTCATTTTATACACCAATTTTATTTTAATTATTGATTTATTTATTGAATATTTAAATATTTTATTATTGATTTCCCTATTGTCCAATATCAATAGTTTCGATTTTCAGTTATGTATAGTTGAGTTCATGAGACATGAGACGTCCGCGCATGGGGGTGGGGATGGGTGGTAGGCTTGGTGGGGATGAGAGGACGTGTACTACCCAAGCTGAACATATTTGCCAGCATGCCGTACACTTGCTCCAGCCTTTAAGTATCGATACTGAGTACCTGCAGTCTAACCTTTCTCTAGTATATGTTCTACTTTTCCTAATTTATATAAAAATATAGTGCAGGAAATGAGAAGCAGCATTGATTAAACATTATTAAAAATCAAACATGAATAAAAAAATAAAATAATAATTTATTTAATGCACAAAAAACCTTATTTATTATTGATTAGTGATAATAGAAAGTTAGTGGAATTGCATATTCTTGCATAGTTTACATAAATAATATTTTGACATTATTATTTAAATTTTTTTTTTTTAAACTTGCAGAAAATTATTGATACTTAAAACTTATGGATATTTGTTTAGAAACTTAAAGATAATTTATAAGCTTACAGATAATTATTTTTAATACTTAATGATATATTTTTAAAAATGTAAAGATCATTTTTTTTTTTAAATTACACAATGATTTGTGATACTTAAAACTTACAAATAACTTTTTAAAAACCTACAGATAATTTTCTTACCAAAATTACATTTCAAAAAAACTTATTTACCACCTAAAGTATTAGAAGTTAAATAAAATATAACAAGTTAACTTTTTATATATATATATATATATATATATATTTATATATATATAATATATATATAATTGCTTTAAAAATTGGTTCAAAATGACAACCATCTCCTCAATGCCGCTTTAAGGGCTCTCATTATCATCGCCGCTTGAATGTATGTCACTATCACTGTCAATTTAAATTTAAAATGGCTTCTTATTCACAGGTACACTAGGGATTGTGAAAAAATATAAATATTTCCCCAATAAAATATCTAAATTATTACTTGATATTTCCCCCCCCCCCCGATATATCGGTATTTCGATATTAAAATTCAAGTATCGAAAACCGATTTCTTTTTTTAAAAACAAAAAAATAATTGTTGCAACGTATTAGCTTGAGGTTAGAGCAAGACCTTGCAGGGATTTATATCGACATTTCTTCCTACATAACCAAGATAGGATTAGATTTTAGCTTCAAGCTACACTACATACACACTGAGGGTTAATGTTTTCAGGACGCCCGATACATATCCGTAGCTCACGAGAGTCGTTAACAGACTGATAACGGGAGCATGCGCAATAGCCTTCTTTGCTACTGCGCATCCTAGCCACTGTCTCATGTCTTATGAACTCAGCTAAACCTAGCTTTGAATTTTTGTCTTTATTTGTTCTCTTGTTCATTTATTTTTTTTGTTTTGTTTTTTTCTTTTTTTTTTTCCATCTCTCTTTTTTTGTGTTTTTTTTATGTTTTCTAATCCTTTTATGTTTTGTGTTCCATTTCTGTTTTGTTTAATTCTGTTAATTTTTTTTTTTAATGTTAATTGTTTTGTTTTTTAAGCTACGAATGCTTTTGTTTAGAGCAACATCGCCAAAGCTGCTAAGCTCCAATAAATAAATAAATATTTATAACAAACGCCTGGTCCTTCAAAAAGTCCGTCACGCTGCGTAAACTAAGAAAGATTTCCCACGCGAAGGTTTACAGTAGATAAATATACATACAGGTAACACTACCGTGAATATTAGTGAATAAATTCCAGCGGTAATGAGAAATCTTTCGGCCACAAGTTAGTAACTCTACAACGTAAAGGGTATGAATTGTTAACAAACAGGCCAGCCAACCTGAATTCTAGACCGGAAAGAGAACCATTAATGAAATATATCTGACTATTACATATTAATTTTATAAAACTATTTACTATAGCTAATGCTATTAATTTGTAATGAAACAGAATAATTTTAATCTCAATTATTTTAATTTTAGCAATCCAAGAACAAAAGAAGGGGGGGGGGATCAACAGAACGTATTTGCATATATCTCACAAAGTAAAAAGTTCAATGAAAGCAATATTCCGTATTTAACCTTGAAATGAAGTGGTTCATGATATAACAGCTTATTATAAATATGACTCAATATTTTATTCATTAATAGCTTAACAACATAATAACGGAAATATATTGAATTTTGGAACACCCCCTCCCCAACTCTTCTAAACCCCCACCATTCCAGGTCCGATTTCCACCATTAACAATTTTGATCTATAGTGTTGACTGAAACGGTTAAATCTCGATTTTGGTAAACATCAAATTAACATTTCCGAACGAAAAATATTAATTGATTACGTCATCGCATAATGTATTTGAATGTGTCTAACAAAGTAAAAGTTCAATGAAAACCATATTTGGTATTTAAGCTTCAAATAAAGTGTTTTTATGAGCGTTTGTTAAGCGTTTCCCCTTAAGGGAAATCAGCTATTCAGGCCGTACTCATGACGCGATTTTCGAAAAATTTCTTCAAATGTCCATTGATCCTACCCAGGAGATGACGAAAATGAGGTCCGTTCAAAACTATATATATTATATATATATATATATATATATATATATATATATATATATTTGTCTGTTAACACTCTAGCGGTCGCAATTTTTGATTAATAGTCAACATACTCGGTATTTAATCGATTGATGTAAAAAGGAAGATCAAGTTCGTTAATGGCTGAAATCGGACCAGTGGGAGGGGGGGATTTTCGTAAATTCGAAATATCTCCGTTATTATGCATCGGATCGAAGAATTGTATAGAACCAATCTTATTGCAAATTAAATTTGCTATAAATATTGTTATATATATTTATTCTCTATATTGAATATTAACCGAGATATTTGCATTTTTATGAAGTCTGTGAGACATGTGGTCGGGTACAGTTCGGATTAGGTCGGCCATTTTCGTAACTTCTCTGCTCAGGTGGAAGCTTCTTCTAACCTTACCCGTCGTTTCTAACCTTACCTTACCTTCGTTACTTTGTGAGATTTATGCAAATACGTTCTGTTCATCCACCCCCACCCCCCTTCTTTAGTTCTTGGACTACTACAATTTGAGTTATTAAAATATAAATTATTCTTACAATGCAGAAGCCGTTTCAGTTGGGAATTTATTTTAATTAACTGAAAGATTTCTCATTACCGTTTGTATTTAATCACCGCGGTGTTGTGTTACCAGTATGGAGAATTATCTGTTGTAAAACTTCACATGGTAAATCTGCTAAGTTTACGCAGCCCCTGCGTGACGGACTTTTTTTATATATAAGAGCATTGTTTATGTGACATAAGTAGATTGGGGTTTTGCTGAAGGCAAACAAAAATTGTGACCGCTAGAGCGGTAAAAAACAAATATATATATAATTTTGAACGGACCTCATTTTCGTCATCTACTAGGTAGAATTGGTGGATATTTTAGCACATTTTTCGAAAGTTGTGTCATATGTACGATCTCAATATCATTTAATCGATTATTAATATGGGAACATCTCAAGATGATTTATATAAGAGAAAGATGTTGATTGTACCTGATATTAATTTTGATTGGAGTGTCTATGAGATTCAGTATGGAGAGGTCTGTTTGAGTATAATGACTGTACTCCGTGAACATATGCTTTGCTAAATATGTTGAATTCTTCAATTCTAGCCTCAGGTATTGTATTATATATGCAAATATTTTACTTCTCTGATTTCAAATTCTGTACAGCATGTATTATTCAAGGAACAGGGGAACATTCTTTGAACACAGAACACCTCCTGTTTTAAAAATAAAGAAATTCAAGGTTGCTTAATTTATTTATTTGCACCTCGGCAAGAAGAGGCAGTTTGTTGGGGCTCAAGTTAGCCATGTGAGTTAAAGCGTGGAGGAGGGAGGTAACATGTAGATAACCCGTCCCAATTAGCTATAGTAGCATAAAGTGGATGTTAATAAATAATAATAATAAATTTTTTTTTATCCAGTTATAAAACAAATATTTTATATGGCTACATTGGTATGAAACTTACAACGCCGGACTAACAGCTCTGTGAGCCCTCGTTTAAAAATTACCCCCCCCCCCTAGCGGAATGCTTGATACCAAATACAATACAAACAATTTTTTATTTAATAACCAATATATATATCACAATACCCTTACTAGCAGGTTTTTAATGTGAATATTTGTAAGTGAAATTAATTAAATAAATAGCTGATGACTCTGAGGCTATAAAATGTGCATTTATAATTCATAATAGTTATTTATTATACAAGTGACGAAAGTAGATCATTTTACAACTCGAGTAAAACGTTTACCCACACGAGCGAAGCGAGTGTGGTAATTTCACGAGAGTTGTAAATTCTACTTTCGTCACGAGTGTAATATTATATTTTTTCTGTAATCGTGTAATACATGATCAGATCTAACCAGAATATGAACAAAATTAGGATGTTGTGAAGATTATGAAGAGTTGTTGGTAGGTTATAAGCATGGTTGTGAAAGGTTATAAGCATAGTTATAAAAAAACTAGTGATGATTGTGAAGTAGTGCAGTTATAAACAAGTGCAGGTTATAAACAAGGAAGGTAATTATTATTATATTTAAATTTTAAAATATATTGATTATTTCCACCAATAATTCATTCACATTTCACTTTATTTTGTTAAAATAAATTCTTACAATGTTAAGAAACATTTAAAAGCATTTAATTTCCAACTTCAAATTATTTTTTAATTTATACTTATTACTAATTAAGAAGGCAATTCACTTTCTTCACTCTATTGCAAAATGTTTCACTTTCTTCACTCATTTCAGTTTAGAAATGTTACCATTTTTCAACGATTACAGAAAAAAAAAAAATTATTGTAGTATTGTAGGCTATTACAAAATTTAATAAATCTAGATTTATCTTTAATAATAATTCTGGACAATAGTTCCTTATAAAACATTCTATTTAAATAAAAAACCAATCCTGCAAGAATAGCATAAATACAAAATACAATCGTAATATTTGCTAATTGAAACATTAGCGGCGAGGTATTTACAAATGTAAATATTATTTGGGGTATTAATTAATAATAAATTTAATGTCTTTTTAAATGTAGGTGTTTTCTTCTTTTTAATGAGGCCTTTGTGCCCTCTGCATTGGCCGACGTAAAATTCCGGCCTTCGCTCGGGAAATCATTAGAGCCAGAATGACGATGGTATTTATTTTTTTGGCACGGCTTCTATGTACACAATATTTTTACAGTTATTACGTCAGCGCTGTTGAAAATATGGTGGATTGCATTCATTCATAGTTATTAAGAACCATTACTGAGGTAGCATTGTGAGGGAAATATTTAGGCAGAATAATGAGTGTGAATGCTATTCAATGCGCTGTCCGAGTGTTATTATTCTATTTTACTTTTATTAAATTTTACATCTTTCTGGACAATCGATGATCTATTGATGTTTTTCAGACTAACGTTAAGTGGTTACTATTCAATCCATATTGCAGATATCTTGTCTATGGCAATAATGCCAACATTTTATTGGAAATAAGTTAGCACGATTAACTCCATGAGGTTATCTATATTGTTTTACTTTAATTATTTATTTAAAACATTAAACAATTCGAATTTTCTAATAATTTGTAGGTAAACCTAGAGTGGCGAGTTCGATTCTCGCCTGGGCAAAGGAAATTATTTAATGACGGAATTTATCAAATAACATCCTAAGTCCCACTCAGGCTAGAAAAACGTGATAATCTTTAGATAACCCGTCCCAATTAGCCTTAGTTGCAAAATGTCCGTCACGCAGGGGCTGCATAAACTAAGCAGATTTCCCACGTGCAGTTTTACAATAGAGAAATATGCCTAATAACAACGGTAGTAGTAAGGAATCTCTAAACCTATTCACGAGGAATGAGCAGTTATGGAAACGGCCGCCCTAGCTCTCGGCGGAAAGTTCCGAACATAGCCCACGACACACAATACAAATGCAAATATCTCGGTTAATATTCTTGATACAGAATAAATGTATAGAACAATATTTATAGTAAATTTAATTTTCAATAATATTGGTTCTATACAATTATTTGATCCGACGTATGGTAACGGAGATATTTCGAAAATCCCCCCCTCCCACTTGTCCGATTTCAGCCATTAACGAACTTGATCTGTCTTTTTGTATAACACGTTTAAATATGGAGTTTGGTAACGATCACACAAAAATTGCGCCCACTAGAGCGTTAACACAGACACACACACACACACACACACATATATATATATATATATATATATATATATATATATATAATTTTGAACGGACCTCATTTTTGTCAACTCCTGGGTGGGATGGATGGGCATTTGAAGAAATTTTTTTCGAAAATCGCATCATGAGTACGACCTCAATAACAGATTTCCCTTAAGGGAAATCTGCTAAAAGTGGACGTGAATAAATAATAATAATTTGTAGACCTGGTGTAAATAAATACCAGTAGTACTCTAAAAATCATTTAATTTATATTCAAAAAACGAGGTGAGGGAAAGAGATTTTAGCCCTCCCTGAAACCTCAAATCATATTGAGTTTAAACACATTGTCTTTATCAAGTAACTTTTAAAAGTTTTAGATAGTACATAGTCATTCCAATTTCAATAACGTCACCATATCGGAGGAAATAAGACTATAGGTATATACCACAATAAAAGTTTGATTCCTCTCAACTTCGGCTATCACACGTTGTGCAATTCAGCATGACTTTGTTCAAATAATACATTATAAAAATTAAATAATCAAAATGCTCTTATAGTTCACTTACCTTATTCTATAGTTTAGTTAACTTATTCTATAAGTTTTTTTTCCAATTCAAATAAATAACGGGAAGAGGGCGCAGATTTATGACCTAACTTTAATGCTCATTGAAATTCACATAAGCCATAGCTCATATTAGCTCACATATTTAGAACGTTTAAGTGTTGTGCCAAATAAAATTGTTGACTCCTGCTGTAGTTTATAGCGTGTATCTCGTTTATACTTAGTTGTATGACAAACATATATATAACAAAAGTTACTCTAAATAACAAAATTAACAATTTCTGTTATGAGCAAGTTTGCCAAAAAACCAAAAGGAAATGAAATATTGCAATTTTTCATTTCAGGTCTCCCTTATACCTCCCACTCCTTTTCGTCTCTGAGAATATTAGTATAGTCTAAATGTGGTTAGTGGTAATTCATGTACAAAGTTCCATAATATATATATATATATATATATATATATATATATATATATATATATATATATATATATAATTATATAATTATTTTTTTATTTTCAATGTATTAAAAATATTGTTTATTTCCACAGGGCGGAGGATGTTCTTAATCCTTCTTGTATTTTTGGCTCATTCAAGTGTAGAGATGGCAGAGGCAGACACCAATTACAATTACAGGCTTCCAACTACCATAGTTCCTCAACATTATTGGTTAGTATTAATATATGAAATCTATATCAAATTAAAGATATATTTAATTCAACTTCTTCAGGCTTCTTTTGAACTTTTTTTTTTTTTTATCGACTTCTCCAAGAATCTTGTATTCATATACAACCCATAAGTGTATACAGACCACCATTGACTGACTAGAATTACTATGGATTCAATTTAACACTTGAGTAGGCGTGCCCCTCATCAGTACAAGAGTGGTTGCACATCATCTCTCAGATGACTTACCACTTTTCCTTAAGTATTAAAGTAAGAAGGTAAGTTTTAATTAAGCCAGTACTAATATTTGTATATAAGTTATAATAGATACATTTTATGAAGAATATACATGAGTTATTATTATATAATATGAAAAAAAAAAAATTTCACACATTATCTTGGCTTACACAATATAAAATTTATACATACTTATGTTATACATACACATTATGTAGTCAGGTTTATAAAATAAATTAAAATAGTTAGGTAGGTTTATAAAATGAAATATGGCCATTTCCTAAATAAATTACTTGAGAATTGATCTCCGAAATATTCAGAAGAGAAAAAAATACTACCATAGGCCACCTTCTGGTATTTCTCGATACATTATAAAGTGAACACATTTTATCCAATATGTCCACACCTACTTTGGTTTGATTATAATGTGTTATAATGGAAGGCTTTTTCTTTTCTCCTGTTCTCTCATTTATTTCTCCATCAAAATGCATAATTGATGTAGCCAATACATTTCTAATTTTGTACTTATTTTTTGGGACATAGGAAACCCGGGTGCCCTCCTTCCTATAAGCAAAGATGATTGAATTAATTTCCCTATCTTTTATACTTTTAAGCTCCCTGTAAATCTGCCACTGCACTACTTACAAAGGTAGTTGTACAGGATATCACAGATGCCTCAAGGTCATTCACAGTACTGGGGAATCAGAAAAGGGTTGAAACAGCACTGGCGGAACGCTCTAGACATGAGGGGAAGGCAGCTTGCTAGGGGGGGGGGCACCCAGGTTCTATCCTCTACTCAGCAGTTCAAAAAGTCTCTTTAAGTCATCTCTCAGATGACGTGCGACTACTGCAGTGTTAAAATATGATACACATGGGTTTTTATTTGACCAGCTTATCGACTATACAGCACTTCTTTCTCTAATCCTTTAAAACTACTCTTATTAGAGACAGCTATTATGGGACGAAGCTTCTTTTTTCAAAGTCCTACATGCTATAATCATTTCATTATTTCCTTGAAAAAGACAATATTTTTCACTGAAATATTGGCAAACCTGATGATTTAAGTTCATTTTCATCCCTGTAAACATCACGAAAACCCTACTCTTTTGATTAACTTAATTTTGAAATCAAATTAAAAGTATATTTATGTTCATTGCATGATTAAAAAAAAAAGTATTTATCATAGATGTTTTTGGTTAACTTAAATGAAAAAAAGAATGTTAAATTTAATTTATTTATATCCACTCTATTTAACTAAGGCGAATCAGGACAGATTATCTATCTTTCCACAGTTGTCCAACGAAGGTGGGAGACTAAGGATTTTATTTTTTGATTTTGTCTCAAAATAAATTCCTATTACTGAAATCAGAAACTTATAGTGTTTTATCGCTTTAATAAAACTTTGAAATATTAAATATGTTCCAATTATTTTCATAACATATGACACTAAGTAATAGTCATTTAAGACTGGAGGTGATTGGTCTATATCTTAAAGTACAGCTGTGCCTTTGTTTTATAAAGTGATCGTTCATTGTACTAGTGACAATTTACCCTAATTAAACATAAATTGATCTTATAATTTAGTTTCAGATTTATATAATGATTAATCATGTTAACTCAAGAAAAATTAAATTCATAAAATTTGACTCTGCTGGAGTATTTTCTTGGGAAATAATTGTTTTTAGTTTCAGTATCTGTTTTAAGCAGGGTTAATAGAACTATTGGATATAAAGTGTATATGACCAGTATTGGTTATAATTAGTTCAAAGGCTCACTGAATATTGTAATGTGTGTACTATATGTATCGGATGAGAATCTCATGTATCTCAATAAACAAATTAATACAGTTCAAACAAAAAGCATGCCTTGCAACAAAAAAAAAGACAACTTGAAAAAATAAACTTATGAGTATAGGCAAATGATTTTAAAAGTGACTTCAACTACACTTTTTAGAAATTATTTTCCAAAATCTTGTTGGATGTTGGCAAATTCACCCAGATAGATCAGGGTTATTTAGTTTAATTAGACTGAACTAAACTAAAGCTTTAGTTCAGTTTTAACTAATTCTCAATAATTTGTTTCTAAACATTCATTTTCATTAATTTATAATAATTTTTTTTTTAGTTTGAAGATTTCATTTTACCTTCAGTTTATTCCGCTAGTAATTTTCATTTTAGTTTTTCTCAACACTGATTGTACTCTTTGATGTTAATAATAGTAACTGAAGACATTTTTTTTGTCAGGGTGACTCTGAGACCCAGCTTTGAGAGTGAAGACTTTCTCACTACTGGAGATGTCCGAATTCTACTTAACTGCGCCAAAAATACCAGCGAGGTACAGTTTAACATAAACGACATAGACATTGACACGCCCAGTGTAGCTCTATTAGATGAGAGTGATAAGCATATTCCCATCATCGATCAGGTAATATATTCATTTTTTATCTGAAAGTTTATCTGAAGAAAATTTTTAAGATTACAATACTTGTTTTACTTTGCACAAGGAAATAAAAATTAAGAGTTGTAGTGGTATAGTCTTCATAGTTACCATCATGTGGTCTAATACTCATCAATTTCAACTAGGAATGGGATAAGGAGACCCAAAAGTATATTTTACGGCTGGGTTCAGAACTTGCAGCAGGGCAGAGGTACTACCTCTCCATGAACTTCTCTTACAAGCTGAACGAGAACTTAGAGGGCTTTTACAGAAGTAGCTACAAGGATTCCTCGGGCAATACAAGGTTAGCTAGTTCTATCCAAAATCACTAAATTATTATTTTTAATAATAAGGGTAAGACCATCTTAATTAGTTGAAAAAAAAAAGAAAACAGAAAAGAAGGCCTACCTTCTACAAACAATATATTAATCAATGACAGAGCACTTTCAGAGCAAGAGCTCCATCATCAGTGCCCTGTCGCACACAAAATGAATCTAAAAAATACTCATACACAACAAGCTTACAATTATATGGCATATACTCAACACTTTTGTTGCTCGATATACCAAGGTGGAAGAAAAAAAAAAGAACCAGATTAAAGGAGCACATCATGCACAAGACGGAGTTCCATATGCGTACTTATAAGGAGAGCCATGGCACCACAAGGATCCAATACAAATTACTGTATGAGGTCAAAAAAAGTAGAAAATTGAACTTGGTAGAAGAAATATTTATTAAATGGGAGCAGGAACCTCAATTGCTATGGAGAGGATAATAGTCCTCAATATGTCTCGTGAAAGGCGCTAGTTGCTCTGCAGGGTAGTTGAGTCTGAACATGACCTCAGTTGAGACCAGCCAACTGTAATGTGCAACTGTTATTGCTTACTTGTGTTTTGTGTGTATGTTGATTTTAGACCCTGTTCTTTATATCTTGTTATTAAAAATAGGCTACATGTTAGTTTCATATATTTATATTGAGAATTTTTTATTTTGTTAACTGTTTTAAAAATTTTATAGATTAAAGAAAAGTGTTGAATATATACCATTAAACTTATTGTTTTTTTTTATTATTATCATTTTAAGAAAGAAAAAAAACCAAGGCTACTTTTTCTGCAATAGATCAGAAGGTTTTTTTTTTCTTTTTGGTGGGGGTTGATAATTTGTAAGTAATTAACTATAGTTTGACCAGATTCAAAAGATCCAAGGACATGGCCGGAAGGGAGTTGCCTTCCTCCAACACTCGCCACCTTACTTCTAATTATGCTAATTGTAAATGATCCATTCTCAATTTTCTTCCTTTGTTCGGTCTTTTTACCATCCGGAGTTGTGAAAAAACATTATGAAGCACCTAGGGCCCTGTATTTTCTTATTTCCTTTAGCTATAACACGTTTAACTGTTAGGTATATTTAATTTTATGCTTCTCTTTTTGCTTTCTTAAATATTCGGCTACATTAAACACTTGTCAGCCTACCAACTTGACACCTGCAGGGCCAACCCGATGCCAAAAGTACGGACATAACTATTTTAATAACGTAAATAGAATGCTATTGATGTAAACGCCCTGCACTGGAGCTAAAAGAAAAAATGAAGAGAGGTTTTGGAGGGGAATGGAGCTAGGGTGGGGATGGGTGAGGGGGTGACAGAGGTCACACATGTACCTATTCCAGGTCTTTTGAATCTGGTGTGCTATAGGTGCTTCTTTCCATATCATTATAAGTTCATGGAAGTGGCGTCAATGAATATTTACTTTATTTTATTTATTTAGGCGATGTCGCATATTTACTTTATGAGAAGCCTTAGGCACACAGGAAGTTATGATATAATAGTTTATTCTACTCTCATGTGGTTTAAACTCTAAGGGACCTTTGCCTTCCATGGATAGTTTTGAAACTCAGCAACTGTGTTTTTTAGTTAGGGAAATAGCAACTATAGTTTTTCTGATAATAATAAGAATTTTTCTGTGCATGAAAAATCTTTCTGATAACAATAAGAATTTTTCTGTGCATGAAAAAGTTGTAATTCATTACAGGTGGTTGGCGACTACCCAGTTTTCCCCAATCAATGCTAGGAGGGCTTTCCCTTGTTGGGATGAGCCTTCATTCAAGGCAGTATTCAACATCACTCTTGGTCGTCATAAGTCCATGACTTCTCTTTCTAACATGCAGATCTTCCTAACAACTCCTATGTAAGTATAATTAAAAAATTATCTTCTTATAATATATAATATAAATAATAATAATAATAGTAATTAGACAAAGTGAGTACCAAGCCTTTATGGAAATTATTAAACTAGATAACAGATATACTGCTCTAAAATTGAGATTAAATAACAACCTGGAAATCAATATAGATTTCCTAACTGAATGGCAGAGCAAAGAGCTCCATTGTAGTCAGTTAGTAGTTAGAATAGATTTTAAAAAGTCAGCAGCATAGTGGGAATAGTGGGGTTTGCAAGAATCAAGCTATTGCAAGTGGATTCTACAGACCTCATGTGTTAAAAGATAATATTTCTGGCAAATGTAGACTTTCCATCAACTCCTAAGAGTTATTCAACATATTATAATATAATAAAATATGAGATGCTGGCTGGTTCAGAGTACTTTCAGAGATACAATAATGTAGCTAAGAAATATCGACAAGGAATTTAAATGAAACCCAGTACGGTGTACAGGGAAGTATTACGCTATAGCCCTCAACAATTAATTGGAAAGGATAATAGAAACATTTATTGGTGTGAAGTGATGTTAGCAGACCACACTGTCCACCATAACAAGCCAGAATAAAGGGAACATTAATAAAGAAAACAAATCAGCCAATATTGTTGATATTTCTGTGTCAAATGAGAAAAGAAAAAAAAAATTATTAACCTCCAGATAGTGCTACTAAGGCTAATTGGGACGGGTTATCTACTGATTACCATCACTTTCTAGCCAGGGTGGGCTAAGGATTTAATTTAGTTAGTTTGTCACTAAATGATTCCCTTTTGCCCAGGTGAGAATAAAACTCACGACTCAAGGTTTTCCCTTAATTCACATGGCTAATCTGAGTACCATCAAATGATGGGAATGTTCAAAAAATAATTGCTAAAAAATTGAGAAAATAGAATGTCATAGCTCTACATATTGAAAGATCTCTACAAATTGTAGTCATTCAGAGTTACTGCCATTGTTATTTCGGTAAATGAGCTTGTGCACAAAAAATACTGTCAAACGCACAAAATAGTTAAGTTTATCTCATGACATAATTTTGCAGTGGGACAAATCTGTATTATCAGATGCTGCCAGAATAGTAAGAAAACTTTCCAATATTTATTGAAGTAACCCTTTTACCCACTTGGTTGAATCTTCCCCTGGTAAAAATATTCCGGAAAGTTGGAATATGCTCGTCCCTCATTCCAATAAATATAAATTTCCTAACATTTTTCACCTTGTTGAAAATGCAGTTCAATTACTCTAATGGTTTATTCCATTATAGCTTCACATGTTATAGAGCATATCTAAATATATAATTATTTTATTTTATATCACACAAACCATTTACTAAGGCCACTATGGTTACTCTAAGACTGATCAGAAAACAGAGTGAGGTTCAAGGTAATGTTTTTATAACTAGCATTTTTCATAATTTCAACTTTGAGAATCCAACTAAATGGAAATTGAGGGAAATCATTAAAGATAGTTTATATTTTTGATGAATATATATAAAAATTTCTGCAAACTCCAATATTTTTCAATAAAAAAAATTTAAATATATTAAAAAATATTTGTTTATTTTAGCAAAATAAATATAAAACATAACACATTACCTTTCACAATAGTCTAGAAGTGTGGCAGGTAGGAGATCTAAAGTTATATATAGGTTGATCGTTATCAAACTGATTTCTGTGTTCAGAAATTCTTCGTTTTAAACTTTTGGATTAATGCATATATAAACAAAAATTATCTCAGCTCATTTTGTAAATAAAAATTCTAATAAATTTTTATTTTTTGTAATAATGTTACAGTAAAGACCGAGAAGATTGGGTTTGGGATCATTACGAATCTACACTAAAAATGTCAACTTATCTTCTTGCATTTATTGTCACAGATCTTCCCAGCAAGGATCTCATTAACACTTCTCATCCACATTTTAAGGTAAATGCCTGGTTTTAACAAAAGTAAGTGCAACGTATTTAGTCTTGTGAGTATACCTGTACAAACAAATACCTCCCCTACAGCAAAACAATGTTCTCAGAAAATTTCCTGCTTTGCTTAGTATTTTACAGTTTTCAGTATTTTTACATTTATGTGACTGAAATTTGGTATCTGAACCTTTTGTAAAAGTAGAAAAATATATACGCTTTGCCAACATTTTTCCAGGTTTGGTCCAGACCTGAGCTCTTGGAAGAAATGAACTTCATGGCAGAGCTTAGTCCAAAAGTCCTCTCATTTATTGCTGATTATTTTGGCATTCCGTTCCCACTAGAGAAGATTGATCTCTTCAGTGTCCCAGATTTTGGCTTTTCTGCAATGGAGAACTGGGGTCTAATAACATTTGCGTGAGTAAAAAGAACATAAATTATTTCGGTCATAATAACCTGCCATACAAACTGGATATGTATGTGTGTGTGTGTGTGTGTGTGTGTGTGTGTGAGTGTGTTGGTTGCTCTAAACATTTGAGTTAATTTTCTCAATTTCTTGTTGTTTTTTTTTTTTAATTTACCTTTTCAGCATTTTTAATTTTAAATAATTTATATGGTTATTTGGTTTATTTATTTCATCAATGTTTTATGATATTTTACCAGAAATTTTGTCAACAATAAATAAGAAAATATTTATAATTCATTACTATTTGTGTATAATTTTATAATTGAAAAAAAGGGTTTAAATTGATTATATTTTTATAGAAATAAAGATAACTTGAAGTATATAAAAATAATGTTATAATTAACACCTTAAATTCATAAAGGAAAATTGTAGTTACTCTCTTATATATATATATATATATATATATATATATATATATATATATATATATATATATATATATAGGGGACTCAGGTTAGTCATGGATGCTAAAGCGTTGACCTTAATCTCTCATGGTAAACCTAGAGTGGCCAGTTCTATTCCTGACTGGGCAAATGGGAGTTTATTTTGTGACAAACTCATTAAATAAAATCAGTAGTCCCTGGTTAGAAAAGGGTGGGAACCTGCAGATAATCCATCAAATTTAGCCATAGTAGCAAAAAGTGGACATTTATAAATAAAAAAAGAACAAGCTTTTATTTCATTAATGAAATAAATTCTGGTAAATTCATTAACTTTTATCACTAAAATTTGAACTTACAAAAAATATCTTAAAAATTGAATTTTTTTTTTTTAATTTTGTCTTTGTCTTAATTTTTAAATGTATTATAAATTAATATTAATCAATGGCAAATTAAAACACATTATTTACCATATAAAAAGAATAGAAATATCAATAGTTTGGGGGGGGGGGAGGCAACTTCAAATGCACTAGCCTTAAATTCTTAAAATGAATAAAGTGAAAACCCATTCATTCACACGCACACAAACTCACACACAACGAGGCAGGTCACTGGTAGAAGTGTCATTTTCCATATTTATACCATTTTTCAAGCAATATGTTAAAGAAGTATGTTTGAATTAGAAAATAAATATATTTTACTGGTTCCAGTGAGTCTGCACTGAAAACATCCAAGACAATAGCTCACGAGCTGGCCCACCAATGGTTTGGGAACCTTGTTACTCCTCACTGGTGGGAGGACCTCTGGCTCAAGGAAGGCTTTGCTACTTTTATTGGAATAACTGCTCTTGCTGGAGTAAGCTGTCTTAATTTTTGTAGATTTCTTCAAATAATAAATATATATATGCGTACTTGCCCGTTGATGGTCTAGTGGTCACACTTTTTTTTTTCAAAACTTAATATTTAAATATTTTTGGTTAAAATAAAGATCGAATTCATTAATGGCTGAAATCGTACCAGGGGAGGGACAGTTTAAAGGCGGTATAAATTTAAAATTCGAAATATCTTGATTATTATGCGTCTGGAAATTTGTATATAACCAATCTTTGAAAATATAATTTCCTGTAAATGTTGTATACATTTTTTTTCTCTACCTTGAATATTAATCAACATATTTGTATTTTTGTAGTTTTCTGCCTTCTGTAAAACCCCGCTCTTACTATTTCACATTATCAATTAACTGATATATCATGAAAAATTTTATTTGAAGCTGAAACGCCAAGTATTGTTTTCATTGAATGTGAAATCGTCTATTCAACGTGATTTGTGTTTGGCCAAAACTATATACAATTTTTATACATGTTTTCTCTAACTTAAACATTAATCGAGTTTTTTTTTTGTATTTTTGGCTCCAGCCTTTTCTAAGCCCCTACTTATCCAATTTTTACTTTAAGTACTTCAATCACTAAACATCTCAAGCCCAGCTTACATTTAAATTCCTGTTTACATTAGTTTCTTACTATCTGAAAAATAGAGAATAGGCTGTGAGATAAGATCATTAGCATGTCATTCCATTTTTTAAAGCTACTTTTGAAAAATATTATCGGAATACAACTATCATATATTGTTGAATTTGTCATTAAATATGCTATATCATTGATTATAAAACTAATTTAAAAAACTGCAGGAGAGGACATTTTTATAAAAAAAAAAAAAAATGACATTTAAAAAAATCTGATTACACAGTTTTAAAGTACATTAAAAACCATAAAATTAGCATTTGAAACTTTTTTTATATCTATTACTGTTTTAACAATATTCATAAATTTATCTCTTCAAATTCCAGTTTTGCAAAAACAAAAAATAGTCTGGTGCTACAGATGAACTACTCTACTTGCACACAAAGTTTCAGAATATTTAGAATTTTTTGGGTTCCCTAACCTCTCTTGTTCATTTCCACAGCCCCTGTATGATAGACTTTTTTGTCATTGAGAAATAACAGGCTAATTTCCCGAAGTGTGTGAATTAATTAGGAATGAATTTAAACAATAGTATATATTAGTTAGATTAAATAGGAAAGGCCGAACTTATATTTTTTGAATATTTCTAGACAGATAAATCATCTGAGGAAGTGGACAAGTGGATAGTATCTGAGTTGCAGAGTTCAATGTTTGAAGACTCACTGTTTTCGTCGCATCCAGTCTCCAACCCAGTTTCAGACCCTAGGAAGATCTGGCAAGCATTTGATGCCATTTCTTATCAAAAAGGTAATTATGATTTCTACCTCATAGGGAAATGATAACACTATCTTTTTACTTTAATACTACTTTTACTAAATTTAGAATATGAAATTCATTCTTCAACCCCCCTCCCCAGTTTTTAGCAGATTTCCCTTAAGGGAAATCAGCTATTGAGGTCATACTCATCACACGAGTTTTAAAAAATTTCCTCAAATGTCCATTGATCCTACCCAGGAGATGACAAAAATGAGGTCCGTTCAAAAATTATGTTTATCTATCTATCTATATATCTATTTCTCTCTCTCTCTCTCTCTCTCTCTCTCTCTCTCTCTCTCTCTCTCTCTATATATATATATATATATATATATATATATATATATATATATATATATATTTGTCTGTTAACACTCTAGCAGTCGGAATTTTTGTTTGATCATTACCAAACTCCATATTTAATCGTTTTATGTAAAAAGGAAGATCAAGTTTGTTAATGGCTGAAATCGGACCAGTGGGAGGGGGGGGGGGTTAGAGGGGGAATTTTGAAAATTTGAAATATCTCCGTTACTATAAATCGAAAAATTGTATAGGACCAATCTTATTGCCAATTAAATGACCTATAAATATTGTTCTATACATATTTTCTGTATCATAAATATTCACTGAGATATTTGGATTTTATAGCTTTCATCCTTCAGCAAACCCTAATTTGTACTCATGTTAAACTAACAATACTCGGTTATGTAATAAACCACGTTATTTGAACCTTAAATACCAAATATTGTTTTCAAGAGACCTTTATTATACGATATACTTGTAAATATGTTCTGGTGACCCCCCCCCCCTGTCTTAAGTTTTTGGACTACTTAAATTTGATTGATTGAGATAAAAATTATTCTGATTCATTATAAATTACGGTACTAGATATATTTCAGTAATAGTCTTTCTTTTCGATGTGAGTTGGGTTGGCAGACCTTTTTGTTTACATTTCAGATTCTTCCCGCCTGGAGGGGAAAGATTTCTTATTATCGTTTGTATTTATTCACTTAATATTCAGGTGGTGTTCTTACCAGCATGTAGATTTATCTATTATTAAACTTCATGAGGGAAATCTGCTTACTTTACTGCGTGATGGACTATTTTATTCATTGGAACAGAGGTCCTGAAACTTCTTTGTCTCATAGACCACTTGCCATGTTTTTCAGTTTTTGGTAGACTACTGCTTACCTAAATTGCATTTTTGAAACTTCATCAACTTCAAATGTGTTCAAATGACATCTAATTGAAGTATAATGTAAAAAAAAAAAAAAAAAAAAAAAAACATTTATTAATTCCACATATTTATTGATGAAACCAAAGTTAAAACAAACCAAATTAAAATTAAATACTTATGTATTTCTTAAAATACAACTATAAACTATTTAATTTATTGTTTTTTTTAATTGTTCTGAATATTCTGTAACATTACTCCTGGTTTAATGTATGCATAAGAACACTTTACATTTATAGGTAAAATGCATATAGTATCTAGGTGTTTAATTTATTTTTAACATTGTTAATGGGAATAATTTTTTAAATACTTTTGTTAAGAATATTGTATATATTAATTTAATGGTAATCACTTTCATTCAAGGTTCCTCGATAATTAGAATGATGTGCGACTTCCTCGGTGAAGACAGATTTCGGAAAGGATTGAATATTTACTTACAGAAATTTGCCTTTGGGAATGCCCATCGTGTCGATCTCTGGGAGTCATACAAAAACATATCCGACATTGATGTTGCATCTGTGATGGACGGTTGGACTCTACAGACTGGATATCCTGTCCTAAGTTTCACCAGGGATGAGGCTACTGGGTCCATCAACATCTTGCAGGTGAGAACATAATGAAAGACTGTTCAATGGTACCATCTGAGTCTTAAGGATTAGCAGTATCTGAATCTTAACCCTTTCAGTACAGAACATGCGACAATTACATAAGTCTTCACAGCCATTGCACCTGTTATCTACTAGTTAGCCCTATGCCGCCACCCCCCCCCATCCACCATTGTATTTACCATTCACTTAAAATTCAACTGCATATTTCAGTTGACGTATCCTTCAAATTTGTCAAGTGGCCTGTGAATTGCAAAGTATACTTGTTTGTGATCATACAGCTTTCGGGACATAAAACATAAATGCTGTTGCGAAAATTAAATACAGGAAAAATTAAACAGAAATAGTCACGTATTTAGGACATACAAAGGAGATGAAAGGAACCGACCGATGAAAGACTATTGGCGCCCGAAGTGTCTAGTGGAGCCGGGATTGTTCCAGACTGAGTCCAGTACCTTCAAGACAGTTCCCTTTAATGTTGCCGCTATTCTATATAAGCATGTACATCTCGCCCTACAGTTAGTTTGTTCTCAGCTGCCTTCAAGTGATCATCAGTGCGTGAACAGTGTTGTGCCGTGACTCTGTAAAGAACAGTATAGTGCCGCGTTTAAGACAGTGCAGTGCCATTAACTTCGCAAAGCGAGGGACAGTGCAGTGCCATGTTTTTGTGAACTTCAGTGATCGTGAGTGAATTATTGGACTGTGTAATAACAAGAACAGTGAAGCTATCAGTGTATACTGTGAGTAATAATTAAGAATAATTAACCAAGTGGGTAGTGCATTGTTAAATAAATTGTGCAGTGATAAAAACTGAACTTGTGTTCAATTTTGCTATCCAAAAGAACTCTAATAAACAATATTTATTACTGATTTTGTAATAAACGTAACAATACTATTCCCTCCCCCATGTTTTGGAATGACATCTAATTATAAAAATATATATATTTTTTTTTTAAATTAGAAATTTTCTTTTTGGCCACACAAAGTAGACTGGTAAATGATGCCGGCACTGAATGGGTTAAGGTTCAGTACCATCTGAGCTTCAGGTTCCAAGAAATATTGTTTTCCTAGCAAAACGTGTACTTATTTTACAGAAATAGATAAGCACTGTATCAATAAAAGAGATAAAAGCATATGCTTTAAACCCGCAATCACAAACCATAAATATTTTGAGAAAAGTGTACCATTTTCAAAAGTATAACCCCTTTAGTATAGTGTATTAAATATATAAAAAAATGTTCTTTGTTTAAAAATAAATGAAAGAACTTCATGTCTAACATGATATTATACATGGAATTTCGTACTATAAAGAATGATCAAGTATTAATTAAAATTACAACATATTTGTCTTAGAACTCAAAAAATAATTTATGATCAGATATATTGTCTTTTTAAGTTGGAAACAAGTTTCTCATCGTTTATAAAGTACATCATCCTTTATTAAATTTAAGACTAATAGCAAAGCATATCAATAAATTAAAAATGCATGTAATATATTTAGAGTGTTATTAATATTGTTAACACAATTAATTTATTATACATATGTAATTTCTAAAGTGATGTATTTTATAAATTGTATTCGATGAATTTGAAAAAATGTATATCGGATGTTTTATATAAGTCTCCTATTTAATAATATGTAAATAAATTAATTGACACAATATTAGTAACTTTGTAAGAGAAAACCAAAAATAATTAACATATCCTATTATGTTAATACTTAATAGAAATAAATCCATTTAATTTTATTTCAAGGTTCAATTTTGTTGGAAAAGATATTACCACTTATGCCTCACTAAGAACTTTTCTCTAGATTATATTAAATTTATTTTAATACATTTAATTAAAATAAATAATATGACATCTGTTTTAAAACAGGAAAGGTTCTTGCTTAATGGAACTCAAGAAAAAAACTCTTTATGGAAAGTTCCCTTCTCTTTCACCCACAAAAGTAAAAAGGCAGAGAAGATAGAACAATTTTGGTTGAATTCAAATGAAGACGTTCTCAGAGTTAAAAATTTAATCTCGGATGAGTGGTATCTTGCAAATCTCAATCAGTCAGGTATGTGAATGAAAAGATATAAGGCTTGAGATATAACCAATGTTGTTGGAATTTTCTACATTTGTTGTTATACACTTTTTTTCTTATCCCGAGTATTATACAAGTTATAGGTATTATTATGTTTTCAGCCTCGGTAGACTCCCACTTATATAATCATCTAAATTTTACTGTAAGTAACTGAGTACATTTTAAATTCTGTTTACTCAGACTTCTTTCTACAAAAGAAATAGGGAATAGATGGTGAGATGAGATGACCATTGTGTCATGCCATAACGTGGGAAATCTGCTTAGTTTGTACAGATCCTGCATCATGGACTTTTTGATCCAAGGTAGTGTGTTATGCTTATACAAAAACTAACAACAATCAATTAATATTGTCACAACTATGGAAGTGAACTGAAACTACAAGAAGAAGAACATATTATTTTCAGAGTGGTAACCAAGTATAGTGCCCTCAATGTAAGTAGTAAAAAGCTAATTTTTAGCAGAATACTCGTTTAAGGGTAGGAAACCCTCTGAATGAAACACTCTGAATTGTACATCATTTTATACTTAAAATAGGAAAAGGGTACATGCTTTGTTTTGAAGGTAAGTAACTTCTGATTCCATCTGAACTAACTCCATCTAAACTGATTCCATCTAGTCTGCTTTAGCAAATTTTTGTTCTTTTCTTTTTATTATTCTTTGAGTCGTCAGGAGGAATGCCTTGAAAAGTCTAAATTTGAGGCAATTTATTGGTATCTTCCTCAGCTCCTAGAGTTCTGAAGCATTCAATGAGGGTGTTGACATTTACTTTGATATATGGACACTGACTGATCTCTGGAATCACACACTACACTTTTTAATAAAGTAAATCAAACTGAATGGCACTTGTGTCTACATAACTTTTTTATTTTGTTTTCACTAAATACAAAAACTCTATTTTTCCCACAAATCAATCATAGAACATTTTTTTCTTTAACAAAGACACATCCATGCACACACTCAGTTGCTGTGTTTCTGATTAAAAAGTTTATTTAATCAATGCTTAAGGATAAGTAATCTAAAAAAAATTGTATTATTCAGTTTTCTGTAGCTCGAACCCCTATCCAAATTTTGAACTTTTCTTCCCTTCAGCGAACCCCCACACCTCCTCTCCTATTGTTATTTTTACTGTACGCTATTATTATACTTAGCATAGCATATGCAGCTTAAGTTTGAAATCTTGTATACATTGTGTAAAAACTAAGGGTGAAATTGAGATTAGAATGTGGGGGTCTGTTTAGGTTGTAAAGACTTTTTATTTAGAGGTAATTAATCTTCAACCATTTTAACAAACTGGTGAAGATTAAAGCGTTTGTTATTTAGTAAGCTCTTATTAATTAAAATTTTTTACTTGTACTCATTACTATTATGATTATTTTCAATGATAATGGTTTAATTATTCTATTTTTTTTTTAAATTTTAGCATTGCCAAATAAACTCAAGATCTAATTTTCTCTATAATAACAAATTTCAAGCTGTATAAAGTATATCTTCTTTCTGTCATTAACAGGTTACTACAGAGTTAATTATGATATGAAAAACTGGAATTTGCTGACAGAGGATTTCTCAAATTTACCAAGGCTGTCACAGATGCAGCTAATAAATGATGCCTTTAACCTCGCAATCCCAGGAAGGCTCGACTATTCAGTCCCTTTTAAACTAGTCGAGAAAATTTCTGACTCCTCAGATAAACTTCTCTGGAACGTTACAATTAAGGAAATACAAAATATTGAGTCTATTGTCACTGGAACTAAACTTTCTTCAGAAATTAAGGTAATAATTTAATCTCACTTATAAAGTCTGAAGTAGACTTGTTATTAGTGATAATTGGAATTTTCTATAATAATGATGTAATTTTTTTTTTAGGATTATGCACTATCACTGTTTTATTCTAACAACTTGACTTTTAACTCGAAAAATTTAGTACTTGTAAAATTTGCATCCCATCTCGGGCAGAAGAATCTAGTGAATGAATCAGTAAAAGCTTTAGAAGAATTGATGCAAGGAAAAAATTTAAGGTTTGTATTTATTAATTTTTGAATTTCAACAAGTGCTACAATATTATTATTTGGAGTGTTAATATTTATAATAGAAAAAAGTATTTAAAGTTGCCAAGGACTAGTTCATAAGCAATGTAAAACTCATGGTGTTAAATGATGAGCCTGACATTATGATGGAGTCTTTGTTATTTGCTAAATGGTGAGTCTGGCTTTATGGTGGAGCGTGTATTATTCAGGTTTTGAAGTTTTGGTCCTCTGTCCAGGCGTAAGAGGAGCTGTAAAATACATTATAAACATTGATAACACAAGAGAATGGTGATTGAGAAATTAATGTATATGTAGATATAAATAAGTTAGTAAATCATCATCATTTGATTTAAAGACTATGCCATGTAGTTGCAACCATTGGGTTCTTTAGGAAGTTGCTCTTTTCATATTACTATGCCCAATGAAATCCATATGATGTTTGATGCCTAATATGTGTCACTTTTCATGTGAGCCGTGAATAAATGACTTCCTAGTTCTCCCTCTTTGTCTCTTTCAATAATCTTACTCTCAAATGCATTTGTGATGAAATCATTCTGCCTTAAGGTATGCCCAAGAGGTTATATCCTTCTTTCCTTTGTGGCTTTGATAAGGCTCTGGGAACTTCAATTTTTGAATTTCCTTTGAGACTAACTAATTTTGGTGGTTCTCCACATCCCATTGGTTCTAATGGATTGTATTCCTTTTTGTGTAGAATCCAAGTTGCACTCTTATAAAGCAGTTTATTCCAAACAAATGACGTCAAAGATTTGCTTGCTTGTAATTGCTCTTACAATACTCCTTTTGCTTTGGAAGGCTAGTACATCAAGCGCTATTATTCTATCAACTTCGGCCTACTATCAGTGTCTTCAGTAATGTTGTTTCCTTAGTAGCAAAACTCCTTTACTTTTTCGAGTATAATGTTTCACTTATTTTAACAGACTTTTTTTTCTTTGTTTCTTTTATACTTCAGAACGTTTGTTTTATGTGCATTCAACTTGAGTTTAAACTGATCTCGGTAGTCCTTCAGGATTTGTAACATTCTGTACATTTCAACTTCGGACTTTCCCCACACTGCAATATCACCTAGAAAGGTAATGCAGGTCCTTGTTTCATATTCATTATTGTCTCTTCACTGAACATACTCACAGAGAAGGTGTGCAGAGGGTACCCTTGTCTGAAGTCTTTCTTAAATCCAGCTTCCCTTTTAAACTCACTTTTAATTATTCATCTACTCCTCTGGTTTTTGTAAGTGTTCCAAATAAACTTTATCAATATGTCATGCTACATATGGCATGTGTGAAACACTAGTCTTGATGATGACCACTAGTTTGAGTTAGAATGAGTACAAACAATTTTTTTTCTTTTATATATATATATATATATATATATATATATATATATATATATATATATATATATTTATGGTGTGTTATTATTTTCGGAGTTTTGGTCAATGTTGGTGAAATAAATCTTAATCATAGTGCAATAACAGTGTATAATAGTTTATAGGTATATTTAGTCTTGCCCTGAAGAAGAGAAAATAAAGATTCTCAAAATATCGGCATAAACTAAGATTTATTTCACCAACATTGACCAAAACTCCGAAAAGAATAACACACCATATATAAATACAACCTGGTCGAAAACATCAGTGCAATCATATATATATAAGTAATACATTAGTGGTAGTATAGTTTACCAAAATTATTAACTCCTCTGATTATTTTTATTGAAATGTGACATTTGTTTGTTGTAGTTATTCAAGAGAAGTGTTCAGTTCTATATATTGCACTGGCATAAAACACAGTGGACAAGATGTCTGGGAATTCATTTGGCAAAAATATCTAGAAGAGCAGCAGCCAGAGGACAAGAAATGGCTTATGGAAGGCCTTTCTTGTACTCGGAATCAGAATAACTTGAAGAGGTTTTTATATCTGAGCTTATACTATGTCATATTTTATTTTCACCCTACAATATTTCTCACAAACCCTTATGATCTCTTTGGCCAACAAAAAAATTTAGAAATGTGAATGTTTATAGTGTCCCACTCTCAAGACTACAAATCTGAGTCATTTCATTTGAGTCCAACAAGCAGGTCGTAATATTTCATCCATCCCCCAATTTAATATATTTCACTTCTCATTTTATGGCTCATAATTTGATGATGATGATGATGTGGATACTAAATATTATTTAATTTATATTTGTGTGGATTGTCGGTCAGCAGGTAGATTGTAGAAATGCTAATTTTAAAGTGCAATCCAAAAGATTTGAGCTGTTAAAATTTTATGTTTTTAACAGAATTTGAGGTTGAATATAGCTTCATTTAATTCAGTAAAGGCTGAACCACCCTGCCATATCACATTTTAGCAGATTTTCCTTAAGGGAAATCAGCTATTGAGGTCGTACTCATGATGTGATTTTCAAATTTGTTCTTCAAATGTCCATCGATCCTACCTATGAGATGACAAAACTGAGGGCATTTCAAATTTGTATATATATATATATATATATATATATATATATATATATATATATATATATATACATATATCTGTCAGTTACCGCTTTAGTGGTTGTAATTATTGCTTTATCAATACCAAACTCGATATTTAGTCATTTTATGTTAAAAGAAAGATTAAGTTCATTAATGGCTGAAATCGGATAAGTGGGAGGGGGGTTTAGAGGGGGATTTTCGAAAATTCAAAATATCTCTGTTACTATATGTCGGATCGAAAAATTGTATAGAACCATTGTATTATTGCAATTGTATTGGTCTATAAATATGGTTATATACATTTATTATCTATCTTAATTATTAACCGAGAAATGCTCATTTTTCAGTTTTCAGTCTTCAGCAAACCCCCACTTCTACTCATGTTACATAAACAATATTCTGTTATATATTAAACCACATTATTTGAAGCTTAAATATCAAATATTGTTTTCAAGAGACATTTATTATACGGGATACATGCAACTATGTTCTGGTGACCCCTACCTTGTCAAGGTTTTGGACTACTAAAATTGGATTGATTGAGATACAAATTATTCTGATTCATTATAATTTACATTAGATACACTAGATATAATAAATAGTTTTCAATAAAATTAATATGTTATATTCAGATATGTTTCATTTTTTCTCCTTCTTTCCGGTCTAGATTCTATTCAGTACTGCGATGTTGGCTGCCCTGTTTGTTTACAATTCCGACACTTTCCATAGTAGATATTATCAACTTGTAAATTGACTGAAAGATTTCTTCTTACCTTTTGTATTTATTCGCTAAACATTCACAGTGGTGTTACCAGTAAGTTGTAACCCTTCCCGTAGAAAATCTGCTTAGTTTACACAGCCTCTCCATGATGAACCTTTTTTTGGTATACTGAAATACACACCAAAAATGGCAGCTAGGTATTAAGTAGCAATGGGTTGAAGGGAGGTGTGTAACTTTCTTAAGAAATATTGACTACTAAAAACTCTATCATGCAGGGGCTTCCCCATATGCCAGAATGGAATGCTGGTGATCTCATATCAACATCTATTCTCTATTTCTTCCATGGTAAGAAGTATATGTAAACTGGAATTAAAATATAAGCTGGACATAAGATTTTTAGTCATTGTGTTATACAGAGTGAAAATCATATGACTAGAAGTGGAGCTTTACTGAAGGCTGAAATAAAAAAAATTGCAGGGATGACTAAACTAAGCAGATTTCCCACGTACTGGTGTGACACATTAGTGATCCCATTTCACCACATATTCTGACTAAAAACCAGAAAGTACAAATTACTCGCTTAATATTTCAGTTACGAAAATATTCATAGAAGAACAATTGTAGAGCATAAATATTTTAACAAGATTGGTTCTATAACATTTTTGTATCCGACTCATAATAACAGATGTTTTGAATTTTTGAATTCCCTCACCTCTAATCCCCTCTATTCCTAGTGTGAATTCTGCCAATAACAAATACGATCTTTAGTGTTGGCTGAAACAGTTAAATATCAAGTATGGTATAGATGAAATAAACATTTTCGAGACTGGAACGTAAAATCATAATTGATGATGTCATCGCACAATGAATTTGCATGTAACTCGCATAATAAGGGTCTCATGAAAACGATATTTGGTATTTAAGTTTAGAATGAAGAGGTTCGTTCATGTTAGAACATCTTATTGTTATTATGACATGAATAGGAGTGGGGGTTTAATGTCAAATGATGATCTCACAGCAAACATATTGTTGCGAAAAATTAATACGTGGAAGATTGCCTGAAGGAGAGGGAGCCGTGTGGTTGATTGAATTAGGGGCAATCTAAGTAGGGTGCCGGCAGAATCTAATTAGGCCTTCCAGGAAGTTCTGGAACTTTCCTATGTCTAGCCCCTTCTACAGGTATATTTAGGAGACCCTGCCAGCCCCCGAGTTCAGTTGATGCTCAACGGTCTTCGAGGGATGTTCAGCCCTACAGTGTGGCTTAGTGCCATGAAGAACAGTGTTGTGCCGTGACTGTAAGTAACAGTTTAGAGCCTTGTTTAAGATAGTGCAGTGCCACGAAGTAAAGGACAGTGCAGTGCCATCTTTTTGTGAATTTCAGTGACCGTGAGTGAATTATTGGACTGTGTAATCTGAAGAACAGTGACACTATCAGTGTAATACTGTGATTAGTAATAATTAACCAAGAGTATTGTGCATTGTGAAATAAATCGTGCAGTGAAAAACTGTGAAACTTGTGTGTGTTTAATTTTGCAATCCAAAAGAACTCTTATTAACAACGTTTATTACTGGTTTTGTAATAAAACGTAACAATATTTTCACATATGTCACATTGTGAAAGTCTAATGAAGATTTTTTTTTGGTATTTAAGCTTAGAATAACACATTCCATGATATATCAGCTTATTGCTAATATATAATATAAGAATGTACATGTTTGATATTCATTGGAGATTGTTACTTTTAGCTTTTTTTTTTTTTTTTTTTTTTTTTTAGTTTTTTTTATTTTTTTTGTCATTTGCATGTTTTTCTACGGGATTTTGTGTTTTGATTTCAGTAATATAAATATTCAGATTATCCTTGAAAAATAATTTTAGAAAATTATCTAACCTTAATTTTACAAAAAAAATGGAGATTATGAGATTTGATTCTTGAGGACTCATGTAATTATTATTCAAAGTGTGTTTTAATAAACAATTTTAAATTATTATTATTATTATGATATATAATTAACAACAAAATAAAAACTTTTTAATGATATCTTTATTTAAGTATATAGTAATACATAAAAATAGATTTTATTAATAAATATTTACCTATCAGACACTATAAAATAACCTTGTGTTCATTGCAGACTCCTCGATGCACTAATGAGTGATGATTCTGGTATCCGGAAACAAGAAGCTAAACTAGTTTTTTCTTGCGTTGCTCAGAATGAAATAGGAGTAGATCTAGCCTTGGATTTCCTCTCGTCGAACTGGAAGCTAATCAAGCAAAGGTAATGATTTAGTTAACTCTGTAATGTGTATAATTGTGGAAGCAGTTTTCAAAACCATACCTTTCCATCTTGTCAGACTTTTCTGTAAATAAAAAGCTTGGCTTATGTTTCCACTATGTAATTGTTCTTCAAATTGCTGTAATGTATTCTCCATAGCAACTAGGGTCAAAATAATGAAATTCTTTTCATCAATTACAAGATTTAAAGGCCAAAATTTATTGTTGCATTGGGTTTTGTTAGAAATGGCCTTTGCCATATACCTATCAAAATCCATCAGATGGTTGATGAAAAATTAATCTCTGGGCCTCTCTTCTCCCATAACGACAATCGTTCCTTCAAGTACATTTGTGATGATATTAAACATAATTTTGAGGCTCATATTTACTAAAGCTTTAAAATATAATTGACATTCAACAGAAATTATTTGATGATTTACATTTAATCTTAATTACTCTTCACACCATTGAACTTGATTCAGTAAACTCTGAAGGGTAGAACCTCCTCGGATAGAACAAAGCTGTGAATTCATTGAGCAATGTCAATAGTTGTGCAAGATACATGTAGGATAGATGTAGAGTTAGTCTTGTGTTTTGTGTAATAAATATATGTCAGTTATACAATATTTCAGATACACTCTTTTTTAAGTAGACCATCATCTTAATTGTCACTTTTAATTAGACTTACTTACTAAAATATGTTTCAGATGTAATTTTGAAATTGTATTGTAAATTTTTGGAGCGTCTTTTTTCATTTATATATATTGAAATGCACTTTTGCAACGATATTAATAGATTTCAAAGAAAAATAAATTGTCTCACTGAAACAATGTTAATTAGCCAATTCCCTTGTACCTAGCTTCTGGGGACTTACATCTTAGCTAGCGTGTTAAATATAATCAGGCAAAATTTAGAGTTTTGTCTATATAGATATAAATATAGATTTAAATAATATAAGATAACTATTTAATTTTCTTTATTTCTTTCCTTAGGTATGGACTAGGTTATAAGATTATGTCAAGCATGGTTCTTTCACTTGGCCCGAGGCTCAATCAAGAAGCACAGTTGGAAAAGGTAGGATTCATAATGCAGGCATAATCATCAATCTCTTTTATCTAAATGGGGGGGGGGTAACAATTTAGCTGTGTGGATTAATGCATTGGTCTTAATGCAATGAGATGATTCAGGAGTTGTGGGTTTGATTCCCATATAGGCAAAGCAAATTTATTGAGAACAGAATCATTATATAACATCCCTAATTTCACTCTGGCTGGAAAAGGCTTACAGCTGGCATATTGCAAGAAAAGGTTGTGTAGTCTGTATATATCCGATCCCATTTAGCCTTAAATCTGTAAAGTTAAATTAAACAAAAAAATTATCAACATAATTTTTGTGAAAATGAAATTGTGTAATCAAAACTAATTAGTAGAAACCTATGTCTCATCTTAACCAAACACATTTAAATGTATTCTGAATTGGAAGCATTTATTAAGCAAATAGGTAGTCAAACTATTCGAAAGCCATGGAGAATATTACAAAATCAGAATATTTGCACGATTTCTGTTTTTTATGTTTATACTTTAGTTTTTTACATACTTTTCCAATAAACAATTCAAATGTATTGATTAAATTGACTGTTTATTAATAGATCCCAACAACAAATTGTATTTAAGTAAAACAAATCAGAAATATCAGTTGTCTACTATTCTAGCTCTGATAGTTGATGTTTGTGAATAAGAATGCTCTTTTTTCAGCTTTCTTTTAATAAAAAATGCTCCTTTATGAACATAAGTTATTTGTTTCAGCTACAAAAGTAAATTTCAAAAATGCATATATGGTATTAAAAATAAAATAATTGTTTATCTTGTTATACAAACAGAATTTGGGTAAATGCTTGTAGTGTAGTTGTGCAATAATTTAACTATTATTCTTAACTTCTTGAATGAAGTGAGTGCATCAAATTTTTACTTAATTCCGTATTTCAGTTTTTTACTATTTAAAAAAAGGAATTCTCTTTCTATATTTAATTCATATTTTTTGTTTAGTTCCAGAAGTTGTATGCAGACAATATAGATGATCTCGGATCTACAAGTAATGCCTTCCAGAATTCCCTGGAGAGGATACAGATCAACATCAAATGGCTAAAAGAGCACTATAAAACTGTACACGATTATTTGTTAAATAAACAATGAACAGCTCCTATTAGTTTTCTTGTTATTTACCAAGAAGTTTCAATAACTGACTGTGAAAAGTAGTAGATAACATAACTAATATTGATTATCCCTAAAAAAATGTAGTCTAAGTGTGAATGGAAAATATATTTACTTTAATATTTAAAAGTTGTTAGATAGAAATAAAGTGTACCTAGTCAACCAGGCTATTAAGAACACCTGGTTTGGATTTTGAAAATGCAGGTTTATTAAAAAAAGAAAGAAATGCAAGCAAGAAGACAATAAAATGGAATTTGCATATAAAATATAGAAAAAAAAGGCTCTCAATAAAAAAAATTAAATATCTGAATCATATTATTTTTGATTTAGGAGATACTGTGTAGTAAGGTCTATCCTATTTTAAACATTTACGTAAACATTGCATCGTAGGTTTTACATGTTTTGGAGAATGTGTTCTCAAGTGACTCTGGTAAGACTCAAGAAGTAAGAGATGGTGGTATTACTAAGGTGACTGACTTTTAGCAGATTTCCCTTTAACGAAATCAGGTATTGAGGTTCTACTCATTATGCGATTTTCAAAAAAATTCTTCAAATGTCCATCGGTCCTGCCTAGCAGTTCTCGAAAATGAAGTCCCTTCAAAATTATTTATGGGTCAATCCAGATGAAATCACCCAAATTGGATAAAATTTGTTGCTCAACGTTTTTGATTTTCCTAATTTTGTTACTGGTTACTCCCCAATACAACGTGAGTTCGAAACTGCAGAAAAACATTTTTTTGGCTCATACTTTTTTTTCGCGGCCATTTTAAGTTTGCCTTGTAATTACTTTTTGGGCAAAAACACGTTTTATGTAAATGTATCTAACTATGCTAATTTTATAGATATCAAAACAAAATAAAACCCAAAATTCTCTCTCTCTCTCTCTCTCTCTCTCTCTCTCTCTCTCTCTCTCTCTCTCTCTCTCTCTATATATATATATATATATATATATATATATATATATATATATATATATATATATATTTGATTGTTACCGCTCTAGTGGTCACAATTATTGTATAATCGTTACCAAACTCGATATATAGTCGTTTTATGTAAAAAGAAAAATCATGTTCATTAACGGCTGAAATCGGACCGGGGGGGGGGGTGGTTAGTGGGGAGAATTTTGAAAATTCAAAATATCTCCGTTACTATAAGTCGGATCGAAAAAATGTATGGAATCAATCTTATAGCAAATGAAATGTACTATAAATTTTGGTATATACATTTATTCCCAATCCTGAATATTAACCGAGATATTTGCATTTTTCTGTTTTCGATCATCAGCTACTCGTGTTACATAAACAATATTTAGTTATGTTATAAACTACATCATTCGAAGCTTAAATACCAAATATTGTTTTCACGAAACATTTATTAAACGAGATACAAACAAATATGTTCTGATGACCCCTTCCCCTCCTTACGTTTTCAGACTACTTAAATTTGATTGATTGAGATAAAAATTATTTTGATTCATTATAAATTACAGTACTAGATATAGTAAATAGTTTTCAATCAAATTAATAAGTTATATTCAGATATATTACAGTAATTGTTTTTATTTCCGGTAAGAAGTTGGCAGAACTGTTTGTTTACACTTCAGAAGCTTTCCGTCGGGTGGTTTCTTATTATCGTACATATTTATTCTCTTAATATTCACAGTGGCGTTGAGTTACCGGTATGTAGATTTATTTATTGTTAAACTTCAAGCGGGAAATCTGCTTAGTTTACGCAGCACCTGCGTGACGGACGTTTTACGTTTTTAGATCATTCTAAGAACAGTGGCATCAAAATTGAAAATCTATGTGTCTGTCTGTCCGTTTCTTACCCAATCACTCAAAATCGACTTTTAAATAATTTTTTTTAAAATGTTTATATTTGTGAGTCAATTATCCCAAGGTGCAATTTAGGCTACATGAGAATCTGATTTGGCAGCTATGAGAGGTTTACGACAAAAAAAAAATAAATAAATAAAGTAAAAATACAAATAAAAAAATAAAACAAAAAAAGATAAATGAAAAATATCTACAAATAAATATATAAAAAGAAAAAATAATAATAATTTAAAACTATATAAAATTTATATAGTTGATTAGTGCTAACGAATCCAAGATAATGGATTGAGTCAGGGGTAGCCAGTCTTCGTCTTCAGTCGCAACTTCCTTCAAACTCTGCAATCTTTTTCGGCATTGTTCCTCTTGATCCGAACCTTAGACCCCTCAACCTTAAATTGACCATCTCCAAACTGTTCACGGAGATTTTCTTCATGGAGTTCTATTTACTTTTCATTAATAGAATTCATTTTCACCTTTACAAATCGTCCCCTGTCGTTGCATTCGTACCTTATGATTAAGGCAGTTTTATTAGTATTGGCCTAGAAGGCAACAATGTCAGCCTAACTCGTGGAACCTTCGGAGTCGACACTGTAAACGTCCTCACAGAATGCAATATATATGTATATAATTTTGAACATACCTCAGTTTCGTCATCTCCTAGTTGAGAAAGATGGGACATTTGAAGAAATTATTTCAAAATTGCGTCATGGGTACAGCCTAATAGCGGTTTCACTTAAGGGAAACATTCTGAAAAACAGATATAGGATAAAGAATCAATAATGTTAATTGAACATGGTTCGTTATCACGGCAATCAAACATTACCCTGAAGGTAGTACCTCCGTGACGTCACAGCTAGTTGTACAGGTGATGGGAGAGATTATCTGCGAAAGGATGACACGGAAATCTTGTTTGTCTTATCTACATTAGTTGCATCCTCAAAGAAGGAATTGCAGTCCTGTCTCCAACTTTATTTATTTATACAGGAGCACCCTCAACTAGGCGATTTAGCTCACAATTTAACAAAAACTGTATTAACAACCAAAAAAATTAAACACGATAAATAAACATTGAATACAAGTAATAAAAACAACAAATACACATTAAACTAGTATTGAAGGTAACTATCTAAAATGGTTTTATTAATAAACTAAAAATGATTCCAAAGTTGAATTTACACAAGGAGTGATAGCGGAAGTTGTGGAGAATCAAACTCTTTAATTCTGGTATATAGTAGCTTATTTCCTCCTATATGTTGACGTCTACTTACAATCGACTATTTTTGAAGTACGTGTGCCCGGAGTGGTTTAACAGTAAATATATGCATTATGGATACTATTTAATTATAATAAATTCCATCCGTGATTATGATTTCAATTATTCACGGTGTGTCAATCAGTAGAGAGCGATTTATTGGGAATTCATTCCCATTTACTCCTACAGTTACCTCTGGCCCTTATGGAAAAATAATAGGCCCAGACGGGAAGTATAATTGTATACATTGAAGCCTTTCTATAAAAATATCCTCTAATGATTTCCCGAGCGAAGCCGGGTACCTTACTAGTATTATCTAAAATTATATTAAATTTCTTACTAAATCAAAAAGAAGAGAAGTTAAATTTTGCAAAACAAAATCAATTTTTAAGTCGATTTAGAGTATTGCCGATATGTGGGCTTCTGTCCGTAAGAAGTTCGTACATGTTATGTGGGTCTCTAAGTATTTAATGTTCCAGCAGTTAGTCAGTATGTGTTTAATGGTTAATGGTTCATAACATGTTCTGCATAGAGATATTTCTGTTCTTGTCATAAGGTATGAGTGAGTGTCCTATCCTAAGTCTCGTTAGGACATCATCGTCTCGTCTATTGTCACGTCTGCTGGATGACCACCCGCTTATACATGGCTTTATTTCTAGCAGATGATTTTCTGCTGTTCTATGCCAACATTTTTTCCATTCATTTAATGTTCTCTGTAGTATTTGTAAATGTAAGTCTGGTAGGGTCAGTAAGTTAAAGCCAGAAGATAGTCTCTGGGTAGTATGTTTGAGGTTTGTCCAAGTCCTTTGTACGTCCAATGTTTTCGTGTCCTGGAACCCACAATCTTCAACTTTAAGACAATTCAGGTATATTCGCGTTTTGGATGGTTTTCTTACGGGAAATCAGCTATAGAAATTGTAGACATGACGAGCAATTTTTGAAACATTTCTTCAAATGTCCATCGTTTCCACATAGGAGATGACGAAAATGAGGTCCGATATGCTATCATGTATATACTGTTAACTAAATAACTATGCTTAACCAATGTGTACACGAATTTGTTTTTGAAAGGATAGGTTGTAGGTGATATTTAATTATAATAAATGATATACATGTCTATGATTTGTATTACTCACGGTGTTTCAAACATAGTAAATGGATTGATTTGGAACTCATTTTCATTTATTTTTCAAACTAAAATTTCTAATCTATGAGTTTCCTACTTGATCTTTACGGTAAAATAATATGCGTAGAAGTGGCCCTTGGATATTACCCCCAAGAGCTAGATAAATTGTTTAATTTTGTGAAAATTACAAATTTATACAAAGAAATATAAACTACAAGTTTGTTTGTATTCTCGTTTATATTGTTAAAATGGCGATATGGATGAGGATACCAAAAGTCCGTCACGCAGGGGCTGCGTAAACTAAGCAGATTTCCCACGTGAAGTTTTACAATAGAGAAATCTGCCTAAATAATAACAGTAGTAGCAACCTATTCTCACGAGGACGAATTAGTTAGTGAAACGGCCACACTAGCGCTCGGCGGAAACTCCCGAAACATAGCCCGACCACACTCACAATACAAATGCAAATATCTCGGTTAATATTAAAGATACAGAATAAATGTATAGAACAATATTTATAGTAAATTTAATTTTGCAATGAAGATTAGCTCTATACAATTTTTCAATCCGACGCATAAATAACGGAGATATTTTGAATTTTTGAAAATCACCCCCTCTACAACCTCCCCCTCCCATCTGGTCCGATTTCAGCCATTAACGAACTTGATCTTCCTTTTTACATAAAACGATTAACTTCCGAGTTTGGTTAAAGATCAAACAAAAATTGCGACCGCTAGAGCGTTAACAGACAAATATATATATATATTTATATATATATATTTATATATATATATATTTATATTTTTATATATATATTTATAATTTTGAACGGACATCATTTTTCGTCATCTCCTGGATAGGGATCGATGGACATTTGAAGAAATTTTTCGAAACTCGCGTCATAAGTACGACCTCAATAGCTGATTTCCCTTAAGGGAAATCTGCTAAAAACGTGAGTTAATAGGTATTACAGGGCGAATGATAACCAAGTAGTTTTTTTGCCCCTAAAAAACCCATACGAAAAAACAACAAATTATATGCTGAGGACGGGAAATATAATAGGAAGCACAGCTAGTAAATATATATATGTATATAATTATCGTTAGTGGTCGCATGTGATAGTCACCAAACTCAATATTTAAGTGATTAATTAACAAGGTTTCTGCGCCTATAGTAGCTTCTTTCTCCACCAATACTGTTTTGTGGGAGACTTATAAGAGAAAAAAGTCCGCCACGCAGGGGCTGCGTAAACCTAGCAGATTCCCCACGTGCTGGTATGACATAGTTGTAATGTCATCCACCCCTCTATCCAGGATAATTGTTGCTGAGCATCAATAGTTTACGAAGATTGGTTCTTTAACATATTTTGGAACGGCTTATAATAACGGGGATATTTAGAATTTTCAAATTTCCCCCTTTCTAATCTCCCCCTATTTCGGTTCCGATTTCAGACATTAACTAATAATTAGTGTTTAATGAAACAGTAAAATATCGAGTATGGTTTAAGTTCAATGAAAACAACATTTGGCACTTAACCACTTCCAATATAGTGGTTCTTGATATAACAGCTTTTTCAGTAATGATTTTCCCTTAAGGGAAATCAGCTATTGAGGTCGTATACTCATGATGCGAGTTTCGAAAAAAAATTTCTTCAAAATGTTCATCAATCCTACCAAGAGATGACGAAAATTGAGGTCCGTTTTCAAAATTAAATATTTATATATATATATTTATATATATATATATTTTATATATATATATATATTTGTCTGTATCTCTAACGCTTAGCGGTCGCAGTTTTTGTTTGATCTTTTTACCAAAACTCGGAATTTAATCGTTTTATGTAAAAAGGAAGATCAAGTTCGTTAATGCGTCGGATCGAAAAATTTTATAGAATAAATCTTATTGCAAATTAAAATTTACTATAAATATTGTTCTATACATTTATTCTGTATCTTGAATATTAAAACGAGATATTTGTATTCTGCGTGTGGTCACCAGTAGGCTAATGTTCGGACTTTCCGCACCGAGAGCTCTGGCGGCCGTTTCTATAACTAATTCGTTCCTCGTGAATAGGTTTAGAGGTTAGGTTAACTGTTTTTTGGAGGCTAGAAAACGACTGGGTAATTACGGCCTAAATAATGTTTTAGGTTTAGGAGATTTCTTACTACTACAGTTGGTTATTAGACAGATTTCTCTATTGTATAACTTCTCGTGGGAAATCTGCTTAGTTTTTTTACGCAGCCCCTGCGTGACGGACTTTTGGTTAATTTATGAGTAGGAGTGACTCAATGCTGAAAATTAAGAAGGGGAAATATCTCGGTTAATATTCATGATAAAAGCAAATACGCATATAAAAACATTTCTAGACAATATAATTTAGGATTAAGGATTTATTATATATAATTTATTGTTCCAACGTATTCAACGGAATTTTCTAAATTTATTTATTTCGAATTTTCTAAATTCCCCCGCTAAACCCTCCCGCCCTCCCCACTCTTCCCTGTCAGATTTTAGCAATAAACGAACTTGATCTTTTGTTTTACATAAAACTCTTATATATTGAGTTTGGTAACGATAAGACAAAAATAAGCCGCTGTGTAACTTATTTCACCCCTTCTACCTAAAATAACATTATTCCAGCTATTGGAGCTGTCTCTGAAATCCGGTCCTTCTTCTCCAACTCTCAACTAAGTCTCACTTGGTAAACTCAGTATCGTGATTTCATTTTCACCTGGGCAATATGAATTTATCAGGGGATGAACTCATTAAGTAAAATCTTCACTAGAAGAGAAATAAGCTATATGCAACACTCCCAATAAGTCTTAGAATTAGTAGCACAATTGGATGCTAATAAATAATATTCTGTATGATGTCGTATTTGTGATTGTACTTGTGACTGATTTAATTTTTGGCAGATTTCCCTTAAGGGAAAACAGGTGTTCAGGTTATACTCATGGCGGCGATTTTCGAAAATTTCAAAATATCTCCACTATTATGAGTCGTATCGAAACTTTTTATAGACCAATCTCGTGAAACTATTGATGGTCTACATTTGGTTTCTACACAATTTATTTGTAAGACTAAATATTAAGCTATTTATAACTTTTCTTATTTTCAGAGTTCAGAAACCTCCCTCCCCCCTACACCACCACTCTTCTCCTCGGTTTTTTTACTAAGAAATAGAGAATATGTAGTCCCCGGCATTTGTTCACAAATAAGTTATACACGTGTGAAATCTGCTTAGTTTTCGCAGCCCCTGAGTGACTTTTGGGTTTGTTCCTGCGACAGGTTATAAATGAATGAAGGTTTTAAATATGACCAAACGTAGTCAATTGTGTGCTAGAAAACCACAATTAAAATTCCAAACTGTCAATTTTGTTAAATTATCTTGGCCGAGCAAGAAGGGTGGATCGGTTCGAAAGTATACCAGGGATCCAATTCCCCGATGGGCGGGGAACCAGCTGGAGGAGGAAGTGGAGCCGCCGAGCGGAGGCGGAAGTTGCCGAAGAGGGACGATCCCCGTCGCCCGAATACACGGAGCCGATACAGTTATGTATTTGGGATAGATGATGCCGAGAGAGGGGAGTACTCTAGGCCCGGTAGAGGGGGGACTACACCGGGAAAGCAGGCAGTGAGTGCGGAGATCTCCAAGAACACACATGGGATCCTTGGATGGCCGGCCATTCACGATGCTGGGAGGAAGCCCTCCCACGACCTGATGTCGTAAGTACAGACATTAAATACATTATATATTATATATTTACCCCATAAAAGAGGTCAGAATGTCAACATCGAGTCGAAGGAACTTGGAGGACCCAATCGATAAAACGACACTATCCAGTTGTTCCTAAATGTATTTTTTGAAAAAAAACAGTGCAAAAATCTCACTATACTCCTATTCGACTAAATAACAGAATTTTAGGCTAGAAATCATTTAAAATTATTTTATTTGAAAGTGATATATCAATTTCAATGATGGGATCGAAAAATGTTACAAAACATCATTTCTATTTTATTTTAAAAAAAATTATTTATTTAAGTGAGTTCCGGCGATTCACTCATTAACCAGTCGTGCTAAAAAAAGCAAACAGCAAAAAGAATATCAAAAAAGAGAAAAGGAGTGAACTATGGGATACGGTGATTCCTGAAATAGTTCATTGGCGTACCAGTATTTATGTAAGAAACAACGATATTGTCTATGGAAACATTAGGGTAATGAAAATAATATAAATGTAAATATAAGTATAAAGTTGATAAAAAAAAAATCAAAACACAGAAATAAATAAAATGAAAGTGTATACACCCTGCTAATGCAGAAGAGAACTGAAGAGTAGTGTGTAGAAACTGTAGACTATAGTGTGTTGTATATATCTATTTTTTTTAGGTGTTTAATGATTGTGTCTATGTAATTACTGTTATCGGTCAAAAGTTCCTGTAAGTCGTGTGGAGTGTCTAAATTGTTTCTTCGTCGGCAGCAGTCAATACGCGATGCACAGTTAAAGTTTCGTTACAAAACGTAATTTAGTTGTCTTTTTATCTCAAACAGTAAATGCCCTATACAAATGTTTTCCATATTTGCAAAAATATTTGCACGATATTTGCATTTTTTTTATACTCGTCCACCCTTAACACTCCGCCACCCCCTCACCCCTAGCCAATTCCGACCAAAAAAGGATATGTAACTATCCAAAATATGAAATTTCAACATTCTAGGGCAAGCAGCTGTTGACTTATGCAAAATGCATACCTCACAAAATTCAAAATGGGCGCAGGAAGAGTCAAAACGTATAATTCCTTTAAAGATGAAAACCGGAAATTTTCGCGATTTCACCAATACAAGGACTTAAATATACAAAAACAAAATACAGATAAATAATAATGAAAGGCTTATTTGAAATGTTTTATTTTAGTTTATTTTACACTTCATTTTATTTTATTATAAACGTCAAATTTCTGTACAATTTATTTATTTAAATGAGTTCCGCAACGCCGGCGATTTACTCATTATTGAAGTGTCTTTAAAAAAGCAAAATGCAAAAAAAACAAAAAAAAAACAAGAAACGAAAAAAGAGTGAACTATGGCATAATGTGATTTTTGTAGCGGGGGTTGAAATGCCAGTATTATATAAAGCAAACGATATTGTATATGGAACCATCCAAATAATATAAATGAAAATGTAACTATAGAAGGGGGAGGGATGAAAAATTAAAAATAAATAAATAAATAAGTAAAAGGGGGTTCTGTACAAAAGTAGCTCTGGAATACTTAATATCTCAATACTCAATGCAATTCGACTGAAATCCTGGTGTGTTTTGGTTTTTGAAAGATTTTAATGATGTACGTCGTTTATTTAGACAAATGATGTAGTTTTTAACCTTTCCAATGGCGTTAAATTAATGTCCGAATGTTTCCTAAAAAAAATCATATATTTTTCATTCTCGAATAATATTAATAGGATTATAATTGCTCAAATAATTAAATCTGTGAGCAAATAAATATGATGTTCATACGAAATCAGTCACAGACAAAATTTAATAACAGTTTTCACAAAGATATAATTAAATGTCCATAAGATAATTAGCATCTGTCGTACTTTCTCCTTTTGCTGATCTTTGAAAACTCCGTTGAACCTCACGGGAAGTAATGTCGTTTACAATTAGTACAATTGGCAAAACAGTTAGTAAAATCCAATAAACAGAACATCCGATTATCCGAAAATCATTGAATGCATTGCTACTTCTTAGCGACAATATGAAGTATGTAGCATAGTTCAGCGGAGAAAACTTGCTCTGGGAGAGAGAAAACACACGTCGGTAAATGTGGTAGTCAACCATGTCACATCCAGCAATTGAATCAGCATTATTATACTATTAAATTATTAATTTGGCTAATAATCCCTATTTAAAGAAAGTTAATTTTAATAAAACAAATTCTTCTTTATCATTATATTATGAGATTGCTAATTAAAATGTTCATATATATACATACAATGATTCACGCAGAAAACAATGTGTTTTTTATTTTTATTTAGTAGATTAGACATCTTGTTATCATTTCTCGAAATGAAACACAACTTAATATATAAGATTACTTATATATGCACATCGTTCTATATACTTTTAATTTTTTTACAAAACGTTATTATGAAATTTTATGAATTTCACAAGGTATTATTTATGTTAGACATTTATTTAAACAAAATGAATGAATGACAAATATTTATCAAAGCTTGTTGTCGTCGTCCGCCCATGGTGCTAAGAACCACATTTTTATTAATGGAAAGTTGATAATATTTTTACATAAAACGTTTAAATGTCCAGTTTGGTACTATCAAACAAAAATTACGACGGCTAGAGCATCAACAGAGAAATATATAAATCTCTCTCTCTCTCTCTCTTTCTCTCTATAATAAAATTTTGAATGGACTTCATTTTTGTTTTATCTCCTGGGTAGGATCGATGGTCATTTGACGAAAATCGCGTTATGAGTACAACCACAATAGCTGATTTCCCAGAAGAGAAATCTGCTAAAACTTGAGAAGTATGACATGAATATCTGAAATAATGTAAAATAACTTCAAACAGTCCTGGTGCTACAATTATTTTATCTAAGTAATGAAAATTGATTAAAATGTTAACAAATAAATAATTTCAAAGACTAGCTGACGGCAATAACATTGTAAATAATTTTAATGTATATTCATTTAATAAGTATATAAAATTTTAATAACATTAATGTAGCATCCCTGAAGTGCATTAAAATAACATAATGATACACAATAAATACATACAGTATATGCCGTGCCGCTTGATGGTGTTGATGTAAATGCATTCTTCTTTTAAATAATAATTGAATCTAATGTTTGTATTGGATGATAAAAACTGTTTCAATTTAATATTTTTCATTCGGAAATTATAGGCTATGAGATATCCACACTTTAAAAAAAAAAATACAAAGTAATTAATAGTTTAGAAAAAAGATAAGTGAAAGTCTACGATAATATGGCATTTCACTCATTTTATTTTTTTTTTTTTTACATTACAAGATTAGTGGGATACCTTTTGATTAATGTGTCTTCATTTTTACATGCGTTTGGTATATTTAAAACCATTTTCAAGGAAGACATTATGCCGATACACTTGTACAAATACAAAACAAGACATTTTACAAGAATGCGAGAAATTCTGTCAGGGACAGTTATGATCAAAAACTCAAGCCCTCACATTATGGAACTGACAGTAATGTGATCTCCCCATGATTGTATACAGTTTTTCTAAGCCTGGGATATTCAGATTTCCACATACTTTAATTGATGAATAAATAAAAATATTATGGAATTTCATTAATCCGTAATTGGTTATTTAAGATAGATTTGGATGTCTTAAAAGGCCGATTACTTTTATACGGTGAAAATATTGATAACATTATGGGATGTTTTTGAAAGAAACTTAGGCCTTTAGAAACACAATTTATTTTAATAAATATTATTTTAAGTAAGGCACTTAAAAACAAAAATACAAAAATTATCATGAACATATTTTTCAAATATCACTATTTATTGGCATCTACTTTTTGCTACTATAGCTAATTGGGACGTGTTATCTACAGGTTACCACGCTTTTCTAAAGGACTAAGGACTTTATTTAATGAGTTCGACGCCATTAAATTCCTACTGACCAAGCGGGAATCGAACTCGCCACTCTAGGATTACAGTGTGAGGACAACGCTTTAAGTCACATGACTTACCTGAGTCCATTTCAAATTTTATAATCAAACACTAATTGATGGTGGGAGTTTTTTAAAACTCCAAAGTATTTAAATGATTTTAATTAGTTAAAGAAATTGTTTCGTGACCATTATTTATTATTACCATTTTTGTTTCCTTTCGTTATCTGGGCGTTAACATTTTATATCGTGATTATGTAGATATGCTAGTCTAAATGAAAAGGTCTAAAATCTTGTTTCCGCTAACGGAGTTCCCCTCCCGAGTAAGTACAATGTAGGTTTGTCAGAAGAACATACATTGTTTTCTGATGAGGCTAACAAACAATAAAGAGGTGAGAACACATTTGATGCCAAGATTATTTGAACATCTTTGAGTAGCCTGTATAAGCGGACTAATGATAGTCATTTGCCAATATGAGCAGAGCATTAGAGCCAAACCATCTACAAATATACATATTTCAACCTCGTCACTCAAGTCATTACTGGGAAATGATTAAATAGAAAATGGCTCACAAGTAACACGGATAATTTATTTTGCACACGTAATATTAACGTTTTATTGCTATTAATTTATTCATTTAAATGAGTTCCGGAACGGTGGTTATTTACTCATCAATAGTAATTCAAAAAAAAAAAAAAAACTAAAAAGAAAAGAGAGAAGAAATAAAACGTCAGGAAATATTTCAAATGAGAAATGGAATTCAGTAATACCTAAAATCATTAGTATAACAAGATCAATATATAAAAGTGTATGGAAATATAAATACATAATTAATATCCAAAAGAAAGAAAACAAGAAAAGAAAAAAACATTTATACACCCTGTTAATGTGATTGACAAATAATAAAGAGTGTGACGAAAATGTAGGCTATAAATATGTTGAAAATATTAATGCTTTTTTAGGAGATATAAGGGAAATCGTATTAGGTCGGACTCGTGAATCGATTTTCAAAAAAATGTCCTCCTATGTCCTACGATCCAACTCAGGAGATGACGAAAAAGTCCTTCAAGCAGGGGCTGCGTAAACTAAGCAGATTTCCCACGTGAAGTTTTACAGGGAAATCTGCCCAATAACAACTGCAGTAGTAAGGGATCTCTAAACCTATTCACGAGGGACGAACAGTTACGTAAATGGCCACCAGAGCTCTCGGCGGAAAGTCCCGTAACATAGCCGACTCCTGCCGACCACACACAGAATACAAATGCAAATATCTCGGTTAATATTCAAGATACAGAATAAATGTATAGAACAATATTTATAGTACATTTAATTTGAAATAAGATTGATTCTATACAATTTTTCGATCCGACGCATAATAACGGAGATATTTTGAATTTTCAAAAATTCCCCTCTAAACCCCCCCTCCCACTGGTCCGATTTCAGCCATTAACGCACTTGATCGTCTTCTGTACATAAATCTATTAAATTCCGAGTTTGGTAACGATCAAACAAAAATTGCGATCGCTTGAGCGTTAACAGACAAATATATATATCTATATATATCTATATATATATATATATTTAGTTATGTATGTATATATATAATTTTGAACGGACCTCATTTTCGTCATCTCCTGGGTAGATCGATGGTCATTTGAAAAATCTTTTCGAAACTCGCGTCCGACCTCAACACCTGATTTCCCTTGAGGGAAATCTGCTAAAATGAGGTCCGTTCAAAACTATATATCCTGCGTAAACTAAGCAGATTTCCGTCGTGAAGTTTAGTAATAGATAAATATACATACTGCTAACACAACATCACCGTGAATAAATACTAACGGAAATAAGAAATGTTTCATCCAACTTCAATAACCTGCCGACAGGAAGCGTTAAGTTAGAAATGTAAAAAAACGGGTCTGCCCGCTTCACACCGGAAAAAATAACAATTTCCGTAATATATCAGAATATAACATATTAATTTTATTGAGAACTATTTACTATACCTAGTACTGTAATTAATAATGAGTCAGAATAATTGTTATCCCAATCAATTAAATTTTAGTAGTCCAAAAACTTAAGACGGGGGGGGGGGGTCACTGTGACATATTTACATGTATCTCGTATAATAAAGGTCTCTTGAATACAATTTTTGGTATTTAAACTTCGAATAATGTGATTTATTATGTAGCAGAGTATTGTTTATGTAACATGAGTAGAAGTGGCGGTTTGCTCATGGCTGAAAACTGAAAAATGCAAATATCTCGGTTAATATTCAAGATAGAGAATAAATGTATATAACAATATTTATAGTACATTTAATTTGCAATAGGAGTGATTATATACAATTTTTCTATTCGACGTATAGTAACGGAGATATTTCTAATTTTCGAAAATCCCCCCCTCTAAACCCCCCTCCCACTGGTCCGATTTCAGCCGTTAACGAACTCGATCTTCCTTTTTACATAAAACGATTAAATACCGAGTTTGGTGACGATTAAACAAAAATTGCGACCACTAGAGTGTTAACAGACAAATATATATATATATATATATATATATATATACATATATATATTATAATGTTCGTTACCAAACTAAACGATTTAACAGATTTATGTAAAACTAAAGATCAAGCTCGTTAATGGATGAAATCCGACCTGTAGGAGGGCTAATTATCTCCGTTATTATGTATATATGTAGAACCAGACTAATTGCAAATGTAATGTTCTTTAAATGGGGTTATGTGCGTTTTTTGACTATCTTGATTACTAACCGAGATATTTGCATTTTTTAGTTTTTGGCCTTCAGTAAGCTCCTATCCATGTCATATTAACAATAAGCTGTTATATTGTGAAGCCCTTTATTTGAAGCCTAAATACCAAATATTGTTCTCATTGAATTTTGTACGTTTTGAGATAAATGCAAATACGGTACGCACATGAAGAATCTGTTTAATGTACGAAGCCCCTGCTTGACGTACTTTTATTAGATCTGTAATGATTGCATCATTAATTTTACCATTAAAACTTAGCTCAGTAAAAAAAGTCCGTCACGCAGGGGCTGCGTAAACTAAGCAGATTTCCCACGTGAAGTTTTACAATAGAGAAATCTGCCTAATAACAACTGTAGTAGTAAGAAACCTCTAAACCTAAAACATTATTTAGGGCGTAATAACCCAGAAATTTCTAGCCCCAAAAAACAGTTAACCTAACCTCTAAACCTATACACGAGGGACGAATAGTTATGGAAATGGCCACCAGAGCTCTCGGCGGAAAGTCCGAACATAGCCTACGTGATCACACGCAGATTACAAATGCAAATATCTCGGTTAATATTCAAGATAGAGAATAAATGCATATAACAATATTTATAGTAAATTTAATTTGCAATAAGATTTGTTCTATACAAATTTTCGATCCGATGCATAATAACGGAGATATTTTGAATTTTTGACAATCCCCCCTCCCCTCTAAACCCCCCCTCCCACTGGTCCGATTTCAGCCGTTAACGAACTTGATCTTCTTTTTACATAAAAACGATTAAATACCGAGTTTGGTGACGATTAAACAAAATTTGCGACCGCTAGAGTGTTAACAGATAAATATATATACATATGTCTGTATATATATATATATATATATTATATATATATATATATATATATATATATATATATATAAGTTTTGAACGGACCTCATTTTCGTCATCTCCTGGGTAGGATCGATGGACATTTGAAGAAATTTTTCGAAAATCGCGTCATGAGTACGACCTCAATAGCTGATTTCCCTTAAGGGAAATCTGCTAAAATAGACACCGAAGTGCGGGAAACTGGCTAAAGATCATATGTTTTGTTATTATTTATTAACGATCACTTAGTATCATTAGGGGTTTAAGATCAGATGGCAAAGCATATATTACATAAAGAATATAATAATTTGTCTATTTCCAGTCTTATTTATCTCCTACGACACATTTGATGCAACTTCAGTATCAAAAACTCTTGTAAGTCCTGTAAGGCCTTAATGGACAGACAGGACGGAATTTAACAAGATTTAAAATTCAAGGCAACACAAACGTTTTTATATATACTCTATGATTATTCGACAAATAATCAAAATAGTTCATATTTCATAATTAACATAATTTTAGAAGGAGGTAATTGGCCAGAACCAACTAATATAGTATTTAATAAATAAATACAATAAAGAACTCATAAAGTTTGTCTCGTTTAGCCAAATTAGATTAGAATATAAAGTTGATTATGAGGAAAGAGTACTATTATTCAATTTATTTGCCTTACATAGACTCCCAAATTAAAGAAGAGAAAACCCGTAACAGCGGGTGAGTTTAACTTAATTTTTTTAGCAGATTTCCCTTTAGGGAAATCAGCTATTGAGGTCGTACTCATGACGCGAGTTTTGAAAAATATCCTCAAATGTCCATCGATCCTACCCAGGAGATGACGAAAATGTGGTCCGTTCAAAATTCTCTCTCTCTCTCTCTCTCTCTCTCTCTCTCTCTATATATATATATATATATATATATATATATATATATATATATATGTCTGTTAACGCTCTAGCGGTCGCTATTTTAGTTTGATCGTTACCAAACTCGGAATTTAATCGTTTTAGGTAAAAAGGAAGATCAAGTTCGTTAATGGCTGAAATCGCAGCCCCTGCGTGACGGACTTTTATTCTTAATCTCACATGGTAAACATAGAGATGCGAGTTAGATTCCCACCTGGGCAATAGGAATTTATTTATTGACGAACTCATTAAATAACATCCTTTGTCTCACCCTTGCTAGAAATGGGTGGTAACATGTAGATTACCCCGTCCTAATTAGTCATAGTAGCAAAAAGCGATGTACATACAAATTCAGAAACCTAGAGAGTTATAGTTAATTTTGAAACAGCCACGAGGAATTTAAATGCCTATTACGCCGAAGTGTTAAAGAAATAAAAATATATTTGTTAAATAAAGATAAAGATGGTTTAAGAGTGATATATATTTATTATTCTTAAGTGATTTAATTGTTTGGCTGTGAAAATTTTAAATACCTTTTAATTCTAAATTTTATTTATTTATGATTGGTGAATATCATGTATGATTTTAATATATATCTGATTACAGTTGATTATGCCTTAGCGCTTATTAAGGTGCCTATCTTTTCAAAGATTACATATTATTGACAAATTGCCACTTAGTTTAAGGGTGATTATTATATGAGGTTTGTTATTCTCTGGTGGAGATTTATGGTTATTTTATGCATTTTTTTTCCTGAAATACTTTTAATGGTCTCAGTAAGGATTAGGTGAAAAAAAAGAAAGATTTATGTTGTTGCATTAGCAAAGAGGGGTTGTTTATTTTTAACAGACATATTAATGTGACTGAAAGGATACGTTAATGCATTATTTAATGAGTTAACTGTCTGGATAACATTATTTTAAACGTAAATGATAAAAATCTTTTGAGCGCGCGCTCATTTTTCATTATATTTTTGTCACTTTTTGTTGTAATATACATGGGATATGTTTGTGAGTGTTATGTACCATATTTTGATTGTGTGTTCATTGGCATTTTCACACGAGCAATTGCCTTTTTTGAATTTTCAATTGATTTATTGACATTTTAGTCCCATGCCCAGTATGAACTTGAGTCCCATTATAGTCAATAGAGCAAGTTACGTTTAAATAATCTTCAAGATAAGATACATAACGTTTTAAATGTGTTTTTTTCCCCTGTAACTTCCATAGTATCTGCCACTCATTTAAAATTGTATTTGTAACAACTCGGGTATTAATATGTTATTTTGGAGCATGTAATCGACATGTTTTTGGATGTATCTGTTGCAGTTTTGACTGACTAATTCATTTTCTTGCAAAATGTAATGTTGCGTGTGTTTTGTGCACGCTTATAAGCAGTCGCGTACACTGGTCCGTTGATGCCAGTCTTAAAAAGTCCGTCACGCATGGGCTGCGTAAACTAAGCAGATTTCCCCCATGAAGTTATACAATAGAGAAATCACCATACGAGAGCCGAACTGTTACGGCGAAGGGCCGAACTAGCTTTTGGCGGGAAACTCAGTCATCCGTTATCGGCCCAAATTTAATAAAATGCAAATATCTCGGTTAATATTCAAGATAGAGAATAAATGTGTAGAACAGTATTTATAGTAAATGTAATTTACAATATTTATTTTGGAGCGTTCGCAGCGATGCGATATTGCTCATAAAAAACACAACAAAAACAATTTATATAAACAAAATACAAAAATGAAAATAGAAACAAGAAAAAATTAAATAATACAAAATAAGAACGCAAACAAATAACAAAACTCGACTAAATAACAGAACGCAACAATATAACAAAACACAACTAAATAACGGAACGCAAATAAATAAAACTCTAATTTAATAATAAAATCTAATTTACAATAAGGTTGGTTTTATACACGTTTTTGATCCGGAGATATTTCGAATTTCCGAAAATCCCCCCCGTCCAACTGGTCCGATTTCAGCCGTTAACGAACTCGATCTGTCTTTTTACACAAAGCGTTTAAATATCGAATTTGGTAACGATCAAACTCAAATTGCGACCGCTAGAGCGTCACCTGACAAATATATATATATATATATATATATATATATATATATATATATATATATATATATATAAAATTTTGAACGGACCTTATTTTCGTCATCTCCTGGGTAGGATCGATGGACATTTAAAGAACATTTTTAAAAATCGCGTCATGAGTACATACTGAATAGCTGATTTCCCTGATGGGAAATCTGCTAAAAGCATCTGTATTATCTTACTCTCGGTGTTATTGCAGTTTAGATTCGTCATTTAAACACTTCGTGTTAAATTAAATTTAACGTTTGTAAATGGTCGCAATAATAACAGGAGGTGTGGGCTTTTAGAAAGAGTATGAAATATAACATCCCAAATACCTACTTCATTATGTGCAGAACTGGAAAACTGATAGAGTAATATGCCACATATTGTTGTTCTGTACCCCCCCCCCCCCCTCCAATCCAGTATTACAGGAATTACATGCATTTTAATAATAATTCGATTTGTAGATTAAGCTATTTTATTACTAAACATTACCTGCATTCTTGCCAAGGGAGGAATAGAAAATAGAATGTGAAATGACATCTGTGAGTCATCTCAAATTGGCCTAGTTCAACCACGGCGTTTATACCCTGCGTGAGGGAGTTTTTTATTTTTTTATTTTTGGGGCTGGGTATAATATTATTACTTATTCAACAATTTTTATTGTGGCAAATGTTTATATTTTACACTTACGAAAATTCGTCCATGTTTTATTCATTACAAGGGGCTCAGGTTAGCCATGCGAGTTAAAGCGTTGACCTTTATCTCACATGGCAAACCTAGAGTGGCGAGTTCGATTCTCGCCTGGACAAAGGAAATTATTTAGTGACGAAATTCATTAAATAATATCCTAAAATCCCACCCTGGCTAGAAAAGGGTGGTAACCTGTAGATAACCCGTCCCAATTAGCCCGAGTTGCAAAAGGTGGACGTTAATAAATAATAATAATAATATTCATTACAATGCATGTTATGATATTTAGGTCGTATCTATACAAATAAAATGTGGCAAATCCTTCGTTATCATCAATATCAACCATATATTTTTTAATAATGTACATTTTATTAATTAAGAAGATCATTGGTTTTGAATAATACAATTTATTCGGAAATAAATGATCAACAAAAAAAAAGAGAATAAAAAATACCTTAACAATTAATTTAAAAAGCAGAGTCAGGAATTAGATTCAAATGTCCAAACAATTTGAAAAAACAATACAAAAACAAACAGGAAAAATATTTGGACTTGTGTGAATTTTAAAACTATAATTTAGCTAAAAAATATTAGACTTCTGACATTATTTTACAGAAATAATAATTAATATATATCCTATATAAATATCGATTCTTCATCATTATATAGAAAGAACTTCCTTTTTTTTTGTGAAGTATTTATGATAATCGATGCCTTCTGATATTGACTATGTCATGGTATTTTCAGTCCACAATTTGCTAGTCACGCTACTTGATTCTTCAAGGTAACTCAATTGAAACTTACTTTACTGTCATTTTGTTTACATATAACACACATTTCTATCCGGTAACTTCATGCTACCCGGACTAAGAAAAAAACTATAATAAGAATACGAATAATCAGAGCTTTTTAGAAATTCCCAGAGAGTATCAGTGCTTTCGTTAGTTGTAAAATAATTCAAAAGAGGTAATAATAGTGAATTTATTGATGTTGATTTTAGATAGCAAAAAAGCCGTAGTGAATAATTGGAGGGAGGAAATTGAAAAGAAAAGGAAGCTTGCCGTTATAACTTAACTAAATGAGGGACGGAAAGTGTGTCAATAGCTCTAGAAAAATACCGCATAAAGACCATTTTTACAGAGACTGGAAAATAATCCAAAAGTCCGTCACGCAGGGGCTGCGTAAACTAAGCAGATTTCCCACGTGAAGTTTTGCAATAGAGAAATTTCACGAGAGCCGAGCAGTTAATGAAACGGCCGAACTAGCTTTTGGCGGGAAAGACACAAAAATGCAAAGATCTCGGTTAATATTCAAGATAGAGAATAAATGTATACAACAATATTTATAGTAAATTTAATTTGTAATAAGATTGATTCTGTACAAGTTTTCGATCCGACGAATAGCAACGGAGATATTTCGAATTTTCGAAAATCCTCCCCTCTAAACCCCCCCTCCCCGTGGTCCGATTTCAGCCGTTAACGAACTTGATCTTTCGTTTTATATAAAACGACTACATATCGAGTTTGGTAACGATCAAACAAAAATTGCGACCGCTAGACAAATATATATATATATATATAGATGTATATATACAGTTTTGAACGGACCTCATTTTCGTCATCTACTAGGTAGGATCGAAGGACATTTGAAGATAAATTTCGAAAATTCCGTCATGAGTACAACCTCAATAGCTGATTTTCCTTAAGGGAAATCTGCTAAAAGGTACGAAGTTAATAAGATAAAAGGTAATTAAGATATCCGTCGTCAAACAGCATATCACGTGAATATGGAAAAGAATACGATGGACGAAAATGGCAGACTGATATTGGCAAGGATATCTGGACAGGCAAAGACTGATAAAGATAAAAGTATCTTGCTAGCAAAAGACTGATATTGGGAGTACTGTCTGTACCTGATATTGATAAGAGTATATGGACAGATCAAGGCTGATACTGATGAGTCTCTGGACAGGAACAGACTGATATTGAACAGAGCACCTGGACAGGTATAGACATCTTGACGGAGTATCTGTACTGGCAAAGACTGATAAAGATAAAAGTATCTTGCTAGCAAAAGACTGATATTGGGAGTATTATCTGTATCTGAACATACTGATTTTGATAAGATTATCTAGACAGGAAAACACTGATATTGATGAGTCTCTTGACAGGCACAGACTGATATTGACCAGAGTATCTGGACAAGCAAATACCGATATTGGCAGAAGTATCTGAACAGGCAAAGACTGATATTGACAAAAGTATCTGGCTAGCCAAAGACTGATATTGGGAGGGTTATCTGTACTGGAATAGACTGATATTGATAAGAGTGTCCGGACAAGCCAAGGCTGATATTGATGAGTCTCTGGATAGCCACAGACTGATATTGACCAGAGTACCTGGACAAGCAAATACCGATATTGGCAGAAGTATCTGAACAGGCAAAGGCTGATATTGACAAAAGTGTCTGGCTAGCCAAAGACTGATATTGGGAGGGTTATCTGTACTGGAATAGACTGTTATTGATAAGAGTGTCCGGACAAGCCAAGGCTGATATTGATGAGTCTCTGGGCAGGCACAGACTGATATTGACCAGAGTATCTGAACAAGTATAGACTCATATTGGCAAGAGTACCTGGACAGGCAAAGACTGTGGAAAATTGGGAATTAAAGAAATCTGCAGTGGCTCAATATTTCCATAATTCGTATCACCAGAAAGAAGGTTTCAACCGTTAACTTGACCCCTTTTGTATAGAATATTTAAATATCGTGTTTGGTAACGATAAAACAAATATTGCGACCACTAGAGCGTTAACAGACAAATATATATATATATATATATATATATATATATATATATATATATATGTTTATATATTTTTTGGTTAGAACGGACCTCAATTTCGTCATCTTTTGGGTAGGATTGATGGACATTTGAAGACACTTTTCGAAAATCGCAGAATGACTACAACATTAAATAGTTGCTAAAAGGAAGTCATGTGGCGTTCAACTTCCATGTTTTGTTTTTTTATCATAAAGAACAAATATTAATACAACTTCTTCATGAAAATATAATACTAATGTATTAGTACATAATATGTAATTAGCAAACTACAAATATTTTAGTACTACATGTAAATGGCGATAAGTGATTCCAATTACTTTCTGAAAAGTGAAGTAATAAATTGCCATTTACAGACTATTATTATTTATTTTATTATCCAGAACTGAAATTTTATTTTCCCATAATACACTTAGTAAATTATTCAATTTTCCTGTATTATGAATTGACAGTTTTTGAGGAGGGGAGATGTCAAACAGTGAATCCCCTTTATTTGCCAAAATTTAAATTGCATAATATTGTTTCGATATGATTGAATAATGCTGTTTGGGCTTTCGCAACATCTCACATTTAAGAAATTCTAAAGCCTGATTCCAAATTCAGGCTTGAAATGCCTTAATGGTTACGTCTTCCTGACGTCAACTCAGTATTGACAAATAACCGATGAACTCAAATTAGTGATGTCAAAATATTATAAAAGAAAAATGGAACAGAACATTTTTTCTTTTTAAGAGTCAAGTAAAGGAAAAGTCATTTTAGATTATTTTCTTCACGGAAACGACTATTAGCGTAGTATATATATATATCTTTTCTCTGCTGTTTGCGGCAGGAGAGCTAAATGCTTTACCGGAAGAAATAAAAGCATCATCATCATTCCGAAAGGCCTGCATTAATCATTTTCTAACGACCGAGATGGGGATATGAAAGTAGTTGACGAAAGTAGATCATTTTACAACTCGAGTGAAACGTTTACCCACACGAACGAAGCGAGTGTGGTAATTTCACGAGAGTTGTAAATTCTACTTTCGTCACGAGTGTAATATTAAATTTTTTCTGTAATCGTGTAATACATGATCAGATCTAACCATAATATGAACAAAATTAGGAGTTTTATTAGGATTTTTTGTAGGTTGTTGGTAGGTTATAAGCATGGTTGTGAAAGGTTATAAGCAAAGTTATAAAACAACTAGTTTAATGATTGTGAAAGTAGTGCAGTTATAAACAAGTGCAGGTTATAAACAAGAAAGGTACGTTATTAATTCAATTGTCTGAAAGAGAGGACCGACCATTGATTATTTCCACAATAATTCATATCACTGTCTGTCTGTCTGTCTGTCTGTCTCTTACAATTTCTCTCTCCATCTCTCTCCTCTCTCTCTCCTCTCTCTCTCTCACTCTCGTGTATATTTTTATATTTATACTTATATATATAATATATATAAGGCAATTCACTTTCATTTTGCGTTTGTATTCTGCGTGTGCTCGCAGCAGATCAATGTTCGGACTTTCGCCGTGAGCTGACTGGGGGCTTGGGGAGTTTTCGTTACTATTTTCCAAAATCGTGAAATATATCCATTATTTTAGGTTTCTTACAACAGTTTGTTATTAGAACCATCATTATAAATTGTAATGACTATAACTGTTGTTACATGCGTATTTTCGCTATCTTGAATATAAACCGAGATATTTGACGGACTTTTTTTAGTTTATAACCATTAGTAAACCCCCACTCCTTCTCATATAATATTAACAATACTACTGTGGTTCATGACGTAACACATGAACCACTTTATTCTAAGCTTAAATAACAAATGTTGTTGTCAAGCGACCTTTATTATGCGAGATTTTGAAAACATTTTCCTCAGATGTCCATCGATCCTACCTAGGAGATGACGAAAATGAAGTCCTCTCAAAAAATATATATTTACTTATCTGTTACAAGTCTAGAGGTCATAGTTTTAGTATAGAGGAGGAACATTTTCCACATTTGAAATATCTTCGTTATTATAAGCTGGATCAAAAAATTTAACATAGCCTATATTTTTGCAAATTTAATTACCCATATATGTTATTATATACATGTTTTCTTTATCATGAGTAACAATCGATTATCTCTAGTATTAAGCCAGTTATTCCTAATTTCTTATTTTCAGCCGCCAGTAACCCCCTTCTACACATGGCTAGTTTTAGCACATTTCCCTTAAGGGATATATATATATGTCGGCTGTTCGGCTCTGGTGGAAGCTTCTAACCTTACTTGTCGTTTCTAACCTTACATTACCTTCATTACTTTGTGAGATTTATGCAAATACGTTCTGTTCAACCGCCCCCTCCTTCTTTAGTTCTTGGACTACTAAAATTTGAGTTATTAAAATATAAATATTCTTACAATTCAGAAGCCGTTTCAGTTGGGAATTTATTAAAATTAACTGAAAGATTCCTCATTACCATTTGTATTTACTCAAGGTGGTGTTGTATTACAAGTATGCAGATTTCTCTATTTGCTAAACTTCACATGGGAAATCTGCTTAGTTTACGCGGCCCCTGCGTGACGGACTTTTCTTTCTTGTAAGAAGTTGGCAGAACTGCATGTTTAAGTTTCAGATGGTTTCCTTCGTGAGGTTTCTTATTATCGTTTGTATTTATTCACTCAATATTCACGGTGGTGTTGTGTTACCGGTATGTAGATTTATCTATTACTAAACTTCACGAGGGAAATCTGCTTAGTTTACGCAGCCCATGCGTGACGGACTTTTATTTTTTTTTACATAGAAATAGAGAATATGTGGTGAAATGGGATCACAAGTGTGTACACCGGCTTGTGGGAAATCTGCTTAGATTTCAGCCCCTGCGTGACGGACTTTTTATTAGAGGAGTGGGGTGGAAACCCTAATGTGCTTCTATTAACCAATCGGTTGGGGAAGGTCAACAAAAAAGAAAACTTCAAGCAATTATTAAAATGGTTTTTATTTCTCTACTAGTTTTACATATTTTCACTGTAAATTGATATTATCTTCAACCCTATTAGAGTTTCAGAGAACATGTATGTATCCTTAATTATGTAGTGGATATTACAGGATACAAGTCATGAAGTAAAAGATGTCCTTGTGAATATAGTTTGTTCCTGCTACAGGTTTTTCAATTAGAATCACAATTGTCGCCAGCTTCAGACACTATTAGAAGATCATATTTATTTTTAGCTGGTGGTGGGGGTAATGAATCTGGTTAATCAGAAACACTTTTTTGTGGCTCCTCACAATTTATTTCTTAAAAACGCCTACCGTTTCCGGGAACTAAATTCCCATCCTCAGAGCGTCAGAGCGTAGGGCGTGCCTATAGGGTTGCTACTGGGCAGAACTCTGTCGATGCCCTACGCTCTGACGCTCTGAGGATGGAAAATTAATTCCAGAAAGCGCTAAGCTTTTTAAAAAATAAGTTGTGAGGAGCCACACAAATTGTTTCTGATTGACCTCTATTAGAAGTAAAAACGTCCGTCACGCAGGCGCAGCGTAAATTAAGCAGATTTCCCACGTGATGTTTTACAATAGAGAAATTTCATGAGAGCCGAGGAAACGGCCGAACTAGCTTTTCGCGGGAAAGACACTCGTCCGTTAGTAGCCCAGATTTAATAAAAATGCAAATATCTCCGTTAATATTAAAGATAGAGAATGAATGTATATAACAACATTTATAGTAAATTTAATTTGCAATAAGATTGGTTCTATACAATGTTTCGATTCGATGTACAGTAACGGAAATAATTCGAATTTTCAAAAATCCTCCCCTCTAAACCCCTCCTTCCCACTGGTCCGATTTCAGCCGTTAACGAACTTGATCTTTCTTTTTACATAAAACTCCGTCATACTCCGGAAAATTCCGTCATGAGTACAACCTCAATAGCTGATTAAGGGGAATCTGCTAAAAAAGAAACTGATGTAGGCACCGCTTGAATTCCTTGTACGCCTTTTAAATTAAATAAACAAATTATTTGGTTCCAATCCATTCGATCGATTTTTGTGATAAACAGATGTTCTATACAAGCTTTCCGAATCTCTGGTAAGTATACAACAATTTTAGCAGATTTCCTTCGAAAAAATTCTTCAAATGTCCATCGATCCTACCCAGGAGATGACGAAAATGAGGCCCGTTCAAAGTTATATAAATATATATATATAATTATTATTTTATTATATATATATATATATATATATATATATATATATATATATATATATATATAATGTCTGTTAACGCTCTAGCGGTCGCAATTTTGGTTTTATCGTTACCAAACTCGGTATTTAAACGTTTTATGCAAAAACAAAGATCAAGATTGTTAATGGCTGAAATCGGATCAGTGGGAGGGGGGTTTAAAGGGGAGAAGTATTGAAAATTCAAAATAGCTCCGTTACTATACGTCGGATCGACAAATTATATAGAATCGAATCTTATTGCAGAATTACATTTACTATAAATAACGTTATATACATTTATTCTTTATCTTGAACATTAAACGAGATATTTGCATTTTTCTGTTTTCAGCTTCTGAGATGAGATCGGCTAACTTCGGGTCTAGTCGTGAGTTTCCGTCAAGAGCTAGTTCGGGGCGTTCCCGTAACTGTTTGACTCTCTATTCTGAAATTTCTCTATTGTAAAACTTCACGTGGGAAATCTGCTTAGTTTAAGCAGCCCCTGCGTGACGGACTTTTAATATTTTTATGTTAGCCCTTCTTTAAAGCCAACTCTCTCTTGGTTGATTTCGTCAAACGGGGAGGTGAACAGCTTGTCGTTGTAAAACTTTCAGCTTTGAAAACAAATATTTTGAAACAAGTCAATTTTGAGTTATGCGATCAAACGTTTAACGATCAAACAAAAATCGCCACCGCTAGAGCGTTAACAGACAAATATGTATATATATATATATATATATATATATATAAATTTTTGGGGGACCTCATTTTGTTATCTACTAGGTAGGATCGATGGACATTTGAAGAAAAAATTTGAAAATTCCATCATGAGTACAACCTCACAATAGCTGATTTCGCTTAAGGGAAATCTGCTAAAATGAACATTCTAATTGAATTAAACGGTAATTATCAAATAATCATTTTCGAGTCAAGACCGGAAAATCTTAATTGGTTTACACTCCATATTTGCTTGTACCTTACATAGTAAAGGTTCCATGAAGAAAATATTTGGTACTTAAGCTATAATGACGGAGGTATTTCAAATTTCTCCCTCTCCCATTGGTTGCCGGTAACGAACTTGATCTTTAATTTTACATAAAAAGTTTAAATATCGAGTTTGGTAACGGTTAAACAAAAATTGCGACCGCTAGATCGTTAACAGACAAAAATATGTGTGTGTGTGTGTGTGTGTGTGTGTGTGTGTGTGAGTGTGTATATATATATATATATATATATATATATATATATATATATATATATCACAAGAGGTGAACAAGATAAATTAGTTGTTTGCTAAATTCCGAAAAAGGCCTAGTTCTGTTACTTTTTATTACAAGTTTGTTAATTAAAACTAGTGTGGCGTTTTAAACGGTTATTTTCATATACGAAATGATTCTTCATAGTTCGTTAAATGAATATATATATATATATATATATATATATATATATATATATATATATATATAAAATTGTAACCTCTGTCTGTACATTGATTTCCTTCGCGAATATTCACGATAACTTTTCGTTTCACATGTAATAGACACCATAACTGCATTTTGTTTCTTTCGTGTTTGTTAGCTTTTCACGCATAAACGGCTGAACCGAATTTTATGAAACTTGGTATGTATATTACTACTTGCCCAACTTAGACTTAAGGCTATACTAATATTCTCTGAGACGAACAGGAGTGGGGGTTATAAGGGGCGCCTGAAATTAAAAATAGCGATATTTCGTTTCCATTTGGTTTTTATGAAAATATGCACATAACAAAAGTTATTTATTTTATTATTTAGAGTAACTTTTGTCGTATACCGAAGTTTAAATGCGTTATACGCTAAAAATTATAGCGGGAGTCAACAATATTATTTGCCAAAAAAGACTCAACCGAACTAAATAAAACTCGGTACGTGTATTAGCAGTGAGGCTTTCATTATAATAAGCCATACCAACAGTTCTATAGACGGGCAGGAGTGGGGGTTGTAAGGGAAGCCTGAAATTAAAAATAGCGATATTTTGTTTCCTATTGGTTTTTCCGCAAATATAAACATGACAAAAGTTGTTTATTTCCTTATTTGGAGTAACTTTTGTTATATACACTTTTGTCGTATACCTAAGTACAAATGAGTTATACGTTAAAACTTTAGCGGGAGCCAACAATTTTATTGGGCACTAACGGCTGAACCGAACTTAAACAAACTCGGTATGTCAATTAGCATTAATTCTACCATGATTATAAGTTATATTAAAATTTTTAGGTTCGAACGGGTGGGGGGTTATAAGGGAGGCCTGAAAAAATTCAATTATTAGCAAATCACCAGGATATTGGGAAAAAAAAAATCACCATATTTACATTTAAGAGACGGGAAATATAAAAATATCGAAGAAGCCTTACGAACAAATACTTTATTAGCAAATCACAGCAACGACGGGTATCAATCCTAAACACTGGGACGAGTAAATGTCAAAATATTGTGCAATGTAAAGCCTGCTAAAAAATACCATCACCATTCAGCCTCAAATGAATTCCCGGGCGAAGCCGGGTATCTGAGCTTGTATATATATATATATTATATATGATATATATATATATATTTATTAAATATATAATTTTGAACGGACACCATTTTCGTCTTTTCCTGGTTTGGATCGGTGGACATTTGAATATATTTTTCGAATATCGCGTCATGAGTACAACTTTAATAGCTAACTCAATAAAAATAAAGTATTTGCAATAGGAAATAGTTCAAATGAAAATATTTTTATTAAAATTTGACTTGATTATAAATCTCAGTCTATGGTGGGGCCAAATCATGGTTAACATAAATATATACGTACATTGTAATGAGTATTGTTTGGATAGACTTATTACATAAGCCTAAGCGTTTAGATATTATAATTTTAATTAAACTTTAAGTTCAAGAAGTAATTCATTTAATACACTGGTAGAGGGCAAGGCAGTGGCGAGGGGGTATATACCTTAATATCATTCATCCAGTGTTTTCATTTTCTTTTGAAAATGAAAGACCTATAAAACTGAATACTTCTTGTAATTCTAAATGTAAATTCTGTCAATAAAGGATTTATTGTTTACTTGATGAATGGTCCAGAATTTATTGGTTCTTTGATAAATGGAAGAAGTTTTATTAGTTCTTCAATAAATGCTAGACCATTAAAAAAAATGGAGAAACCTTGATTTAATGAATTGGTTGACAAACAGCTTTTTTTATATTGCTAATGTAATAAATCTAGAAAATATTGCGACAGCTGATTTCCATATATTCTGTGAATTATCTTGATTTTCATTGCTCCATAAAAGATCAAAGCATAACTCATAAGCATAGCATAGTGGATTTTCCCGATTTATTTCCTATTAGTCATAGCACAGCTTCGACGCCATACAAACAGGAAAACCTAAGAGTCTGCAGGATATAAAAATAATTGGGTGCAGCCATGCAATGTGGGACTATTATGAGCCCTTGATACGTCATAAATGGTATTTATATTGCAATACAATTGCGCTATTTCGATTATTGACAATTATTTGAGTGAATAATAATTATTTATTAATTATTATATAGAGTGCCTGGTGATTTTGCCGTTCTTAAGGGGGGACAACAAAACAATATCAGAAAAAATTGAGTCATGCATAAACTAGGCAAATTTTCCACGTTCGACTAATCTCATCTCACCATATATTCTCCATTCTTAAGTAAAACTCCGATGAATAAAATGGAGATTTACTGAAGTTTAAAAACAAGCAAATAAGGTATGAGTTATGAATAAATGCGTAGAACAAGAATTGTAGAAAATCAAAAGTTCAACAATATTGGTTCTATAAAATTATATATTCTACTCATAATAAAGGAGTTATTTTGAAAGTTCGACTCCTCCCCCCTCTAAACCACCCCCTCTCACGCCATTTTAACAGATATTAGCAGATTTCCCTTAAGGGTAAGCCCCCCCCCCCATGAGGTCATACTCATGACAAAATTTTCAAAATCTTTCTTCAAATGTCCATCGAAAAAAAGACTCCTAAATAATAATATTCACAAACATGAAATATATGAGAAACACATTTATAAAGTTATTTTGCAGCCAAAAATTAGGTTACCTAAACTTACCGCATAGCATTAGGATCCCTTAAGGGAAATCAGCTACTGAGGTCGTACTCATTTCCCGATTTTCTGAAACATTTCTTCAAATGTCCATCGATCCTACCCAGGAGATGACGAAAATGAGGTTAAAATTATGTCTATATATATATATATATATATATATATATATATATATATATATATATATATATATTTGTCTGTTAACGCTCTAGCGTAGTAATTTTCGTTTGATCGTTACGAAAATCGATATTTAACCGTTGTAAAAAGACAGATCAAGTTCGTTAATGGCTGAAATCGGACCAGAGGGGGGGTGGTGAGAGGCGGATTTTCGAAAATTCGAAATATCTCCGTTAATATGCATCGCATCGAAACACTGTATAGCACCGATCTTATTGCAAATTAGTGATGTCGACATATTATAAAAGAAAAATGGAACGGAACATTTTTTTCCTTGTAAGAGTCGAGTACAAGAAAAGTCATTTTAGATCATTTTCTTCACGGAAACGACTATTAGCGTAGTAAATATATATATAGTGTTGTTTATGTTTTTTTGGAGTTTTGGTCAATGTTGGTGAAAAAATCTTAGTTTATGCCAATATTTGAGAATATTTATTTTCCCTACTTCGGGACAAGACTAAAGATGCTTAAAAGCTATTGTACATAACTAAAATCACCTATTGAGGTCGTACTCATTTCGCGATTTTTGAAATATTTCTTCAAATGTCCATCGATCCTACCAGGAGATGACGAAAATGAGGTTAAAATTATGTCTTATATATATATATATATATATATATATATATATATATATATATATATATGTATATTTGTCTGTTACCGCTCTAGCGGTAGTAATTTTTGTTTGATCGTTACGAAACTCGATATTTAACCGTTTTATGTAAAAAGACAGATCAAGTTCGTTAATGGCTGAAATCGGACCAGAGGGGGGGGGGGTGTTTAGAGGGGGATTTTCGAAACACTGTATAGAACCGATCTTATTGCAAATTAATTTTAATATAAATATTCTTATATACATTTATTCTCTATCTTGAATATTCACCGAGATATTTGCATTTTTGTGAAGTCTCTGGGACATGATAAGTAGACTTTATTTCAACCAAACTTTACTTATCTGTGTTAAAAATTATGTTTTCTGGAATCCTTCAAACCTTAGCTACCAGGTTTTACCCCACTTTCCCCTACTAATGACGTGATTTTCTAAAATTTTTCTAATAAATAAGAAATAAATGGTTCAATGACCTATATCATGTCGTATTTGATAATTAAAAAGTCCGACACGCAGGGGCTGAGTAAACTAAGCAGATTTCCCAAGTGCTTGTATCCTTGTGACCTCATCTCATCACATTCTTCCTATTTCTATTTAAAAAGGATTGGCTCTAAACACTTTTACGATACGACGCATAATAACGAAGATATTAAAAACTTTCGAAATTCCCCCGTCTACCACCCCCCCCATCCCCCTCCCACTAGTCTAATTTTAGCCATTAACGAACTTGATCTTTCTTTAGATAAAATAATTAAATATCGAGTTTGGTAACATTTAAACCAAAATTTCAACCGCTAGAGCAGTAACAGACAAATGTATATATATATATATATATATATATATATATATATATATATATATATATATATATTGGCCTTCTTATTGATCCTTATACATTTGTTCCTCTACCATCCAGCATATTCCAGAGATAATAAGAAAAAAAACACCCTTTTACAATAATGTGTAATAACAATGTGCAATATTATAAAGTAGTATGTACGTGTAAGTTTACAGCCCTGAAGAAGAGAAAATAAAGATTCTCGAAATATCGGCGTAAACTAAGATTTATTTCACCAACATTGACCAAAACTCCGAGAAGAATAACACACCCTATATAAATACAACCTGGTCGAAAACATCAGCACAATTATATATATATATATATATATATATATATATATATATATATATATATATATATATATATATAAATAAATACAGTTTTGGACTGACCTTATTTTCGCCATCTCCTGCGTAGGATCGATGGACATTTAAGGAAATTTTCGAAAATCGGGCCATGAATAAATCCTCAATGTCTGAATTTCCTAAAGGGAAATCTGCTAAACCCCAGCTAGAGAAGAGACTACAGTTCCTATTCTATAAAAGACCAGAGGAATAATTAATGGAAATCATTTCCTACTTTAATTATAGACTGTAGTTCTAGTTTAATTAGGTAATTAAAATTATAATGAGTTTTATAAGACAGACATTCTTGACTGAATGACTCTTCTTGATAGGAAATGGCAGGTCAGGTGATTAAAAGACTTTTGGTTGCATTTATTATCCGGTACAAATATTATTTGAATTTGAATACGTACAATCAGTATCAGTGTTAATGAACTCATATTCAATTTTTGATAAATTTATTAATACATTGAATGTTAGCGTATTGGCTATTGAGTGGATTAGGTTTTGAAAAAGAAATGATTAAGCTTCGATCTTGTCAGCATAATATCATTTTGAAGTCAATCATTAATTTTTTTAATGCCATTAATGTTAATGACTCCGTTTTTTTTCCCTCCGCTGTATTTTAGGGCGACCCATACCAGCGTTGTATTCTGGCCGAATAAATTCCTGCTGGGTTGTGGTCCCAATTTACAAAAGGCCCTCACGCAGGGGCTGCGTTAACTAAGCAGATTTCCCCCGTGAAGTTTAACAATAGATAACTCTACACACCACCATCATGAATATTAACTGAATAAATACAAACGGTAATAAGAGACCTTCCGACGGAAAGCATCTGAAATGTAAAAAAAACAGTTCTGCCAACTTCTTACCGGAAAGAAAAACAATTACTGTAATATATCTGAATATAATGTATTAATTTGATTGAAAACTATTTACTATATCTAGTACTGTAATTTATAATGAATCAGAATAATTTTTATCTCAATCAATCAAATTTAAGTAGTCCAAAAATTTAAGAAGGGGGGAGGGTTCACCAGAACATATTTGCATGTATCTCGTATAATAAATGTCTCTTGAAAACAATATTTGGTATTTAAGCTTTAAATTGTGTGTTCTATTACATAACTGTGTGTTGTTTATGTAGCATTAATAGAAGTAGGGGTTTGCTGAAGGCTTAAAACTGATAAATGCAAATATTTTGGTTAATATTCAAGAGAGAGAATAAATGTACATTACAATATTTATAGTACATTTACTTTGCTATAAGATTAATTCTATACATTTTTTGATATGACGTATAGTAACGAAGATATTTCGAATTTTCAAAATTCTCCTCCTCCCCTGGTCCGATTTCAGCCGTTAACGAACTTGATCTTTCTTTTTACAAAAAAAAAACACGACTAAATATCGAGTTTGGTAGCGATTAAACAATAATTGCGACCGCTAGAGCGGTAACCTCATTTTCGTCATCTCCTAGGTAGGATCGACGGACATTTGAAGGGAAATATTTCGAAAATCGCGTCATGAGTACGACCTCAATAGCTGATTTCCCTAAAGGGAAATCTGCTAAAAATCCAAATAATACAAATATTATTTGAATTTCCAAATAAATGGTTTGGTTGAGTTAGTCGTTAATTAATAAATTGCATTGTTGAGGAAAAGTGCTCTTGTGGTGAGCCTATGTCCTGTTTATTGTAATGCTATTTGTAATACCACACAATTTTCTGCTTTGAAATAAATGAATAATCTGTAATGGTGTCTAGAGTATTTTTTTAGAGTATTTAAAATTGATGGCCACAATGTATTACCAAATGCACTTCTTATATGAAATTATATAAGCAAATTGGGGGATTTTGGATACACCCTGCAATAAAAGTAAGCTTCAGATGTCAATTGAACAGGTTTGAAAGTAAAAAAAAAATACAATTTGACTAGTTTATTACTTGTCTACATATCGCTAGTCATAGAATCGGTTTGTCAAACGGTTTATAAAGTTGGCATTAGCTGTCTCATTAAGAAAATTATAATCTAAAACGATATTGAATTGTTGACATAGCACAATTAGTTATTTGTTGACAAGATTAGGTGTCACCTGGATGGATGGATGATGATGATGGCCAATCTTATTGTTCTTGAAGAAATGATGAAACATCATACTTCAAAACTCCATATTGCATGCATAATGCATAGGATTGATATGTGAATGAAACAACACTGAAATGAGAGAGGCATATTTACATGGTACGGCCAAACTACATTTAATGAAAGACATTACGAATTTAGATTTTTTTGCATTTCTGTATAGTTATATTTTTATAATAAGTTTTATTAAAATGAAAGACTTTTTTGTTTGTTATATTATATTAATAAATACTATTATTTTTAAATTTATATATTGGATCTATTGAACTTTTGATTCATTTTTTAAAATTTATTGTACCACATAAATACATTGACTATAATAAACACAGCGTGCACATTTCATCACTGACGATGTAGTCTTTCATGACAACATCAATACAATTTTTTTTTTTTTTTTGTGAAGTGGAGTCAATTTAATTTTCAAAACCAAAGAGTACAAATGTATCGGTTAATATTTGAGTTAAAGAAATGAATAGGACACCAGGAGCTAATGAATTTGTGGTGACTTGAGATCAGTTGTGTGTTATACCAGCACGTGGGAATCTGCTTAGTTTACGCAGCCCAAGCGTGACGGATTTTCTTTTTAGCAGATTTCCCCTAAGGGAAATCAGCTATTGAGGTCGTACTCATGACGCGATTTTCGAAACATTTCTTCAAATGTCCATCGATCCTACCCAGGAGATGACAAAAATGAGGTCCGTTCAAAATTATATATATATATATATATATATATATATATATATATATATATATATATATATATATATAAAATTGTAACCTCTGTCTGTACATTGATTTTTTTTTGCGAAATTTCAGGATAACTTTTCGTTTCACATGTCATAGACACCATAACTATATTTTGTTTCTTTTGTGTCTGTTTGTTTGTTTGTTTATTTGTTTGTTTGTTACCTTTTCATTCATAAACGGCTGAACCGAATTTTATGATACTTGGTATGTATATTACTACTAGCCCAACTTAGACTTTAGGTTATATTAATATTCTTTAAGACGAACAGGAGTGGGGGTTATAAGGGAGGCCTGAAATTAAAAATAGCGATATTTCGTTTCCTATTGCTTTTTCAGCAAATAAGCACATAACAAAAGTTGTTTAGTTTGTAATTTAGAGTAACTTTTGTTATATGCACTTTTGCCGTATACGGAAGTATAAATGAGTTATACGCTAAAAACTATAGCGGGAGTCCACAATTTTATTTGGCACAAAAGACTCAACCGAACTAAACCAAACTCGCTATGTGAATTAGTACTAACGATTTCCTTATAATAAGCCATACTAACATTTTTAGGGACGGGCAGGATTGGGGGTTTAAGGGAGGCCTTAAATTAAAAATAGCGATATTTCGTTTCCTATGGCTTTTTCAGCAAATATGCACATAACAAAAGTTGTTTATTTTGTTATTTAGAGTAACTTTTGTTATATGCACTTTTGCCGTATACGGTAGCATAAATAAGTTATACGCTATAAACTATAGCGGGAGTCCACAATTTTATTTGGCACTAAAGACTCAACCGAATTAAAACAAACTCGGTATGTGAATTAGTACTAACGCCTTCATTATAATAAGCTATACTAACATTTCTAGGGACGGGCAGGAGTGGGGGTTGTAAGGGAGGCCTGAAATTAATAATTATGATTTCCTATTGGGGTTTCGGCAAATATGCACATAACAAAAGTTGTTTATTTTGTTATTTAGAGAAATTTGCTCAAGACTTCTTTTCAATTTGAACTACCAGGTACCTCACCTGAAAAAATTAATTCAAATGTATGTCAATATTTTCTCCTTAATAATTCGAATCTATGCATAATGCACAGGAGACGGGAAATATGACAATATGCAGGACAGTGAAGTCTTACATAAAAAAATAATTTTATTATTACAAATGCCAACAACGGGTATTAACCCTAAACACTGGAACGGGTAAATGTCAAAATATTGTGCAAAGTAAAGCCTTGCCAAAAATATACCATCACCATTCAGCCTCAAATGAATTCCCGAGCGAAGCCGGGTATCTGAGCTAGTATATATATATTTGTCTGTTAACGCTTTAGCGATGGCAATTTTTGTTTGATCGTTACGTAACTCGATATTTGACCGTTTTATGTAAAAAGACAGATCAAGTTCGTTAGTGGCTAAAAACGGACTAGAAGGAGAGGGGGGATTTTCGAACATTCAAAATATCTCCGTTATTGTGCATCGGATCGAAAAATGGTATAGAACCAATCTTATTGCAAATTAAATTTCCTATAAATATTGTTATATACATTTCTTCTTTATCTTGAATTTTAACCAAGATATTTGCATTTTTATGTAGTTTGTGGTCGGGTATAGTACGGATTAGGTCGGCCATTTTCGTCATTGCTCGGCTCAGGTGGAAGCTTCTTCTAACCTCACCTGTCGTTTCTAACCTTACCTTACCTTCGTTACTTTGTGAGATTTATGCAAATACGTTCTGTTCATCCGTCCCCCCCCCCTTCTTTAGTTTTTGGACTACTAAAATTTGAGATATTAAAATATAAATTGTTCTTACAATTCAGAAGCCGTTTCAGTTGGAAATTTATTTTAATTAACTGAAAGATTTCTCTTTACCGTTTGTATTTAATCACGGTGGTGTTGTGTTCCCAGTATGCAGATTTCTCTATTGTAAAACTTCACATGGGAAATCTGCTTAGTTTACGCAGCCCCTGCGTGACGGACTTTTTCTCCATTTGTGTATTGCCTTCTATTTGTGTATTACTTTATCAGAGCTTTTGGACTAAGTCTCAACAATTATTCTTAGTTGTTGGTTAGCTTTGAGTGAGACGGAGCCCTGAATCTCCTCCAAGTACCTGAAGGAGACATGCATGTTCCTGAGTTGGAAACTAAGCAAAACACTTCTGATATTCTTGTGCTAATGTATGTCTATTCCTTGGACTCAGAATGCCAGTGAAAATGGACTCAGTAAATGAGACTTAAATTAACTTCAATGAAACACATTATATTACTTTCTGTTGTTGAGTGTTGAGTAATAAATAGTGGCTTTTCAGAGTTGTTGTCCTTTAATGTGTTGAGCGAATTCTGATGTCCAGCTATTGCATGTGACAATAGAGTTACTGGATGGAGTACGAAGTATAATACAGCCTTTTATTGTCCCATCAAAATAATATTTGTCTTGTAATATCTTCTTCACCATTGTAATGGTCTTTATAGTGTGGTATATGTGAGCATGAAAATATAATGTATTGAAGTCCAGTTTCCATTAATATTACAATACAACACTGACTACATTCTACATAGTCAAAATATTATGTTTTATTTATTTATGCAGGAGAACCTACAACTTGGCGATTTGGCTCAAAGTTTGACAATGTAAAGTAAATGTAAAACCCAAGTTGTAGAAATATAACAAAAATCTGAACCAACAAATAAATAATCATTAAATTCTTTAAAGATAACAAATAAACATTAGACTATTAATAAAGACAAAAATTTAAAAAAAAATTGTTATTCCTATACATAAGTACATTTATATTATTTAAAATTGTTCAAAATTATATTAAATGTTTCACTAATTGTAATTCAAAATGAAAAAGGAAAGAAGAAAAATTTTGTAAAACGAATTCATTTTTTTTTAAGGTGATTTAGTATATAGTTGATATGTGTGCTTCTGTCCGTAAGAAGTTCCTCCATGTTATGTGGAGTCTCTAAGTATTCAGTGTTCCTGCAGTTAGTATGCGTTTAATGGTTAAATAAATTAAATTAAACATTATTTAATGGTTAAATTAATTAAATTATTTATTAACGTCCAATTTTTGCAACTAAGGCAAATTGGGACGAGTTATGCACAGGTTACACCCCACTTCTAGCCAGGGTGGGGACTAAGGATTTTATTTAATGGATTCCGTCACTAAATAAATTCCTTTGCCCATGCGGGAATCGAACTCGTCAGTCTAGATTTAACGGTGTAAGATTAAGGTAAACGTTTTAACTCACACGGCTAACCTGAGACCCTTTTAATGGTTAATGGTTCATGGCATGTCCTGCTGTATATGTCTTTCTGTTCTTGTCCTGTCTCTAAATACTACTAAAAAAAATACATTTATGCCCATGCGCTACAGCTCATGAAGGACCTAACCACATGCTACAATCTTACACCACGAGTTTCTGTCTTGTTGTGCTTTGTTACTACTATTCCGAATGGCATATTTCCGTAAATCATTGTCAAGGAAATACCATACTTCTATTCAAATGGCTAATTGATATTAGAGTAACGATTAAAAATGTATAGGGGCTGATGCATGCTACAAATTCAGATAAAATTGAAGTATTAAAAACTTTTCTCCAACGATTTTTGCAAACTTTTGTAATATAATGGATTATATTTTCTGAAATATTTTTTAATTAATGTTAATCTAATAGCCGATTTCAAATTTGAGTTTTTTAAAGCATGGAGCTTCCTATTTTTAGCAGAGAAGATAATTTCCTTGGGCTTAGTGGTTCACTGTGGAGTCCCAATCGACACACGAGTTTTTTAAAAATAATTTGTAAAAGTAGCATTTTGATTTATCAATATAATTATCTTTTGTTGAAGGGGTAGTTAGATAAGTTTTAAACCAATATCTAGTTATCAAATATCGTACGTTTGAAGATAAAAATTAATAATAGGAACATATAAAAGCATTTTTATAAAATATTCTTCTTTCAAATAGTATAAAAGTTTTAATTTAAATAGTGTTAATGTTTTATCTTTTCCATAAAAATCTATATTTCAAATATTGAGATTACAAATGGCAGATGATGGTGGTATTAATTTTAAAGTGCCATTGAGGTTTTTCATCTAATGTAAGAAACAAAATGTTATCATAAAGAAGTAACTTAAAACAAACCAGTAAAAAATGTTCATCGAAGATAGATAATGATTTTCTTTATACAACTATCTTTTCCATGTAAAAAAATAGAATTAGCTTTAATATGTTTATTTGTTGAATGTTTTAAACTAAATTATTAAGTGTTTTAGTATTTCTTAGAAATTAGATCGAAAAATGCAAGACATTTTGGCATTTTCGGGTTAGTATAATTAGCCCTAAACGGGTAAACTACCTCACTCTCGGACCGACCTCATCTAAGGTCCTATCAAAAAATCGCTTCCGGTTAAGTCTTCGTTGAACCAATCTATCAAAAAATGGAAATTTCACAATCATGAAAAACGTTAAAATGAAATATTTTAAAAATACTTACACACAGATATTTTCAAAAATTCCGTTTTGACGTTTGATTGCCAAAGAAAAAGAGAAGAGGTTCCTTTTCAGGAATAAAATATGAACGGCAAGCAAATATTTATTTCTCGAGCTAAAAGAAAGAAAATCGAGCGGAAGAAAATTCGTTAACGGAGTCCAAAAATTCGATGTTTGGCAAAGACGAAAGAATTAGGTACCTGGAAGCCTCATATATATATATATATATATATATATATATATATATATATATATATATATATATATATATATATACATATTGGGTTGTAACACATGAAGTGTCCGATTTTTTAAACCCTAAACTATAAAAAGGATAAAAACGTTGTGTGTTGATTCCAAGCAAAATATTTACCATCTATAATAAACATTTGTTAATCCTCTAGTCGCAAGTTATGTTTGTTTTTGTCCCAAGTAGGCTTACATATTTTAGTTTAATATCACATACATGGAAACACGCGATTTCCGGATAATTTTCTTTTACGTGTATAAACTTGGTCATTTCGCGGCCCAGTCAGCAAGGAATATTAATCATGCGTTTGGCGAAGGAAGTGCTAATGAAAGAACTATTCGTCGTTGGTTTTCAAAATTTTCTTCAGGAGATACGACTTTAGAAAATCAGCCCCGTGGACGACCTCACTCATCAGTGGAGGACGAAGATTTTAAAAAAGCTGTTGAAGAAGACCCTCATAAAACAGTCAGAGAACTTGCGTCAGAGCTAGGCACAAGTCATATGACGGTCTCCAGGCATTTAAAAACGATTGGAAAGGTGAAAAAGCTCGATTCCTGGGTCCCGCACGAGCTCAACGAACGTCAGCAGTTAAAACGCCAAGAGACGTGTGTTTCTTTGCTTGCTCGTCAAAGAAACGAACCATTCCTCGGACGCGTAATAACATGTGACGAAAAGTGGATCATGTATGACAATCGACGCCGATCAGGTCAATGGTTAGATGCCGATCAGCCTCCTGGGCAAATGATAAAACAGAATCTCCATCCGAAGAAGTTAATGGTTACAGTATGGTGGTCTATGGCCGGGGTTATTCAAGTGACACAAACGTTTTCAAAAGTGGGATAGAAAACTTGGTAAGTCGTTGGCAGAAGTGTATTGAAAATGATGGTAAATACTTTGAATGAATAATATTTCAGATTCGATCTCAATTTTTCATTTTTTTCCTGATTCTACAAACGGTCATTTCATATGTTACAACCCAATATATATATATATATATATATATATATATATATATATATACATATATAAATGTGTCTTTAAGTCGGAATGATCAGTGAAAATTTGAAAAAAAAAGTTTTTATATATCGGAACAAGATTATAAGTACAATAATTGCTGATTTGTGTTGAGAAATATTGGGTAAAATATTATGCAACAAAACATCTTTTTCATCCTCAAAAAAATAAACAAATAAAATAAAAACAATGAATATGTGCATATAACTTTAATGGTCTAGAGGATTGACGACTATTTCATTTATATAAGAGATTATTTGTTAGAAAAGAATATTTGCCGAAGTTATATCCATTGTTCTGGTTTATATCCACGGTTCGGTTTATGAACGATTCAGTAGAACTGATAACGGATTCAGATGCAGGAGTTCTTTTTTCAACAATAGCTCGAAATTAGTTCACACTGAGAACATCCTTGTGTCTTAACAGGAAATAATGAATAGTCGAATTTTATGTTCATGTTTCTTTTCGCGGTAAAAGCAGTAGCAGAGTACGATTCTTGTTCCGAACCGTTAAATGCTTTATCTTAATTTAATGGCTGAGAATTGTACACGTATCTTATTGGAACAAGTAAAGAACATTTATCTGAATCGGTAGCTAGGCTTTTTATATGGAATATTTTTGCGTGCATAGTAAAAACTTATATTGTATATTTCTCAAGGATTTCTGAATAAATTAAACTGTCTTTCCATAAATTAAACTGATGTTTTGCTTTTATAAATTCTAAGTATTGTCCGTAGTGGATTTTGAGTAGTCTTAAGTAAGCCCCAGTAAAACATATTTCATATTAAGAAACTGATTTATCATAAAATCCTTTATTTCAAGTTTAAGTGTCAACAAATGTTTCCATTGTACTTTTATCATATTTCCCTTAAGGGGTATCAGCTATTGGAGGTTGTACTCATGCCATATCAACAATAAGCTGTTATATTATGAAGCGCATTATTTGAAGCCTAAATAACAGATATTGTTCCCATTGATCTTAAAACGCAAATACGTGATGCACGTGGGAAGTCTGCGAGTTAACTCGTATTTATCTGGTACAAGACAATATCAATTAACTGATGAATTTGACACCTTCAAGTTCACTTAGCTTCAAGTTTTCACTAGAAGTCATATGAAGGGTCAGGGGGAAAAAAGAAGAAAGTGACCAAAAAGTGATTTCGAGAAAAATGAAAAACAAAGTTTGATTTCTATTAACTCCTTTTGTAATATAATCATATCTTCTTTTTTAGTGTATTAATTCCTAATAGATATTAGTAATCAATATATGCTGTCACATGTAGCACCTAGGATAAATGATAAAGGTAAAAAAAAAACTTAATGAACAACTTATATTTTTCTGACAATGAACAAAAAATTTTATGAAAATTTATTCATCTGGGTAATCCAGGGATACATCTTCGCTGTCATCGTGAACAGCTGCTGGATTTATGCTGGGCAAATTCTCAAAGAACGCCTTCGCAGCAGGGTTAACCAACAATTTTTTAGTTGTTGCAGGTTAGTTAAAGGTCTACGTGGAGCAGGAGGTTTTCCCCCTTTTTGGTGGGTTTCAACGGATTTCAGCGTCAATGTAACAACCAGAAAGTGTTTCGGTGAAAATTTTTTGAAGGATGCTCATTCATGACCTTTAAACAACGCAAGGGCCTAGTGGGAAAGGGACAATTTTTCAAGTACATGGGATTCAAGAATTCTGTTCATGTCTTGAAAAGTTCTTGCTGGCAGTTGATCAGAGCAAAGGGCGACGGCCTCTCTCTGCTATTTCTTATAACATCCCTCCATTCATCGGGCAACTCAACGTAAGTCTGCTGGTTGAAGTAACTCATGTTATTATCACATTCGAGGTATGAATGCCCTCGAATGGGAAAATATACTTCAACACTGTCGAAACGATGCTTCTCAGTCACTAAATGATGAAGGTAACGAATTAGGGTATAATTTTTATTCTGCCCAGCACAGGAATCGCAAACTATCGCTTGTGACATTCATCTATTTTCCCCCTTACCCCGAATCTTTTCATGCACATTTCGGTCGATTCACATCTTTTTTCCCCCTTGTTGTTCTACCAGATGATATTACTCCTTCATAGCCCCTTGATAGCGCTAATATCTTAAAATAGACGAAAAAGTGACTTTCATCTTTTTTCCCCCTGGCCCTACATATGTTAAACTGTTCATGCGCACAATTTGTTTTAAGTCAGGAATAAAAGAGTTTTGTATTTTTTAAAATATTTGCCTTCATTAAATCTCAAGTCCTAATCATACTTATACTTTTGTGTTACTTATAGTCTAATAATCAGCTTATGTTTCAAATATTAACTGAGGGATCTCTAGGTGGTAAACCACCTGAGCTCAAGAAATCTGCTTTGTTTTCCCATCCTCATGTTTTTTCTGCAAATCTATTTCTAGTTTTAAATAAAAATTTTGTTTATTGGTTTGACGGCTTTATAAAGAGATCTCAGAGCTAAAAATATATACCTGAATGGACGTGGTGTGTCAATTTCCTCAGCTCAGCGTGAAGAACTTTTCAAAACGAAACAAGTTTGGTTTTTCCTATGGTTAGACAAAGCCAATTGTTAAAGCCCAGTGGCCGCTATGATGTAAAGACTTAGTTGATGGCGACTATTTCATGATCGGGATGAGAGTAATTGGCCGACAAGGGTCGTCCTCTCACGGTCGGCAAGGTGCAATAGCGGTAGAGCTCATGGTCAGGGGTCTACCAGGAAGCAACACACTAGTCAGGGAGAGCAAAGAGCAGGAGGGAAAGACAACTTGAAACATGAACAAAATCAAATCAGGAGCAGACTTCCAAGGACATAGATATTCCCGAGCAGCTTTTGAAATAAAAAATCCGTCACTCAGGGACTGCGTAAACTAAGCAGATTCCACACGTGAAGGTACAAAGTAACAAGGTAAGGATAAATCTAAGTACTGGTAACGCCACCATGAATATTAAGTGAATAAATACAAACGGTAATGAGAAATATTTTAAACAAAAATTAGAAGTTTACACTGTATCTTTTTAGCATTGTAAATGCCCAGGAGGGTGAAACGTCTGTCAGTTGAAAATAATTATGGTTAAGACCTTAAGATCCTTTTTTCCACAGCAATTAGTAGATTTTTATAGAAAACTAAAATATTTCCCGTGTCTACTTATGTTATGTTAACATTTGAAAGCAATAAATTCATTTCACGTAACTTGCTTGTAGGGGCTCAGGTTAGCCACGTAAGTTAAACCGTTAGCCTAAATCTCACATGGAAAAACTAGAGTAGCGAGTTCGATTCGGGCAAAGGAAATTATTTAGTGACGGAATTCATTAAATAACATCCTAAATCCCACCCTGGCTAGAAAAGGGTGGTAACCTGTACATAACCCGTCCCAATTAGCCTGAGTTGCAAAAAATGGATAATAATAAATAATAATCATAAAAATTACTAAGAATTACCACCTGAAATTACAAATTCCAATGCAATATTTAAGAGGGGGCTCAGGTTAGCCATGCGAGTTAAAGCGTTGACCTTTATTTCACATGGTAAACCTAGAGTGGCGTGTTCGATTCTCGCCTGGGCAAAGGAAATTATTTAGTGACGAACTTCATTACATAACGTCCTAAAATCCCACCCTTGCTAGAAAAGGGTGGTAACCTGTAGATAACCCGTCCCGATTAGCCTAAGTTGCAAAAAGTGGACGTTAATAAATAAATAAAAAAAATATTTAAGAGGAAATTTATTGTTAGTAGAGTAACGGTTGAAGTATTACCTTTTTTATATGAAATTGGGCAATTAAACCTTTTGAAGGAGTTAATGATATTCGTCGACTTCCGTGGTTCTTTTTAGTGTTAAAAAAAAAAATTAGTAAACATCTTCTTTTCTATTATCAGATGGAAATGTGTGTGTAACACTTACAATAATTTAAAATATGTTTGTGATAAGGATAAAAGCTAATATAATTATTTTCCATATCTTTAATCGGATCAGAAAAATTTGCTATTTTGCCAAAGTGCGCCAAAAAAATAACACTCCTTAAACGATTTTTCATTTTGTCACTGAACATACTTGTATCTAAAAATTTGGAATAATTTAATACTTCGAGATTCATGAATAATGGACTCTATTACAAAATATTTTTAGCTAATGTAGACAATTATCCGACTTATACACACAGGCTTGACTCATTATTTATCGGAATGGTAAAAGAAATACACCTATTGTGAAAAGCCTATGTGTCGACGAACTTCCTTCTGCATTTGCAGTTTTTAAGAAAATTTTGCTAAAACCGCCGCTGCGTCTAGATTTGAGGAGAAAAGTGCTATTTTGTATGAGGGTTGTAAGGAAGGGAATAAAGTATATATTAAGTATCTGTTTCTTTGCGGATATGAGTTAAGGCGTGATGGCTTTATTGTTTAACATTTTATTGGAGAAGACAGGAGCAAACCACGTTTTTAGCAGATTTCCCTTAGGGTAAATCAGCCATTGAGGTTGTACGTATGACTCGAAATTCAAAACTTTTCCTCAAATATCCATCGATCCTACTTCCGGGATGACAATATGAGGTCTGCTCAATGGCTTACTGATCGGTGCAAGAGGTGCAATATCCCAAAGGACAGCCGAAACTCTAATAGAACTGGGATTATCCACGAACGACCTCCAGAATTTGTCTACAACCATTATTAATCATTCGGCGAGAATTATAAATTATCATTTATACAAATAAAGGCACGATGCAAAGCTGCACTCCTTTCCACATGGCCCATCAAAATTTAACAACAAATTTCTTGTTTTAAAAAAAGTGATATTTTTTTTTTTTTAACATTACCCAGTTGGGGCGATTAGGAGGCTGTCCCTGAGGGGAACCCTCCAGAAGGAGGGCAGCTTGTTTTGTTTGTTTGTTTTGTATATATATATATATATATATATATATAAATATATATATATATTTGTGTGTGTGTGTGTCTGTTAACTCTCTAGTGGTCGCAATTTTTGTTTGATTGTTAACAAACTCGATATTTAATCGTTTTATGTAATAAGAAATATCAATTGTGGCAAATCGAACTAGTGGCAACGGGGATTTAGAATGGAGGAATTTGAAATATCTATGTTATTATAAGTCAAAAAATGTAGCAGAACTAATATTGTATAACTGGTGATGTTCTACAATTATTGGTGTATACGTTGTTTCGTAACTCTTATATTAATCCATTCATTTTTGATTTCTTGTTCTCCTTCAGTAAATCCCCCCTCGCCCATTTACCCATCGGATTTTAAACTACAAATAAAAATTATATGCTGAGAAGAGATTAGTAGTATGTCCTATCAATCTGTGGGAATTATGCTTAGTTTACGCAGCCCCTGCGTGATGGACTTTTATATACTGTTACAGTAGAGTCGGGTCATTAATCTGTCTAATTCATGTAAGGAATGTTTTGATAATTATAGATATACAGTAAAAAGGAATCAGGGGAAGGGGTTTGGAAAATATGTTGGTATTATGAAAGCAAAGGTGAATTGGATGAAGTCCTTGCTTACAGTTAGTTCAGAATGGGATAATATGAAAGCACGGCCAATAGCAGCTTGGCTGATGGAAAATACTGTACTGGTTGTAATCTTCAATTAACTGCGAGTATGTTTCATGACTTGTGACTCTCTCTTCGCTCATTTCAATGGAAGATGAGGGAATCTTAGTTAATGGAACAGCTGTAAGATAATATATAGTACCATACTGCACCGTTTAACTACTCCATTGCTGTAATCAACGGCTGACTTCCTGAAACTATGGAAAATCGATTGCTGTCAGGTACCACACGTTTCCAGGGTTTCCATATAGGATTCGTTTACTATGAGAGTTCACTTACTGAGTTTATAAAGCTGAGGTAATTCATGGGGAATTGGAAAGTCTCTGAATGATTTCCTTTACGACGGGGGCCATCGGGTAAACGGGGTGAGATGGGCAATAAACGAACAGTCCGTTGCCGTGTTCCCAGGTCCTAAACGAGCCATATAAAGGCAGAGCCCACGGTTCGATTCAGGCTGCAGCGGGGCGAATAGAGCCAGACCAGGCGGTGCAAGTGCATCGCCGCATCCAATCGGTGCATCCCAGAGCCTATGCCTGTGAAATCTAGAAAGTACATTGAAAGCACGAGTCCATTCCCCGGGACTGTATTAGTCCTTCGTTTTCCTCGCTCAGAACAGCCCCACTATACTTGCGCAACTTTTATTGTGCCTCGTCTGAGCCTCTCTCATAATGAGATGAGATCAGCAAGACAGTTTAATCAAGAAGGCACTTCTCAGGTTCACTATAAAATACCCGCACTATAAAACTATTCCGTCCCTGTATGAATTTGTCAGAAACCAAAGGCCTAAAAGTGGCATATCCATGAAAACTAATTAAGTAGATCAAGTGTTTGCTAGCAGAATCGTTATGCAAAGAGATACGAGTTGAATCCAACTTTGTGCTTCTGGCAACTAAAAAGGACTGATCTACAATAGCATAAAATCTCGTCACGCAGGGGCTGCGTAAACTAATCAGATTTCCCACGTACAGTTATGACACACTAGCTATCTCTTCTCCCCGAATATTTTCTTTACATAAGTAAAAATTCGATGAGTAACCCCAATTTACTGGAAGCTAAGAACAAAAAATCGGTTAATATTTCACTTACAAAATGAATAGTAGAGCATCAATAGTTTAAGAATATTGATTCTATACCATGTTTTGATGCGATTTATAACGACAGAGATATTTTGAATTCTAAGAATTTCCCACTCCAAACAGGAGGGTTTCATAGTCCGAATTCAGCCATTAACGAGTATGAATTAATCAGTTAAATATCAGTATATATCAAATAGACATTTTCGAGTGAACACGTAAATCTTAATGATGACGCCTTAACATAACATATTTGACAAAACATTTATAGCCCATTGAATTTGGAATAACATTTTTTCTATATACTTTTTCGATGGGACGTATAACAATTTTCTGAATTCCCTTCCCTAAACTTTCCTACTTCTAGTGAATATATATATATGTAACTAATAAATGAATGGATTTTTATCTTTGAAAAATTCATTTTGAAGAGTCTTAGAAAAGTATTTTCTACATTTGATTTTGTTTATCCGAAATAATGTTTCTGTCTTTGTCAATTGCTAAGTAAATTTATATTTGTTTGTTAACGCCCTTGTGGTCTCAATGTTTGTTTGGTCGTTACCAAACTCGATATTTAAACGTTCCATGTAAAAATGAAGATCAAATTCGTTAATAGCTGAAAATGGGCGAGGAGGAAAGTTTAGGGGAGGGAATTCAGAAAATTCTAATTTCTCCGTTATACGCCCCATCGAAAAAGTATATAGAACAAATTTTATTGCAAATTCAAAGTACTATAAATGTTGTGACAAATACGTTGTGTTATGACATCAATAGTAAGATTTAATGTCCTTACACGAAAATGTTTATGTATATACGAGTGTATATATATATATATATATATATATATATATATATACACACATGTGTATATACACAAAATTCTGAATTTCGTAATCTCCTTGGTAGAATCAATGGATATTTGAAGACGTTTTTCGAAAATCGCTTCATGAGTCCAACCTCAATAGATGATTTCCCTTAATGGAAATCTGTTAAAAAACTGAGTGAAGTAAACATATATTTATTGTCCTTTGCCTTTTCTGTTTAACAACTTCCAAAATATAAAGTCTGGTGTTACCATCTCTCTTCATTATACCCATATTAAATAAAATAAACAAAATTTTGGTAGCATTTCATTTATGTTATACAATGTGATACACGATATCTCGAAACGAAATTTATACATATTTTCACCACAGACCAAAATGGTCCTATACCAATTTTTGTATTTCCAAAAAGTAGGGAGAAATTTCAATTTTAGCAGATTTTCCTTGAGGGAAATCAGCTATTGAGGTCGTATTCATGACGCGATTTACGAAATTTTTCTTCAAATGTCCATCGACCCTACCTATGACGAAAATTCGAAATATATCCATTACTATACGTCGGATCGATAAATTGTATATAACCAATTTTATTGAAAATTAAATGTACTATAATTATTGTTATATACGTTTATTCTCTATCTTGAATATTAACAGAGATATTTCCGTTTTTCAGTTTTCAGCCTTCGGCCACCCCCCCCCCTACCTCCACTACTTCTACTAATTTAAATAAACAATACTCTATTATATAATAAACCACATTATTCGAAGCTTAAATATCAAATATTGCATTTATGATACCCTTATTATACGAGATACATGCAAATATATCCTGGTGTGACCCCCCTCCCCGTCTTAATGTTTTGGATTACTTAAATATGATTGATTGAGATAACAATTATTCTGACTCATTATTAATAACAGTACTAGATATAGTAAATAGTTCTCAATAATATTAATATTTTATATTCTGATATATTTCAGTAATTGTTTTTCTTTTCGGTGTGAGGCTGGCAGATCTGTTTGTTTACATTTCAAACGCTTTCTGTCGGCAGGTTATTGAACTTGACTGAAACATTTCTTATTTCTGTTTGTATTTATTCACTTAAATGGTGTTGTGTTAACAGTATGTAGTTTTATCTATTGTTAAACTTCACGTGGGAAATCTGCTTAGTTTACGCAGCCCCTGCCTGACGGACTTTTTTTTTTTCACTCTCCTCTAAATCCTCCTTCCCGCTAATCGATTTCGATCAAAAGGAGAGGTGTACAACTAGACATTACTGGAGTCCCAAAAACATACGGAGGTTGGCTCAAAATCTTAGCTTACCGTACTTATGGATGCTGTGATAACTGAGCTCTCTGATAACTATCGTAAACAGATTGGGGTTACGATACCAACAAACTATCCCGTGTCCAGCTTCCACCTTATCGCTTTAGTGTGTTCAGTGCTTCGGCACCAGTCAGCAGAAAGCATAACAGAAAGTTTTAATAAATAGTTTTTAATTGCAATGTATTTGAAACGTTTATAATGTTTTATAAAGTTATTTTGAAATTCAGAACTCTTGTGATGAGTATAATAGTCGCCAAGGCTTACGCAATGATAACTCATCGTTGGCACTTTCTCCAAGTGTAGCTAACAACGATAAATCGTCGTTCGGTACTAAAAGGGTTAAAACTAACTGTTAATTAACCCTGGGCATCCTGGATTTCTAGGTCAGTACTTTAATCAGCTTCCTTAGTAGTAGTAGCAACATACTGTTAAGCATATCATAATTTCTTCAATTTTATGATTATATTTTAGCAGATTTCTCTCAAGGGAAATCAGATAATTAGGTCGTACTCTTGACGAGAGTTTCGAAAAATTGCCACAAATGCCCATCAATTATTATTATTCTTTATTAACGTCCACTTTTTGCAACTTAGGCTAATCGGGACAATGCCCATCGATCCCTACCAACAATGAAATTAGGTCCGTTCAAACTTATATATATGTGTGCTCTAGCGGTGGCAATTGTGGGTACTAAACTCGATATTTAATCGTTTTATGTGAAACCAAAGATCAAGTTCGTTAACGGCTGAAATCGGCCAAATGGGAGGGGCGGTTTAGAGGGGAGATTTCGAAAACTCAAAATATCTTCGTTATTAAACGTCGTATCGAAAAATTATTCAAAATGTGATGTTCTATGAATGTTGTTATTTATATGGTTTGTCTATCTTCAATATTAACCGAGATATTTTTTTTTTTATTTCAGCCTTCAGTAAACACCCACTTTTAAGTCATCTCACTTTAAGAGAATATATCATGAAATGTCCTATTCCTAGCATAAATTGCCAAATAGTGTTTTCAAGGGACCTTTATTATTTAATGTACACGCAAATAGTCAGTGTTCCTTAAAGCACTTCCGCACATCAGATTTATTTTTGGAAATAGAGAATTATTCTGAGATGAGATAAGTAGTGTGCCATTTCAGCAAGTGCGTGACGGACTTTTATTATGTTTTTTAAAGGCAGTAAGCTTACTAGTTGATTAGATTGGAAACAAATTTTCTGAGTTTTATTCAAGTTTATTACAGTATGTTCTCAAGAGGGTTTTTGATAAATGTCGTCATATGTTCACCAATTGTATGCAGGAAAGAAAATGAGGTCTATTCTGAACTACACACACACACACACACACACACATATATATATATACACAAACAACCATCAAAGGGGATTCTGGAATTTTGAGAAAAGATCTCGCTGATTTATCAGCAAAATCAGCCTTAAAAGATACCAAAATTCCAGAATGCTACGACTAACTTAATCACACTTAAAACACAATTACTTACTGACTAAATTAATAAATGACAACAGACATGGTACTTGACTACGAAAGGACAACATCTAAAACTATTTATTCCAGGCATTGATGAGTATTTGGGACAAAAATTAACATCAACAGACAATTACTTGACAATTATGAACAGGACACGGAACAAAAACTCTTATTTTAATCGTTTTGGTCTAACAGATCACCAAACTGTAGACACTTGCTCTATGACTGCAGACTACTAACGGGCCAAAGAAAATACTTTAAAACCCAATTAAAATGCCAACAAGACAATTGGCCAGTTAAGGAAAAACTTTTATTTCATAAACACAATAAACAATTTAAAAAAAATTGCTGAAGAAATGTATTTCCTGAACTATTTAAAACTGAAATACAGTTAAATTAATTTTTTTTTTGTTTTTCATATTTTTTTTCTCTCTGTTGTACGTAATTTTATAATACAAATATTTTAGTTTATTTATAGTTAAAAAAAATTTTGTGTATCAAGTACACGTTATGTACAAATTGTTGTACGGGACGTGTGGCTGATTAACTCCCTTCCTGTAAGGTTACTTCATGAAGGAAATAAATAATATATATATATATATATCTTTTACCGCTCTAGTGGTTTCAATTTTCCAAAAATTTCTTCAAATGCCAATCTATTGCATCCAGGATAAGACGAAACTGAGGTTGTTCAAAACTAAATATATATATATATATATATATATATATATATATATATATATATATATATATATATTTCATTTGCCTGTAAACGCATTAACTTACTTTAGTTGGTGTCAGATTAGTTTAGTAGGCCCTATCCTCTAAAGACAGTCCATTATTTCCATAAACGCCATTTTATTTTATCAAATTTGCAAAAACTCATAAGATGAAAAACAAAAGACTATCCTGAGTATTCAAAACATGTGTTTACACCTAACCTATACCTAACAATTAGCCAAAGAGGTATAAATATAACGATCCTTCATTATAATATTCACTCCTTTACACCTATTTCAGCGTAAACATTTTATTTTTCTTATGTTATGAATGGAATATACTGTAAGTGTTAATTAATCTTTGCTTTTAAACGTGTTCGGATGAGAGAAAAATTGTTCGATAAGGCTGGATTTGAACCCTGTCGTCATAACGCCATGAAAAAACGCCCGCCACGTTTCAGCCTTGTAATTAGCCATCTTCCGAAGTGGCTCAGTAATTACTTTTTACATCCCTTCGACTGCTGTGCTGAGAAAACTGCTACACTCACAGCTGTCTGTATTCAAACAGCTGGCTAAAATATTATAGTTTAATCTTTTAATTATTTATTTATTTAACTTATATCACATTTCTAGGGACGAGCAGGAGTGGGGGTTATAAGAGAAGCCTGAAAAGAAAATTCGCCATAATTCGTTCCGAATTGGTTTTTCGTCAATTGTGCACATGACAAAAGTTGTATATTTTGATATTTAAATTAACTCTGTGTACATAGACTATAACGTAGTATAACGCAGTATAGATATGAGGCGGTCAGAATAATAGTGGCCTAACCCCAAAAAGTAAGATTTGTATAAAACCAAGTTGGTTAGGCCAGTATATTTTTCAAATACCGCCAAAACTGTTAGTTAAAAAACAAATTTGCTGCTGCTATCTAGTGAAAAAACTTAGAAGGTAGCTTAGGCCACTAATATTTCATAGAACACATTATTCAGCAACAGATGCTATGGTAACTCAAATAAGAAAAATTTGAGGGTTGGGCCACTATAATACTGAGCGCCTCATATGATATACACTAAATACTATTGCTGGAGACCAATTTTATTACAACTAAGTTTTTTTATAGTAAAGTAGAATTTTATTAGAGTTATGTTTATTACATAATGACAAATGGTGTTATGTTTTTAAACCACGCGATAGTTGATTCGGATTAGTGAGGTTATAAATCCCCCCCCCCTCCTACTCCATTTGTAATTTATTTTCACTTGAAAATAATTTATTTTTTTAATTTAATAATTAATTAACCATTAATTGGCCAGGAACTCAAAAAATGACTTGAAATGAAAATTTTTCTTAAAAACACATTATTTGCGTTCCTAATAAATAAAATATATAAGGTTTTACTTAATTTTTTTTTTCTGAACAAAAATATTACATGGTGCCTTTAAGTACACCTTGGCCAGTTACCCTAAAACCTTAGTGGTGTCTTTAAGTACACTCTGGCCAATCCGTAAATCAATGTTGGTGTCTGTAAGTTATGTTAATAAACTGAAATAGTTTCTAAAAATGTAATTAAATAATTTATTATGTAATAAAAGAAACGTTTGTAAATAAAAACTAAGGACATTGTAAACAAAATATAAATCCGTCAAAAATATCATTAAACCTTCCATTCATTCAAGAAAACAGGGCCTTTTACGGGTGTTACAAAGTCTCACATTACATTTTCAGCGTAAAACAACCGTTTGATTTTGGTGACAGAGCCTGCATTGTCCTTTTGTAGTGAATACTTGTCAATGGTGCATCCCATCAAGTCTTGCTGCATTGGCTATGAGAGCTGCAGCAGTTCTAGGCTGCAATTGGTGGTGTCTAGCCCTTTTAGCTCGCCGGTCCAGCAGAATATTCTCTGCAACGTGTATTCGAAATTGTTTTAAATTCATTTTTTTTAGGGTGTTCCTTTTGTGCAATAGCAATATGTTATTAACCACAAAATCCAATTATTAGCTGAAAATGTTCATGTAATATTTGTGGGAGCGGTAACCTGTTCTATAAAGTGCAACGAACATGTCACTAAGGTCAACCCTTTGTTGTCATACCATTTAATAATGCTGATACACTTTTTGTTATCAACGTATTCTTCATAACATCCTCTTCTCTCTTTCACCCTCAATATTGAAATTCCAATATATTGTTCCAATATTTCATTCATTTCAATTTGAAAATTTCCTTCATCCATTTTGGGGCATCCGTCTGCATTTTCTTCTTCATTGTTGCTTTCTTCTTCATCAGAGGTGAGACTAAATTTTGGTAGCAAAGAGAAAAATGATTTCACCTCGACTTTTATATGTATCTGTTAATTAAAATGGAAAAATTAAGAAATAATATAAAATCATGCCCCTTGGGCAAATTTGTTGGTATTTGGCCAGGGTGAACTTAAGTACACCATCCTTAAAATCCATGCTAAAACTCTATTTCTCTCCTGAATGGAAAATGAAACACATAGGAACTTAAATACAATCCTTTACAACTAATTCACCCATTTTGGTTCATTTTTAAATCGAATAGCGTATATTTAAATGAATTAGAAACTTCGCTGGCAACTAGTGTGAAGCAGGGTGGTAAACAATGATGATTTTCTTCAGTATATTGCTAGTAATTAGCTCCAATAACAATAAATGGACTTGTGTCGCATATGTCCATGCTTGGGAGGTTACAGGGGTGTGGACAATGGCCCAAAAGGGGTAAGAATAGAAGCAGTTGCTCTCTGAAAGGGTTAAATATGAACGGTGTCTTTAAAGACACCTTGGCCAGTTAAGGGTTAAATGGTAATTTCTTTTTAATAGAAATGTAATTTACCAGATCATTTAGACTATTTAATTTGTATTTTGTATTATATAAAAGTCGTGCTGAATTTGCCCAATGTGTTACAGAGGAAGTTGTAGGGAATCAAACCTCTTTAATTCTGGTATATATTATCTTATTCCCTCCGATATGTTATTGACATAACTATGAACTTATCTTTAACTATTAAACGTTACTTGGTTATGTCTTGAGAAAAGACAACATGCGTTTAAACTCAATATGATAGCGTAAAGTGTTGTTATTCAAGAAGCCTTACAATAAAAGTAAAATCACTATTCAGTCAACAATGATTTCTCGGGTATCACCTGGTGCCTTAGCTAGAATGAACTAAAATTGATATAATTTCCTTAAATAAGGCAGAAAAGTCCGTCACGCAGGGGCTGAGTAAACTAAGCAAATTTCCCACGTGAAGCTACACAATAGAGAAATTTCACGAGAGTCGAGTAGTTAAGGAAACAGCAGAACTTGCTTTCGGTGGATAGTCATAGTCACCCAGCCGTTAGCCGCCCAGATTTAATAAAAATGCAAATATCTCGGTTAATATTCAAGATAGAGAATAAATGTTTATAACAATATTTATAGTAAATTTTATTTGCAATAAGATTGCTTCAGTACAATTTTTCTATCCGGCGTATAGTAACGGAGAAATTTCGAATTTTCTGTGTATTTATGCGACTGAAATTGAATTTATCGCCATTTACATGAAGCTATGCAGGTGTAAAAATGTATTACTTTTACAAATAACTACATAATTCGTTTTAAATAAATTCATTCTAAGAATGCTTTTAGCTATGTTGATGTTTTTAAAAGTAATATTTTTTTTGGATTCATTCAAGAATACTTTTGCGTTTTTTTTTGTTTGTTTTTTTTAAATTTCAGATCCATTCCTTTAACCGTAGACTTGTTTCAAAGATAATTTCGTTCACTACAATTTTTATGTATTGTGTTTTTATGTTATTTTCCAATAAAATGTGCCGTTTTTGAACTAAAGATTTGTGCATATTACGGCTAATCGAAAAAGTCAACGATGTAAACTCGTTTTAGAATTTGATTTCCTACAAGAGTCCGCCATGAAAAGTAGGCCATACCATTGAAAATTCCAAAGTTATGGTCGCTGGAGAAGTACTGGAGAAGGTTAGGAGGTTGAATATGGACTGAAAGAATTCTTCAGGGGTCCCATTTATGGCACACCAAGTCTCAGCTTCGTATTAAAATAATTACAGAATTTAAGGGGTGGGGTGCCACGGGATGTTGGGACACCCTGTATATATATCTACTAAAATGGATCAAACAAATTTTTCAAACAAAAACCCCTATTAAGTACAATCTCCATTTTCCTTAAGAGAAATCTGTTCAAACTTCTGTTGATAGGTTAGGAAAGGGAATCAAATGTGTCCCATAGTGTTGTAGCGTTTGGCACCGACTGCAGATTACATCTAACGATGAAGCGTTGCTATTAACCTTTGAACTCGCCGACGGCTAGTTATGGGACACTCACAAGGTGAGCTGCAGCGCCAATGACGTCATTAGCCTACGTGGCAATACATTAAATGAAGATTCACTAAGAATATACAAGCGTTTCTAGCTGTCAGCTATGATATATTATAATAGGATTGAGCAGGAATAAGGGAAATCAACTATTGATGGAATCAGCTACTACAGAAGTACAAATGGACTCGTACCAAAAAGTCCGTCACGCAGGGGCTGCGTAAACTAAGCAGATTTCTCACGTAAAGTTATAACCCCAATAGATTATAAAGATAAAAACAATAAATTATATAACAATATTATAGTAAATTTAATTTGCAATAAGATTAGTTCTATACAATTTTTCGATGCGACGCATAGTAACGAGATATTTCGAACTTTCGAAAATCCCCCCTCTAACCCCCCCCCCCCGCCCCACCTCCACTAGTTCGATTTCAGCCGTTAACGAAACTTGATCTTCTTTTTATTATAAAAACGATTAAATACCGAATTTGGTGACGATTAAACAACAATTGCGACCGCTAGAGTGTTAACAGACATATAATATATATACATATATATTTGTCTAATATAACACTCTATATATATATAGTTTTGAACGGACCTCATTTTCGTCATCTCCTGGGTAGGATCGATGGAAATTTGAAGAAATCTTTCGAAAATCGCGTCATGAGTACGACCTCAATAGCTGAATTTAGATCTGCCAACAGAAATTATAAATGAACTGCATTACATAGTTATAAAATGCGCATTACTTATAAAAGAACTACATTATTACTGCAAGTACTGTATGACATTTTTTAAATTTCTCTTACCATATGTTATAATTACAAACTCCACATTCGTTGGATTTTCCTCCGGTTTTAAGCAGATTCCCCTTAAGGGAAATCAGTTATTGAAGTCGTCCTCATGACGTGATTTTCGAAACATTTCTTCAAATTGTCCATCGATCCTACCCAGGAGATGACGAAAATGAGGTCCGTTCAAAATTATATGTATATATCTATATATATATATATATATATATATATATATATATATATAGGCATATTATATATATATATTATATATATATATATATATATATTTGTCTGTTAACACTCTAGCGGGTCGTAATTTTTGTTTAATCGTCACCGAACTCGGTATTTAATCGTTTCATGTAAAAAGGAAGATCAAGTTCGTTAACGGCTGAAATCGCACCAGTGGGTGGGAGGGGGGGGTTTTAGAGGGGGGGGATTTTCAATAAAAATTCGAAAATATATCCGTTATTATGAATCGGATCGTAAAATTGTGTAGAACCAATCTTATTGCAAATTAAATTTACTATAAATAATGATATATACATTTATTTTTATCTTGAATATTAACCGAGATATTTGCATTTGTATTCTGCGTGTGGTCGCTATGTTCGGACTTTCCGCCGAGAGCTCTGGTGGCCATTTCCATAAACTATTCGTCCCTCGTGAATAGGTTTAGAGGTTAGGTTAAGTGTTTTTTGGAGCTAGAAAACAACTGGGTTATTACGCCCTAAAAATAATGTTTTTAGGTTTAGAGGTTTCTTACTACTACAGTTGTTATTAGGGCAGGATTTCTCTATTGTAAAACTTCACGTGGGGAAATCTGCTTAGTTTACGCTGCCCCTGCGTGACGGACTTTTTCTGATTATAACCCCCTCCCCATAGTAATAACAAATAAAGCGCTGCTTACAATGTTCTTAAAATTTTGGTTTCATTTACCTTTTCTGCGCTCAAATGTTGCTACTTGAACGACCATGGGCTCCCCACTCCTAGGTTTGATCCTGGACAGGCCCTTGATCTCTGAAGTAAAAAATTGTAAAACATTTCAAACAAATAAATTCATTTTGTATATGACGTTTTAAAGATCAATAAATATATTTAAACTGTATCTTCTTTATAAATATAATTCTACTGTACGTGTGTTTCTCGCTGAACTTCTCCTAAACGGCTGGACTGATTTGAATGATTTTTTTAGTATGCGTTTGGATGACGCCCTGGATGGAGATTCACAAATCAGCCCAGCAGATGGAGCAGGAGTGGGGGTTTTGTAAGGGAGGCTTAAAATTAAAAATAGCGATATTTCGTTTCCTATTGGTTTTTCGGCAAATATACACAAAAAAAATAGTTCTTTATTTTGTTATTTAGAGTAACTTTTGTTATATTCACTTTTCTCGTATAACAAAGTATAAACGAGATATACACTAAAAAATTTAAGTGGGAGACAACAATTTTATTGGTCTCTAACGATTGAACCGAACTTAACAAAACTCTATATGTAAATTAGCATTAATTCTTCCATGGTTATGAGCTATATTAAATTTTTTATGTACGAACGGGAGTAGGGGTTATAAGGGAGGCCTGAATAAAAAATCGCGATATTTCATTTTCTATTTGTTTTTAGGCAAACGTGCACTTAACAAAAGTTGTTTGTGTTATTAAAAGTAGCTTTTGTTTTAAACATAATATTATTAAATTTAATATTCTAATCGCTTGAAATATCATGCAGGACAACGTCTGACGGGTCCGATAGTTTTAATATAAATCTATATATAAAATTTAATATACTTGATTAATTGTATTATAGTTTTTTTATATGGATAAATATGAAAATATAATGTTAACAAAATAATTAAATATGTTACATATTTATATACATCAAAAATAGAAAAACAGCTCACATAGCTTAGGTATTTTTTTAATAAATATGTCTAGAACTTTACATGCAAAAACAAAATAAATAAAAATAATTTAAAAATTTTAAAATATTTACATTATTCTGGACAACTTTTAAATAAAATCTTATGTTATTAAAAACATATTTTCTCAGTATAATTTACTAGTAACGTAAATTTGTCCATGTCGCTAATTATCTATTAAACAGATTTATATTAAGAATAAGAAAATAAATAAAAGTTACATAATTCTCAAGGTTACTTTAATTTATTATAGTAATTAATAATTAGTATTATTTTTATTGTTAGAGGCGATCACCTCTCATTATCATAGGCCTATGATTAGAAGAAAGTCTGAGCGAAGCTAGCTCTAAGGATGGCCGGCCATTTTGTTACCTAACAATGAGAAGGCCGCTACCAGCTCTAGCAAGTAGTCCACTCTGTCGGCGGGTTCTAAAACTAATTCTCTATAGATCTACCTCAGCACAAACACTGGCCAGTCCCTTCTACAAAAATTATACTCGTTCAAAAAACATTTTTATATTTTTTATTTTTACAAATTTCTGTCATTGGCCAACGAACAAGCCACAAATACTAGACTCCAAGCAACCTCACTTTAACAAAGCAGTTCCATAGGAATGCCGTCAGCTATTTGAAATAATTAATGAATCTTGCATATTCTTTTAATTTCGACCTAACTGAGAACAATTATTCCTTCAAAAACAGATTATTATTTATACTACACATCTAATATTACATATATAATACTTCTAGCTTCTGAAAAAGTCATAACATAAACATTATTAGTGAATCAAAATTTAAAAACCAAAAGTATTTACTCATAAGTGTAACAATAGTTTTATTTTTTTGACGATGCTATTGAAATCAATAGCAACTACTTCATTAAAAATTATATTACTTTGTTTAGGATTATAACATTTAAAAAAGCATGACAACTGAAATAATTATAGCAAAAATGATGTAGTTCATTTCTATAACAGATTTTTCAATAGTATTTTATGTCATCTAAGTCGTATTTAATTAAACTTATTAGGCGTGATAAAAACAAAGGGACGGCTAACATACATTACTAAAATTATCTAATGTCTGATTAAAAATGTTGAGTGCAATTCCCCTAAAAAAATAATAATAATTTTCATTAATTAATCATTGCTGTAGAGCGATTATTGTTTTTAATTGAGTCAATCAAATTGTACCCCCATCTACAAAATAAAGGAAGTATTGTGATAGTAAAAGGTTTCAAAGATATCATGCATTCTGACTTTCCCTGAACCCATTTTGACAAGTTTCAGCGTGACGTTTTTACGAACGCACGTTTGTATGTGTGTGTCAGATTTCTGACATAGCTATTCTTAACAAAAAATGTCATATTTTGGACTGTTTAGGACTATTAAACAAGATTTATAAATAATGTTAAAATACAAGTTGAAACAACTTTTAAATATTACCATCGGAAATGAACTGCTGTAAATATTTGGTTTATTTATTATCAGATTTTCAAAAAAAAAAAAAAATAAAAATAAAACTAAAACTTCTTAAAATGTACATCGACCACATCTCACTTAGGAGATGACAAAAACGAAGAAAAGGAGAACGAAAATTTTATCTATCCCTCTCTGTCTTGGTCCTATATATATATATATATATATATATATATATATATATATATATATATATATATATATGTCTGTTAACTCTCTAGCTGCCGCAATTCTATTTTGCTCGTTAAACGTTTTAAGCAAAGCTGATGAAAATCTGATGTTCGTTAATGGCTGAAATCTGATCATGAAGAGGGGGAGGAATAGAGGGTGGAATTTTAATGATCTATACCTTTGATGTTTTGAGACGGATCTGAAAATTGTATATGACTAATCATGTTGCAAAATTTAATTTCCAAGAAATGTGGTTTTCTGTGTCTTGAACATTAACCAAGATATTTGTAGTTTTTAGTATTCTACTCCAGTAAATCCCCACTCCTACTCATTCGATTTTTGCGATGAGTGATTGACTCACTAAATATCGTATATCCAGCTAGTATTTCGATTCCTGTTTATATATGCTTCAAATTGCGGAAGAAATAGAGAATGGATGGTAAGTTGAGATCATTTGCGTGTCATATATCAGCTAGTGGGAAATCTGCCTAGTTTACGCAGCCTCTGCGTGACGGAGTTTTAATAGGAGTTTAAGGAAGTCATCAGATTTTTATTAATATGGAAGATTCGCCAAAACACCCAAATCATTTACACTAATTTATTTATTTCCTCATTAAACATGTTTGACGTTTTGTATGGCGTCTCTTCAGGAGTAGTTGATGTGTACAAGGATATTCCACTTTTCTGCCAAGGTGATGTGGGACATTAAGCGTCGTTCTTCAAATTGGCGTTGATATATTTCCTTGTACCACTCCAAATTTGATTAATTTTGTTCGTCAACAGATCCACCTTGGAGCTCAAAGTGCATTTTGAAAGTGCATTATCGAACCTATATTATTGTGGAACACTGTTGTCTTTTATGGTCACCGAAATCTGAAAAGCGAAACTTGTCTATCGTGTTTGTCTATTCCATATAATTCTTCAAAAGAATCAAGCTTCTATTCTTCAATGGGAGAGAAATTAGCCGGTTTTTCACATTATGGTAACGCTTGGTAGAAATATGTCATTACCCCAACCTTCTCTCAGTTTGATGGACTTATTTGATAAGCTATCAACTTTATTACTGAGCTGGACGAGTTGTGGACGAAGATTAGATTTGTAGGCTTAACAATTTTTGAATTATTTCACAGATTTTTCCAAACATTTATTTTTAATGCCTGTAAAACATCCAATTTATGATAATAACTCCTGTTGGGACCAGTCATCTGGAGGATCCTTTATCATTTTCTATTCAGTTTGTTAGATAATAATACGGCGTGAAAGGTGCTATACATCAGATATTGCTTCCGAGGATTCGAATAAACTTTTACTGCTATATTAAAATCATAAGTGGTCTTAATAAACTGTCTAAAAGGAATGGATTGTCTAAGCTATATATTATTATATAGCCATATTTTTACACAACATGTTCATCAAGACTTTCCATAACATGAAAATCCAAAAACCTCTTCACTAATACCAGGCTGAAGAATTCTTCAGTTCTTCGAGGAAACGCACATACAGTGGATACGAAAAAGCGAAACTTCTACATGGGACCAAATAAGCTAGTAAAAAAGTCAACAATCTGACATTTAAAAATTACTTGGTAGCTTTGTAAACTTTTTGAAGGACGATTACACGTTTGAAAAGAGCACAAAACCTGCATCTGATCAATTGACTAAGTGTGAAAATATTTACATAGTAAATTAGTCAAGATAGTCAACAATATGGCTATCCATACATTTTATGAGCGCTTCTACGATGACTTAATAAATTCCTTTTCTATTCGAGAAAATCTACTTGAAGAGGGCGTGGATGAGCGAAACTACTAATATGAGACGAATTGATCAAGTTGACATTTTCCCACAATACATTAGTAAATACAGTCAACAATGTCACTATCCGAAAATTTTATCGTCACTACAATGTGGGAATTTATAAATTCTTCCGCTATTCTAGAAGATTTACTTGAAGAGGGCGTGGAACAACGAACCTATTATTTGTGATCGATCGCTCAAGTATGCAATTTTTACACAATATATTAGTCAAGATAGACAACAATGCGACTATCCAATAACTTTTGCAGGCACTACTATATTGTCTTTATAAAATCAATTGCTGTTCAAAAAAATTCATTTGAAGAGATCGTGGAACAGCGAACCTACTATATGAGATCCATTGACCAAGTTGACACTTTTAAACAATGAATTAGTCAAGATAGTCAATAATGTAACATCCGAAAATGTTATTGGCACCACTGTGGTAAATTTTTCCGCTATTCGAGAGAACTCACTTGAAGAAGTCGTGGAACAGAGAACCTACTGATGAGATCAAACGACCAAGTTGATACTTTTACACAATAAATTAGCCAAGAAAGTCAACAAAATAACTACCAAAAAGTTTAGCGGTACCTGCTACTAAGTTGACATTATGAGCTGTTTCACTATTTCGGATAATTCACTTAAAGGAGTTACTCTACATCTACGGAATTCTCTAAGTTCCATGAATTTAGCGAAGATACCATTTTCCTACAATAAATTAGTGAAGACAGTAATCAATATTTTAAAGAATTTATTTTTTTAAATTCGAATCATCCACTTTGTCCACTGGGTAGGTCGAATGAATTATTTTCCTGTGGATGTGAAAATGCTTTCTTGTGCTTCCTCCAATATCCCTTCATTCACTAGTCGTTTTTCTCCTTTAGTCCGTAAGTTCCGTTCTTCTTCTAGATATAGATTTTTCCAGAAATACTATGCTCTCATCTTTTAACAACATTCTTAAATGTACAGTATTTCTAATTATATTCTCTGATATCTAACTCATACAAATCAAGTTGAAATCGTTTGAACCTATACACTTTATTTTTCTGTTTTTGAAAAAGTTGACTATTTGTTTTGTGAATCTACTTTCATTCATTCTAAATGTCATTCATTTTTTTTAATAGCATCTGAAAGTAGCTCAGTTTTCTGTGAAAGAATTCGATTTGAAATTCAGGGTTGTTCATTATTTTTAAATTTTGGTCCTAATATCTTCCTCTCTTTTTTTTAAAGTTATTCAGTAATCCATAATTCGTTAACGCTATAGTTTTCGCTGCATATATTGATTATGGTTTATAACCCAAACGAAATTTTGAGTTACACGAATTGTATTGGCTTTATTTTGTAAATTCTTTTATAAACCTTTCTGAAAAGAAGAAATATATTTTTTAAAAAGGCACTTTTTACAGGAAATCACCCTTTCCGCAGTTAACTATTGAAAATTAATAAGTGATAATTTAATATACACTTGTATGTATACTTTCGGAAAATAATTGAGAGTCACTAATAATAGCTAAATTTTGGTCCTCATATTTTCCTTTGTTTTTTTTTTATTTATTTATTTTATTTTATTTTTTAAGATATCCAGAAATGCATTATTTGTTATCGCTAAAGTTTCGAGTGCATACAGTGCTTCTGGTTTATAACTGTTATATAATTTTTAAATTTTGAATTCTACGAATTTTATTGGTAATAAAAGAATTTCATTGGTTTTATTTTATAAATTCCTTTATAAACCTTTCCGATAAGAATAGAAATGTACTTTTGTAGAGAAAACTTAACAGGAAATCAACCTTGCCGCAGTTAATATATTAAAAATTTTAAAAAAATGATGATTTAAATGTACACTTTGGGAAAATTATTGAGTCTCAATAATCTGGCTAAATACCATAACGGCATTTATTGAACCCTTTGAACTTCCATATGACGAGTTGTGTTGAGAGATGAGTCAAATAAAATGGTACATTGGGGATTACTTGGGCTTTTGTGGACTTGGAGGATAGGTCTCGCAGTCTAGCGGCGGCTATGCCAACTTGCTAAATAGCTTGCCAAACCAGTTCGTGACGTGTGAATTATGCGCTTTTATACAAGCGTGAGGAGTACTGCAGGCTTCCACTAAGTGGGACACTCATTTCGATGTTATGGCGCGCATCCTAGTCTTATTCATTTTAAAAACACATTTTGCAATAAATTTTAATGGATATTATAAGCGCAATATTGTCTCATTTATTGATAAATAGTGGTAGGAGTTAATGATTTTGGTCATTACTTACGTGTCGGCCATAAAATGACCCGTGATATGCGCCTCCTCGCTTTCTCTATAATTATATTCAAATTATTTAATTTATTTTGTATTTTTGGTTTTGAATGAGCAATTAAGCTGTGGCAGAAAGATAAATTAATTATTGATTCTCTGGGCTTCACCACCTCGTAAATATCTCTTAGTTATTTAATAAAAAGTCCGTCTCGCAGGGGCTGCGTTAACTAAGCAGATTTCCCATGTGCGCCACGTATTTGCATTTATCTCGAAACTTAAAAGTTCAATGAGAACAATATTTGGTATTTAAGCTTCAAATAAAGTGATTCATAACATAATAGAATATTGAAAATATGAGATGAATAGGAGTGGGGCTATACGGAAGACCGAAATCTAAAAAATGCAAATATTTCAGTAAATAATCAAGATGGTGAAAAAATGTATATAACAACATTTATAGAACATTACATTTGCAATAAGATTGGTTCTACACAATTTTTCGATCCGACGCATAACAACGGAGTTATTAAGAATTTTCGAAATTCTCCCCCTCTAACCCCCCTCCCCCTCCTCCTGGTCCGTTTTCAGCCATTAACGAACTTGATCTTTCTTTTTGTATGAAACGATTATATATCAAGTTTGATAACGATAAGACAAAAATTGCGACCGCTAGAGCGGTAACAGATATATATATATATATATATATATATATATCTGTATATATATATATATATCTGTATATATATATATATATATATATATAATATATTATACAGTTTTGAACGGACCTCATTTTCGTCATCTCTTGGGTAGGATCGATGGACATTTGAAGAAAAATTTCGAAAAGCGCGTCATGAGTACAACCTCAATTGCTGATTTCCCTTAAGGGAAATCTGCTAAACCATTAAAATAAATAAACATTAGAGTGTGCTGTTAATCAGACTTATAATACATTAATATAAAAACTACAACAAAAATAATAATAACAACAATACAAACAAGCATAAAATTCAATTAAAATGTGTCAACAGTCTAATTAATTGGAACTCGCCGAACTTTAAATATTGTGTTTGCTTAGTAAGAATGGAGCCCGTCACGCGTGTGGTACATTAACTTAGCAGATTTTCCATGTGACAGCATATGATACGCTGATAATCTTATATCAACAACTATTCCCTATTTCTCCTGGAGACTAAGTAAATAAGAATTAGACAAGTGTTGCGATTTGGCAGCGGCGATAAGCAGTGGAAGCTGAAAGAGATGAAAAATCCCACAACCAAACCACTAACAAGAATTTAGGAAGGGCCCACCAACAATCGACTCAAGTCAAAATTCAAATATATATAAATTTATTTATAATAAAAATATTCATCAATAATTATCATTAATCAAAATGAAAATGAAGAGGCACCTTTAAAAATATAATGGGGGACACAGATCTACTTATAATATATACTATATTACAGTTAAAGACTTAGCTTATTAATAGAAGTGCAGGCAGGCCGAATCTGGCAAAAGGATTACCGGTGTTCCACCAACAAGGGTCTCCCCTCCAGAGAATGTCGAATATGACTGATCTTAATCCGTCGTGAGGGGCTCCTTTTATAGGCCTAATCCAGCAGTGAACTTTGAACTACCGATAGAAATACGCTCAAAAAGTGTATTGAACGTGAATCAATTATCGAAATTCATCCGTATTATTACTTAGTGTACCGACGTTAAGAGCTGTGAATGTTATTATCAAAATCCATCGACGTCATCTATGAAAATGTTAGAGCACATGGTGACTTCACTCCAAATTGGATATAATTCTTATTTAAAGGTAAAAACAATGCATTTAAGCATTCATAAATAATAATCATAATGTACTCTGTGCTGGGAATACTCACAAAATTAAATATACTCGTATTTCCATTTATAATGGGCTTATGTAATGCAATGTCAATTTCATTACACAATAGACGTTTGGCGACTGAGGCACTTAATTTGGAAATCGATTGAGTAGAAGCGGGAGTTTATAAAATGCTAAACGATAGTTGTAGAAAATGAAAATTCCAACAATTTTGGTTATATACAATTTTTTTTATCATACCCATAGTGATTGTGGGAATTTTCAATTATTATCCCTTTAAACCCCATTCCCCAAGAGCAATCTCAGCCATTTCCTAATATAATCTTTAGTTTTTCATGAAATGGCTAAAAGTGTGTAATTGATCAAATAAAAATCATGTAGTTTAGAACGTAAAATCATAAATGTCATACTGAAAATATTGGCACATATTTTACACAGTAAAAGTTGAATTAAAAAATAAATAAATAAATAAAAATTAGGTATTTATGCTACAAACAAAGTGGCTCGTTAAATATGATCATAAATTAATAATCATGTTAATATGACATGAATATTAGTGGGATTTTATTGAAAGCAGAAAACTGAAAACAAAAAAAAAATGCAAATATCTTGGTTAATATTCAAGACAGAGAAAAAACATATATGATTCCATTTATAGAAAGTTAAATTTGTAATAGGACTCCTTCTGCATATTATTTCGATCTGACGTATATTAAAGGAGGTTTTCCCGATTTTCAAATTCCCCTCCTTCTCAATGTCTGTTTTCACCGATATTTAATTTGACATTATTTATTTATTAACCTCCACTTTTTGCAACTTAGGCTAATCGGGACGGGTTATCTACAGGTTACCACCCTTTTCTAGCCAGGGTGGGATTTTAGGACGTTATTTAATGAATTTCGTCACTAAATAATTTCCGTTGCCCAGGCGAGAATCGAACTCGCCACTCTAGGTTTACCATGTGAGATAAAGGTCAACGCTTTAACTCGCATGGCTAACCTGAGCCCCTAATTTGACATTAAACGTTTTATTATTGAGTACAGTAACGATCTCTCTCTCTCTCTCTCTCTCTCTCTCTCTCTCTCTCTCTATATATATATATATATATATATATATATATATATATATAAATAATGCTTTGAGTGAACCTCATTTTCGTCAGGCCTTCAGGTTTTCCTTCATGTCTGCCTTATGTTTACCCCTTCTCTATGACGAACGAATTCGTTCTGATTAGGAACCTCGAAAGGATCAACTTATTAGATATTCCACCTCACAATAGAAGTGGTCCTAGGTTTGGTTGTGAGTGTAGAACTTACTGTTTTTTTTTGTTTTTTTTTGTACTGACAGTTAGAAAATAGTGCAGCAACTTTTTTGTCCGTCCAATTTCAACCCAGACTTCATTAATAATAATTAAATATTAGACTTCCCGTAGGCCATACTGTTTCTCTTCTGCAGTAATATCGGCATGTTTTGTCTTTTCATACGTTCGAAGCTTGTGCAGTGTCTCTTTCCCTCCAATGAAAATACATTCGAGGTCTGCCAAAATCATTTTCTAAAGAAGAGCTTCCTTCATCTTCAGTTATCATTAGTTTTGAGGTAATTGTGATCGTGGTTGCGTTTCGTCTAGGTCTGAGCAATGCCGCAAGAAAAGGATTTTATATATCTAGTACATTCCAAACTTTTTTGGCGGATATCCCTGACTTATATTCGTCGAGATTAATGAACTTTCTCATAAGATTCCTATTAAAGGCAGACGGAAAGAAATAAGACAAAATAATAAGCGCCATATAATTGGTATGCAGTCATTAAACCTTTTGCCACTGCAACTGGTAAAACTCACATCGAGGAGCTGGCGGTACTCTGGCAGAAGATGGCAGTATACCCGCAGAGAGACCAATAAAATGACTAAAGAAAAAAATTGGACTCGTACCACATTGATCATTAATCCAAACAGGACTTGAAAGAGTTGCCGCTGAAAAGATGAAATGCTGCCGCCAGCTATGATTCGATCCAGTAGTTCTGAGGGGCCATTTCACCACTAAAACTCTCTCGCTAGTTTTATTATGTTTAATCTTATTTTAGCTTTTATTGCTTTCTTCCACTTTTCTTATGGCAACCCCCGGGTTCAATTTCAGGACATTGATACCATTTTTTTTTATTTTCAGACGTGGAACGATAAATTTCTTTACGTGTCGGGAGCTGTAAAAATGAAGTTATTGTCGAGGTATTATTATCATTTCGTTTTTCGATTGAGAATTAAATACTTTCATCTGGCCACGAAAGAGAAAGATTTCCTGTTGAAACCTTTGAAATACAACATAAAAGTATCCAGCATAAAACTATTAGACAATTTATTTTTTGAAATTTCAACTTGTAAAAGAAACATTTCTGTCATACAGATGGTAAAACTATTTTTAGTGTTATTCCTTAATGCCTGTAACATATGTAGTCCATAACTGAAGGATAGGCTATTACAGGAAATGGGTTGGAAGGTAGGTGCTTTATTGCAATACCGACTGTTGTCATATGTATGCAATTTATAAAAATATTAAGAACTATTAAGGTCTTCGGGTATAGGTCGTGTCTTCATGATGTTTGCTGACGTTTCGCTAGATATGCTTCTAGCTTCCTCAGGGCTTTCTCTGAGACTGAAGAGTTCTATTCCTTCTCAGGTATATATTGGTGTCTCGTCCGGGCGTCTTGGGCGGAGTCTTCCATTCCAGCTGGTGTCTTGAGATACTTGGTCCGGAACCGGTCCACTAGTGACTTCTGTAGTCGGACGATTCTCCGGAGGTTTAATGTGGGGTGTTAGTTCAAAATGCTTAGTAGAACTGTTAGAACTACTGTTTTTTTTATGAAGGTCTGTCTAGCATGACCCATGTTATACGTCTTAATGCTCTCAACTGTTATGTTTTTGTTTCGTCTGCCAAAATACTTTTAGCAGATTTCCCTTAAGGGAAATCAGCTATTGAGGTTATACTCATGACGGAATTTTTGAATTATTTCTTCAAATGTCCATCGATCCCACCTAGTAGATGACAAAAATGAGGTCCGTTCAAAACTGTATATATATATTTGTCTGTTACCGCTCTAGCGGTCGCAATTTTTGTTTAATCGTTACCAAACTCGATATTTAGTCGTTTTATGTAAAAAGAAAGGTCAAGTTTGTTAACGGCTGAAATCGGACCAGTGGGAGGGGGGGGGGTTTAGAGGGGAGGATTTTTGAAAATTCGAAATATCTCCGTTACCATACGTCGGATCAAAAAATTGTATAGAACCAATATTATTCTAAATTAAATTTACTATAAATATTGTGCTATACATTTATTCTCTATCTTGAATATTAACCGTGATATTTCCATTTGTATTAAATTTGGGCCGATAATGAATGACATTTTCCCGCCAAAAGCTAGTTCGGCCCTTTGCCGTAACAGTTCGGCTCTCGTATGGAGATTTCTCTATTGTATAACTTCACGTGGGAAATCTGCTTAGTTTACGCAGCCCCTGCGTGACGGACTTTTTTGTCCCTTTATTATCAGGTTTTCCTGTGCACGAGATCAATTACCAGGCTTAGCCTGTAAATAATACATATACATAAGTTTTTGCCTGTTTCGCTCTGTCGGTCGGAATTTTTGTGCGATCGGTACCAAACCCGATATTTAAACGTTTTATGTAAAACTAAAGATCATTTTCGTGAACGTCTGAAATCGGATCAGTTGGAGGGGAGAAGTTAGATGGGGAATTCCAAAAAATTCAAAATATCCCTGTTATTATGCGTCTGCTCGAAAGAGTAAATAAAACCGATCTTATAGTAAATTAAATGTTCTATAAATGTTGTTATAAGTACACATGTTTTTTCAATCATCAATATTATGGATATATTGGGAATGTTTTAGATCAGTCTATAGTAAACCCCCACTTTCAGGCTACATTTTATACTATGATTTAATAATTTAAAAAAATATATATATATCTTTATTTTAACATTTCAATTTAGGGAATTGAAAATAAAAGATGCTGAGTGACATCGTCTAAGTTGTGGAGCTCATCAAATAAATAAATAATGACCATAATATAATTTAACCTGGTAATCGGAACTCATCCATAGAACATCAAGTATAAAATATGAACGAGACTTACTAGAGACTATTTTAAGATAGCTATAAAGGACTTTAATGCTGGTCATATTACGAATTAAAAATTTCGTTTTTGAAAAAAAAAAATAATTAGAAAAAAAGTAGCCTGCCGTGACCAGGATTCGAACCTGGGTTATTGCGGCCACAACGCAATGTCCTAACCACTAGACGATAACTGCTATCGAGGCTCTGTCTGAGATAGCCGCTATGAAGAAACTGGAGCATGAAGACCGGAGTCAATGAGGGGGCGAGAAACGAACCCGTTCAACTGGTCCTCTGGTTATTCTAAGCCCTCGCTTTGTATAATGACATTTAGTCCTGCAAATAATCTATTGTGTCACACGTTTGACTTCCCTTCTAAGCGCTAGAGTTGTAGAATGACCTTGGCCTCTGGAAACGGTAACGTACTTAACAGAGTTATGGACTCGTGGTTAACACCAGCTTCAGGAATCTCCAATGCGGGTTTACCAGGACTTTTGCATTTTAGAAGCTCAGTGAGGTTTTCATTATCGTTTTATTTCAACATATTATATGAACATATGATCAATGTTTATGAATGTACGTTGTCATTTTTTTCAATAATAATTAATAAGAGACTTCAAAATATATACCCTTCAGTATATAATATTTATAAGTTATACCAAGAATAAAGCCAATTATAAATTGTTACATAAATACTTTTTTCTTCTTTATAATAGCTTTGAAGAACTGCTCATCCCTATTAACACCCGAAATAGACTGAAAGAATTCAATTATTTTTACAATTCTTTTTTAATTACTGCAATCCAGTGTCAGGACTATATTCTATGGGTTTTTAATTAAAACTAAAAATAACGGTTCGTTATTTTCTTAATGGTAACTTAAGTTATATTAATTTCAGGATAGTGAAAGTTTAGTTTAATGGGAATGTGATTCCTTTCCTAAATCTTGTAAATCCATCGGGGCAATAGTTAATCAAAGTTTATTTCAAGTTTGGGTGTACAGTGCACAAAATATTGACTTATGCAATATTTATTTTTATATTTTTACGGTTGCTTATCATTTGGAACATTTTAGCAGACTTCCCCTAACGTTATCTATCAGAGGTTGTACTCATGAAGTGATTTTCTATTTGATCAAGCTCTAGGGGTCGCAACTTTTGTTTGATTGTTACCAAACGCGATATTCAAACGTTTTATGTAAAACAAAAAATCAAGTTTGTTAACGGCTGAAATCGGACCAGTGGAAAGTGGGAGGAGGGGTGTTAGAGAGGGGAATTTCGAATATTCGTAATATCTCCGTTATTATAATGGAAATCGAAAAATTATATACAATCAAACTTATTGTCAATTTAATTTCCAATAAATGTTTACATATACATTGTTTCTCTATCTGGAATACGAATCGAGATATATCTATTTTTTTAATTTTCACGGTTCAGAAACCCCCATTTTGTAGTCACCGCACGTTAGCGATAAGCCAACATAAATATACAATATATCCCACCTAAATATACACATATAAATTTTTATTTCATCTGTACCAGACTCGATATTTACCTTTTTCATTCAACACCAAAGATCAAATAATTTAATGGCTGAAATCGGACGAGGAATAGGTGGGGGGGGTTATGGGGTGAATCCCAAATTCAAATTTTCTCCCTTATTATGTGTATGTACATATCACATTACAAAATGCATGTAATGCAGACTGTAATATCCTTAATAAAATAAAATAATCTGAAATAATAAAATAAAATAATCTGAAATAATACAATAAATAATCTCAAATAATCTGAAATAATAAAATAAAATAATCTGAAATAATAAAATAAAATAATCTGAAATAGTAAAATAAAATAATCTGAAATAAGCTGAAATAATAAAATAAAATAATCTGAAATAATAAAATAAAATAATCTGAAATAATAAAATAAAATAATCTGAAATAATAAAATAAAATAATCTGAAATAATAAAATAAAATAATCTGAAATAATAAAATAAAATAATCTGAAATAATAAAATAAAATAATCTGAAATAATAAAATAAAATAATCTGAAATAATAAAATAAAATAATCTGAAATAATAAAATAAAATAATCTGAAATAATAAAATAAAATAATCTGAAATAATAAAATAAAATAATCTGAAATAATAAAATAAAATAATCTGAAATAATAAAATAAAATAATCTATTAAATGCCGGATCGAAAAATATTAATGAACTAATCTTGTATCTATCTGTTTATCTATTAATGATCTACAATTGTTGTTGAATGCATTTTCTCAAATATTAAAAGAATTCACTTTCTTCTAAGAGATGAAAGCTGCTATAATTTTGTTGTTTGTTGTGTTTCATGTTTATACTGCGCCTCAAGGCAAATGTGTATACAACATGAGATACGTTAAATATCAACATAAACCACTTTTAGAATGTGAACTTTTGAAGAAGAACAAATACGGAACGAATAATGGCGATGTTTCATTTAATTCGTTCATTCATCCCCACACTTGCTCATCCTTGGAAATTTTAATACTTATTTTTTTAATGGAGGAGTTGATGCCAATTCACATACCAAGTTCTGTTTATTAGGTTCAGGCGTTTGTGTTCAATAAAATTGTTGACTACCGCATTTGTTTAGAGTATATCTCGTTTATATTTCGTTATACGGCAAAATTGCATTTAAAAAAATGACTCTTGATAATAAAAAATACAACTTTGATATGTGCAAGTTTGCTGAAAAACCAATAGGATATCCGGAATTTGAAAAGTTAATATGGTCGGTAAGTATTCTTAAATTTCTAATGTTCGCCGAACTTTCTTAATCTTTACTTTCATATGTAACATCTCCTAACACAATAATAAATACAACAAAAAACGAATTATCAAAATTGGTCCAGCTGTTCACGCGTGATGCCGTGACCAAAGGAAATAGGGATTTATTTTTATAAATAAGTTATTTATTAACGTTTTTTAGCAAATGAGGCTAATTGGAACGGGTTATTTACAGGTTACCACCCTTTTCCCACTCTATAGTCTATCAGAATCAGTTAACTACTTCCCAACTCTGCCTGAGCCGCACTCTACATTTATTTTAGTTATGAGATTAAGCCATGGGGTACAAATGAAATAATTTTATGAAGATATTTCATTTGTACCGTTTGGCTCATAAACGTAAGTCAAGATGGCTGTGGGCATATTTTTGAAAGAATACATCTCTAAATTTATTTTGTTTATGTACAAATACAAATAAAATAATTTAAAAAAAAATACTACACTTTATTTTATTTGTATCGACTGATAAATGAAAGTCAATATGGCTGTGGGTATATTTTTGAAAGAAGATGTCTCTAAAGCATATGTTAGAGGGAATGATTTGTACCGTGGGAAAGTTGAATGAGTCAGGCTGAAGGCGTGGCCAGTCCCACACAGCTCTCTTGTCAAGCTATTCTTCATTGAGACTTCTTCTGCCTCCATTCATTAAACATATCTGTTGAAATATCGCCCCCATGATGGACAAAAAAAAACTATTTTCCCGGATAATTGTTCACATAAATATGCTCTCTTAGCTATGAAAATAGAGTGGAAGTAGTAGTAGTAAAGTTAATTTATTTCCCTGGAAATTACATTACAATTATTTCAGAAATACATAACAATTTACAAAGTGCTTGGTATATACCGTTAGCACGAGTGATACGTACTGCATAATAAAACATTTTTCTATATAAACATTTAAAATATAATTATCATAAAAAAAGTCCGTCACTCAGAAGCAGCGTAAAAAAAAGAACGGATTACTCAAGTGCTTGGATGACACACCAAACTGATAGGTAGAAGGGGGGAGGGATAGTTACTGACGGCAGAAAACAAGAAAGTCCTAATAACTCGCTTAATACTTGAGTTACGAAAAAAATGTATAGAACAACAATTGTAGAGCATCAATAGTTTAACAAGATTGATTCTATAACATTTTCCAAAGCGACTTATACTAAGGGAGATATTTTGAATTTTCGAATTCCCCTCTTCTAAAACTCCAATATTTCAGATCCGATTGTAGCCTATAAGAAATGCGATCTTTGGTTTTGACTAAAATGGTTAAATATCGAGTATGGTATAGTTGAAATCAATATCTTCGAGTAAAGACGAAAAATCTTAATTTATGACGTCATCACAACGTATTTTCTCGCAAAAGTTCAATGAAAACCATATTTGGTATTTAACATTGAAATGAAGTGGCTCATGATATAACAGCTTATTGTTAATATAACGTGAGTAGGAGTGGGGATTTACTGATAGCAGAAAACTAAAAAATCCAAATGTCTCTGTTAATATTAATCTTAGAGAAATATATATATATATATATATATATATATATATATATATATAAATTTTACAATTTTTCCCTTTTAAAATCACAGTTCCGGATCCGATTTTAGCCAATAGTGAATATCTTTAGTGTTGATTGAAACACTTATAACTCACTTAATAATTAAAAAAATATTTTTACAATTTACAATAGTAGAAAATTAAAATTCAAAAACATTGTTTATATAAACCTTTTCGATCCAACTTTTGGTAACCGTGATATTTCAAATTTCCAATTATTCTCCTCACTAAACAAACCCTCCCCCAATGCCGATTTCAGCCACAATCTACTATGGTCATTACTGATGAATCAAACAGATAAATACCGAGTGTGCTGTAGAATCAACATTTTCTAGCCAAGAACGTATAAATCTTAATTGCTGTCGTCATCTCACAATGTAATTTGCAACTCTCATCCATTACATGTCAGTTGATAACAATATTTGACATTTAAGCTTCTAATAAGTAGGTTCATTATATAAAAGAGTGTTATTTATGTGACGCGAGTAGGATTTACTGAAGGCTGTAAACTAAAAAATTCAAATATCTCGTTTGGTATTGAAGTTAGAGAATAAATGTGTATATGCCAATATTTTTGGCAACTGTAACTGGCAATGAGATTGATTCTAAATTTTTCGTTTCGACTTATAATAACAGTGAATTTCGAAAGCCACCTATATAACTTCCTACTAGCCTGATTTCAGCAATTAACGCGCTTGAGCTTTAGTTTGCACGAAACGCTTATATATCGACTTTGATATCGATCAAACAAAAATTGCAACAAACAAATATATATTTGTATAATTTTGAAGGGACCTGATTTTTGTCATCTACGGAGTAGGTTCGGTGAATATTTAAGGAAATCGAGTACAACCTCAATAGCTGATTTCTGTCAAAGTAAATCTGTGTAACTGAGATATGCGCGACAAGTTAAAAGCTTGAATAGGTTAATAATGAAAATCACTTAGGTAGCATTCTTGTCAACGTTTGTTGGCTGTCAGTAGCAAATAGCTGTTCTATTAGGACATGTGTTTGTACATAGTCGTGTAAGACATGTCAAGTGACTTTGTTCATGTCAAATGTCGTTATTGTTCCTAATGTACTCGGAGTGTCTCTTTAAGAGTCGACAGTTGGAACTCCACCTGTCTTGTAACTCTGTTATTGAACTCGAGAAAATGCATAAGATTTAGGTTTGTTCTGTTTAATAGAGGAAAATAAATTTAGATGGCTTCAAATAGAAAAATGGAGTATGAAAGTCTTTAAATTAACATCCCATGGAGTGCTATGGACTTCTTTGTTTCCTTATGTTCTAATAATGTTGGTGTTATAATTCTTTAAATTTCAGGAGAGGTAATAGCAACTGCGACGGAGTAAATTACGAGAATCCTGAAAATAGTGATAAAAGATTTTGGAAAATATTCCTTACAAATATATATATATATATATATATATATATATATATATATACTAATTCACTACCCAATCCACTATACTCTTTTAGCAGATTTCCCTTAAGGGAGGTCGTACTAATGAGGGGATTTTCGAAAAATAATTTTCTGAGAAGTGCTTTTGATTCTAACAAGAAATCCGTTCAAAACTATATATATGTCTGTTACGGTTCTACAGCGTACAATATTTGTTTAATCGTTACCTAACTTATTTATTTATTTTATTATAAATAGGCACGGAACTCGCGAGAGTTATTTGTGCCTAGGTGGTCAAGATTCCATTTTCGTTTTCTTTCCTTGTGTTAGGCAGTCCCTCTCTTCAGAGATCCCTTCTTTTAGCCATCCTTCATCCTCGCCTATGTTGCGTCTCTCCTATTGTTCTGTATTTATGATCCTGTGACAAATTGGAATAACAGAGCAGTATTTTGTATATATAATCAATTTGATACATAAATATTTATCTCACTTTCTTGTGTGCTCATATGTTGAAGTCCTATTACCTAACTTAATATATAAGCGTTATTGTCAAACTAAAGATAAAGTTCGTTATTCAAAATATCTCCGTTATTATGCATCGTATCTAAAAATTGTATAGGGTTTATTTTATTTCCAATTTAATGCCCTATAAACATTATTATATATGTTTTTTTCGGTGTAATGATTATTTACTGAGATATATGCAATTTTTTAAGTTAAGAGCGCTCTAGCAATCAAATCGAAATTAAAATTATTCCACTATCAGTAAATGTACTTTGGTTTGTGATATTTGGTGGGGATCGGATTGTAAGTAACGGAGAAGTTTTGTGTTTTTAAATGCTGCAAACGGAAGGGATCAACATAATTATTGTTTAGCACTTATAATGTAAATAGTGAAAATCGGACCCAATGTATATTTATTTAAGCGATGGCGTAAGGCGAAAAAGAAAAAAATCAAAAGATTATTAAAGCCATTTTTATTCTTCTACCAGTTTTTCTTTCACATGTGTCCTCATCAGGAGAATCAAGAACACTAAGAGGTAGATACGACAAGGACTACAACGTTATAAAGGACCTTCCACTAGCTGTGCCAGTAAGAGAATGGCTTAAAAAGTACTACGGGTCAAGTTAGCTAACATAGAGCGATTCGTCAAATAGAAATATATCGATTATCCCTAATCAAGTGTAGTCCAAATACTAAAGAAGAACATTATGATAGACACAACATTACTTCATAGTTTTTAATGAATTAAAATACACATATTTAACCTCTGTTTTCTTATCGATAACCACCAGGCGTCATGTGAACGCGAAGCTAGTAGAGAAATAAAAATGCTTTAAATAATCATTTGGTGTTTTCCTTTTTTGGTTGACCTTCCGCCATCTTATTATAATTTTAAATAAATTTTATTAAGGCATATATACTAATATTTTGCTTATTTATTTATTTTTTCAGATGAACCAATTGTGTCGGGTTTGCGGCGAACCAGCCGCAGGATTCCACTTTGGAGCATTTACCTGCGAGGGCTGCAAGGTAGGGCTTTTATTATAATTATAAATAATTAATTATATAAATGATAATTCTGCATCACAAATTCTTTGAGTGTGCAGTGGAGTTGTTGTGGAATATGGAATTCACTACTGAACTCGATTTGCCAAGTTCAACCTTGGAATCTTGAACTAAATTTTTATTTTGCTGAGCCTTGCTTAGAGAGTGAAGTTCGGTCCGTTTCCCTTGTGCCCTCTCAGCATCGTAGGGTAATTGAGTAGGCTATCACGAATAAGTAACCATCTTTGGTTTGTAATTGTACTACAAAGCGGCTATGAATGCTTCAAGCAGATCAAAGCAGTCAGTGTGTTTGGCGCTTCGTTTGCAGTTGAGGCAAAGATGTTTTCATATCCATTGAGCAAACAGGAATATGAACAATATTTTTCATGGTATTTGTCAAATGAGACATTTATTAAACTAGTAAATTGGATATTAGTGCTCTCATCACGCATCACATAGCTAAGTAGAAAAAAAAAAGTAGTAAATCTCTTGCACACGGGATTCCCGAAGTGTATAAACGGAAACTGAATTTGATCTTCAACGAGGTCTAAAAATAGACCCCTATTTATTAACACAAGTTCTTATTTAAAACATTCAAGATATTGTATAAGTTGAGGTACGAGTACCAACTTGTTATAAGAATGACTAATATTTTAGCAGGAAATATCATTGTTGTACTTTTAAAAATCTCAACCAGTGGATAAGCATGCACAAGTTCGCACAAGATGAAAAACGCGGCATGTCAGTAAGCGTGCAGAAGTTCGCGTAGGGTAATGAGTTCGACCGTACAAGTATTTTATGCTCGTTTTGACTTGCTCCGAATATGGCACATATACGCTTGATATTTACTAAATTTTATGTCTATTTACTTTAAACGCTAAATTTTTATGAGAAAATAATGCCAAATTTTCTCACTTAACAAACGGCACATTTTTAAATTGGTAAGCATTTTGTATCAATAAAAAAAAAAAGAACTAGAGATATGAATTTTGAAGTAATTTGACTATGGGGGTCTGATGTATTTGCTCATTTTGGAAAAGAGGTCTCCTGCCAAATTTAGTTTGGGAATCTCTGTATTTCTCCATTGACAAAATATATAAGGATTTGTAGAATCGGGCCCTAAGTGATGTAAGATTTTCAATGTTCAGCTTAAATATTTTACAATTATTTATTTAGGAGCGTCTCCCCCAGTTCTTACAAGGCTATTCCTATACATGAATTTTATACATGGCGCCTTATATGAGCCTTAAGTACCTACAGGCTTTTTCTTGATATTAGTCTAGCAGAAATACCAATAATAATTGAGTATTTAATAATGACCAATTGATCGATTACTCAAATTTGACAAAAATGGAGAGTTGCCCATTGGACATTGGGCGTTAGTGTATGTACGAAAATGTATGCATGGATTCGTAGGTTGTAGATAATTGCGAGCAAAAATTGTTTGGGATGAAGTCTCATGCTTCTTTTCTTTCTTTTTCTGTTTCAGTCCTTCTTCGGACGGACGTACAACAACGCTGGGTCCATTACCGAGTGCAAGAACAATGGCGAGTGCATCATCAACAAGAAGAACAGGACGTCGTGCAAGGCTTGCAGGCTGCACAAGTGCCTCAAAGTCGGCATGTCCAAGAGCGGTTCGAGGTACGGGCGTAGATCGAACTGGTTCAAGATCCACTGCCTGTTGCAGGAACAGAGCCAGAGCTCCAAGCCGTGGGAAGAGGACAACAATAACATCGTCAAAGAGCCGAAAGGGGGCGGTATGTGGCCTAGATTGCCGCCGCTGCCCCACCCCTTTCCCCTGTTCGGCTTCCCGCCTCCCATACCCCCGCTGTTCCTGGCGAGGCCTCCTCTCCCACTCCCACCGCCCCCAGTCAGCTCCTTAGATGTACTCCGCTCTCTGGGCCCCGTCCAGGATGCACCTATAGATCTCTCCAGCAGACCTTCCGCCTCCAGGGAGGACACCACCCCATCAGACCCCAGCAAGGCGGCTGAAGACAAGAAAAAGACTCCTTTAGATCTAACTTGTGTGAAAACCTAGTCCAAGTTTTTATTTTTTTAAAAATCAAAATCATTGTCGAGATTTGATAGTCAAACATGTGATGAGTGCTCTAAGCCTTGACATTATTGAATTACCTGTAGCGCTATAGCGCTGAGTACAAACTTAGATAAGGTGGATCCATCTTTAATTTATTTATTTCAATTGTAAATAATGTTTATAAATAAGTGCTTGTACCCATTGAACTTATTTTAATGTACATATTCGTAAATTAACTGTTGTTATTTTCATTTTCAGTGATTTAGGCATTAAACGCCTTCTTATTATAATATGGCTGTAAATTTCAAAAATGTTTCCAGTCTTTACTATACAGTCCAATTTGTAGAACACATCACTTATGAGAAACTCTGTGTGGCATTTTATGTCACTAAAACTAGAAGTTTACTGATAGATAGTGCATACGAAAGTGAAGGAAATATGAGTTGACGTCTGCAAGTTTCGGACATATACTTTCTAGCTGGAAGGTATTTTGCAGAGCTCAGTTTAGCCAATTATGAAGCGCGGCTAATCACATTTTCAGGCTAACATGACTTTTTGAAATATCTTACCTATAGAGAGGGTTTAGAGGGGGGGGGGTGGATAATGCCAAACATCTCTGTTTTTATGAGTAGTAACAAAAACGTTACATAATTAATCTTGTTGAGAATTTTATGCTCTAAAGCCGTTTTCCTGCACTTGCTTCCAAACTTAATCATATGATTTCAGTTAGATCACGTTAACCAATAAACTTCTTCTACTTAAAATTCAAATTCTTTTTACTTAATATTATTTCGGGACTAAACGAGAATAGACTGTGTCATAACATCAGCGTGGTATTATGAAATGAGTTGGAAATCTGCCCTCAATATCGACTTCCCACCAGTGCGTTAGAATTGAGCAAACGGCCAAGATTTCTGGAATTCTCTCTGAGTGTAAGATGTTTATTTGTATACACGAGCGTCTTGATACTTGATAGCTTACTTACTAAGAGAGAAGCACAGAATAGATATTGAGATAAGGAACTGTGATTATTTCAGTAACCCAATCGAACCTAAATTCTACAACCACTGACTGCCATTCGCTATGTTTTATAGTGTAACCTCCATCTCCAGACTCCGTCTAAAAAGCGGGTTCTCAGCATTTGGAACTTTTTTTTTTCGGTTGTCATTATAAACCTTTAAGGCCTTTGTTCACCCCTTGGACTCGAGAGATTCGCGATCAGAGTTTTACGTGCTGAGTGATCAATTCGACCTACATTCTCGATTAACCAAGGAGGACCTGGAATTGCATTCAGTCAACTCACATTACCGCGGGTGCAGGCAGAGGTCATATCATAATTATAGTTTGCTATTCGACGGGATCTAGGAAAGTCAATGTGCTTCATTATGCTGAGGGGCTTTCAGAATGATTCACACCCATTCAAGTACTGTCCATGCTCGATGTTGCTACACTTACGTTATGTAAATTCGGACGCACTACCACTGATTTAAGGGCTCTCACATTTCGCATTCTTACTGCCTGAAATATAGCAACGGACAGGTTTTCCGGAATTAACCAAGATATTAACATCTTCCAACATTTAGTCCCCTGGGAACCCCCATCCTTACAAAAGCAATTTTCACTTGGGACTATCTGGCTTATTAAACATCTCCTGCTGAAATTTCTAATCCTTCCAATACAAAGACTTCTTATTACGTGATAAAGAGAAAGAGTGCAATTGCAGCAAGCGAGAACTCCATTTAGTTAACACATCACCGGAATACCCACATGACTGTTATAGACGTTTTAAAAAAAATGAAAGGCTCTAGATCTCGTACTTTGTAGAGATAAATATAGAATAGAAATTATGATAAGGAACTGTTATTATTTCAATTAACCAAGTAAATATAAGTACTACCATCACTGATTCGAAGTACACGTTACATCATGTCATATTTTGCCAGCCAAATATAATGACTCGAAATCACCTCCATTCCAAATGTGTTTTTAAGTTCTCGATGTTTGTTATCAGTACAAATCAGTACAGTTGGGGCAAACCAAGATTTCTGAGACCAACTTCGTATCATATGTTTTGCTTGAGTTTAATATCTCGGTGTCTGCATTATGCGGTGTCGTAAGTTCTTTTTTGGATAGCTGATTTGGTAAGTTCCAGTTTGAGTTGGGTAACCAATTCACAGTTAGTCTTTTGTTTATTGTTTCGATTTTGTGTAATATGTACGAGATGAGTGGATGTGGGCTATATATGATTTTTAATGAATGTAAAGAGCTAAGAGGTCAGCGCAAATTATGATGTCCCTGTCTGTAGTTGCAGGTTTGTTTTCTATCGCCAGTTTCAGGGTTCAAGCTCAGCTGTATATTTGTTTGTCTCGTCTGGCAGATTTATTTGAAAGTTAGCTGAGCCAACTATTGCGGCTGCCCATACTCCTTGGTCCGTTTTGGATCTGATAGGACTTGTTTCTTGAGAAGTAAAATTTTACATTTGGCAAGCGGGTTGGAATTATGTCGACTAGGTGCCTGGACTGGAGTTATCCGAAGTGTAACTATTTGTCTCCTGCGAACCCCCACTCCACTCCAGACTACACCTGACCCAGGTGATTGCCAGATACCCTGATTGGACGAGAGTATCTGGGATACAGTGTTGATGAGTGCCTAAGGACCACATGGATCGGGGAAAGGCATGAGACAGCCCCCGGTGAGTGAGCGTGTTCCCAGGCGGTTCTAATGTCTTCATTAGAGAAGAAGGCGTGGACTGCGAACACAACAAATGTTTATCGACCTGTTGCTTCCCACCCTACTCATGGCCTCCCCGATGACGGATAGTCGCCCCTCAATCTACAACCGGCAATTTTCTCACTTCTTAATGCTGTCATGTCTTCCCGCGCGGCTTTTCTTTGTTTCACACCTCGGCCCGATTTGTATCGGATGTAATGTAGTTTGAGTGAGGCGGGCACGTCTTCTGATTACGGCTATCGGGCTGAAAAACGAGTCGGCGCTGATGTGCTCACGCCTTGTAACGTGTAGTAAATGATTGTCAATAATGCACATTAGTACTCTCAATCGGGTGAACTATTATCCAGACAGATCCACGGAATAGATTACAAATAAGTCAACTAGGAGTTAGCAAATGCCTGAACACATATTGTCTTTAACGGAGGGATTTGTCAAAAGGTCAAAACTTTCACTTATATAAGCCCTTTATTACCAGCAGAGAACTTTTGGGGTGCAAATCTTATCCTCAATGTTCTGTGGCTTAACAAATACATGTTTTTTAAAAAATATATACAATTTAAAAAAAATGTTAAAGCTCAAATAAAGAATTTATAGTCTGTGCATAATATGATAACAAAATCAGAAGGCTCTCACATACTGGGAGAATACATGAAAGATAAAGGATTAGACATAAAGTAAATAATACACAATGCAAGATAAATAAATACATATTAAAATAAGCTCACAAGTTGGAGTTGTTCCGTCTCCAGCATTTTCAGCTACTACCCAGGACAGAATGTGCCTCAGCATTCCTTTTTTCTGGCTCATCATGGATTGGCAATTTGATGAGTGCAAGCAAATTTGTGAGTAGAATAAGTGCATTAACCTCCATTGACTGGCTCCATTGAAATACCGCCTTCAATCAAAATATAACAGCAATTCTGTGGAAGAGTACACTTGAAATACAACTGTACTACGAAGTGGTTCCCGGAGGGTTGGGGTACTAGCTGTTGAAATTAATAAATCAATACTCCTGATCAATAGCTCTGAAAAATATGAGCTGGATAAAGTTGTATTTTCTCCAATGTTAGTGGATATATTGCAAATGTTCTAGGAAAATTGACAAATTCTCATTTCTTGAACATTTTTTTTTTTTTTTACGGATTTAAATTCTTCTTTCCTAATTATATTCAAAGATAATTCATAATAACATTCTTTTCAGACATCGAGATTTATTTGTCAAAGGGGGGATTTGAAGTAACCCTTTTCCACCAGAACATATATACATAATATGATATTCATTCCCATAATACCTAAAAAAAAATGTTTCAAAACTTTTGAGTCAAACCCATTTACCCCAAAATATTTCAAATGTTTTGAGTCAAACCCATTTACCCCAATAATCTCCTATATGGTGACTGCGAGTGACTTTCAAAATTTTTGAAATTTCTGAACTTTTCACCACTAAAACCACTATTTTGTAAACACAACTCATTAGCCTTCCCAAACATAAACATTGGGTCAAAGGTAAAATGAACTTGACAATTTCATACTTTTTGCATTCCAAACGTTAGTTCGAAATGTACGAGTCTGATAACACATACTGGACTATAAGAAATTCACCTCCATTATTCTCTGTTTTTTATTATTGCATCTTCCGAATCAAAATTCCAGTATTTGACAGCTTTTTTAGAAGATTGGCGGGAAATTTAGGATAATAATTGGAGAAAGACGTAGACAGATTTTCATCTTAAATTTTTAAACAGTTGTCTATCATTCATTGATCATGAATATTGAAAAACCAAAATGCAAAGAATGAATTTTTTCTGTAATCGTTGAATAATGGTAACATTTCAAAACTGAAATGAGTGAAGAAAGTGAAACATTTTGCAATAGAGTGAAGAAAGTGAATTGCCTTCTTAATTAGTAATAAGTATAAATTAAAAAATAATTTGAAGTTGGAAATTAAATGCTTTTAAATGTTTCTTAACATTGTAAGAATTTATTTTAACAAAATAAATTGAAATGTGAATGAATTATTGGTGGAAATAATCAATATATTTTAAAATTTAAATATAATAATAATTACCTTCCTTGTTTATAACCTGCACTTGTTTATAACTGCACTAATTCACAATCATCACTAGTTGTTTTATAACTATGCTTATAACCTTTCACAACCATGCTTATAACCTACCAACAACATACCATAATCTTCACAACATCCTAATTTTGTTCATATTCTGGTTAGATCTGATCATGTATTACACGATTACAGAAAAAATTTAATATTACACTCGTGACGAAAGTAGAATTTACAACTCTCGTGAAATTACCACACTCGCTTCGCTCGTGTGGGTAAACGTTTCACTCGAGTTGTAAAATGATCTACTTTCGTCACTTGTATAATAAATAACTATTCATAGTTCGAGTTTAGACCAATGGCTATTATTTTATTTATGACTATATTTGAACTTTTCGAATTAATGTTGGAATGTTTGAATACTCTTTGTTCGGCCGTTACCCGTTTGAACGTTTAGATTAACTAAGAATTAATTTCGCTAGTGGCTGACATCGGACATGTAGGAGTGAGAGTTTTGAATCGGTGCAAAACAGAAATGAAAAATGAAGTTTTTCGTTATATATGTTGGATCAAATGCTTTTATATAATCAATCTTGTTAATTATGAAATGTTCAACAAATTGAATTTGTTATGAGATTTCTTTAATAAGACGGAGTTATTTGTATAGCTATACTAACCTCTCCACAACCAATTCTGTATAGATCTCATGTTCATCTCAAATTTCAAGTCTTGTTTGAATGAGATTATTACAAAGGGAGAAACAAATAATAGATTGTGAGTTTACGCCACTCAAGAAATATTCCAACTAATAGCCAGTTTACACAGTCTCCCGAATGACGTATGAATTTTCTCTAAGCCTTTCATTTGATTGAGTGTTATTATGTAAATGAAAACATCCCTCAACTAAAAAAAAAAAAAAAAAAAAAATGTACGAAAATTCTAAGCAAACCAACACATTCATCTTTATACCAGAGCACACAAAATACACATGAGTTATTGAAGGATGGGATCATAGTATATCTAATTCTTGATATATAAAATGTACAGAAACTGTTTATATATATCTATAAAACGCAGTTTTAGTGGTTAATAAATAACCTTAATACAACTGCTAATTTATTTTCAGTTTTATAATAAGACTGAATACCTTTGTTAACAATTGTTAAATATTTGCCCTTAACGTAAAATGTCCATAACTGTTATACTTTTATTATTATATATCTTAGTGGATATAGCTCAATTAAATTTTGTATATATTTAAGGCCAGTAATAATTATAAGGTTTTATTTTTTGTAAGGGTAAATTTGTTTATATAATTGTAAATCATTGTCAAATTTATTTATTGTAAATATTATTTGTAAATAGTATATTTATTGCCTGGTATTGTTGTTCTATGATCAATAAGAATGTATAGTTGACAAAAAGGAAATAAGAACTGTATATCATATAGTAGTAAATATATTAGTGTATATTCTGTAAGGGTTTTTTATTAATATTAATATTCGTAAATTGCATAATTGCAGTATAAATTTAGACCTATCCCAATAACGCACATTAGTTTTTTCTGTTTGTCTTCTATTTATCTTATTAACCACTGATTTTTCAAATTTCCTCTACAATAATCTATTATTAAACTTTGCTCTACAAAACGCGGATATTGGCTTGGTTCCATGACAAAATCAAAAGAAAAGTACGTTAAAAATCGTCAAGATACTGGTTGTTAATTCGTGAATGTTAATACTTTGCTTATTTTAAAACAAACAAAATTAGATTATAATTTGGCTCTATTCAACTATCTGCTAGTTGTCTTTCAACAGACGTGTTTTATTAACGCATGGTGTCTTTTACAACAATTAAGGACAGTGATTTAAAACTAAAACGCATGACCTAAATTCTGGCCATCTATGAGAAATCGCTAATTATAGAGCTGTTGGGGCTCAGGTAAGCCGTAAGAGTTAAGACGATGGTCACATAGCAAACACAGAGTTGCGTGTTCGATTCCCTCCTGGGCAAAAGGAATTTATTTAGTGACGAACTCATGAAATCCTTAGTCCCACCCTGGCTACAAAAGACTGTAGGAAAGATAACACTTCCCAATGGGCCATAGTAGCAAAAAATGGCGTTAATAAATAATTTTCATAAGTTTACATGTAAATATTTAGTTGTATTTGTCTGTTAACGCTGTAGCGGTCGCTATACAAAAAAAAGTCCGTCACGTAAACTAAACAGATATCCCAAGTGAAGTTTTACAATAGAGAAATCTGCATACTGGTAACACAACACCACCGTGAGTAAATACAATCGGTAATGAGAAATCCTTCAGTTAATTTTAATAAATTCCCAACGGAAACGGCATCTGAATTGTAAGAATAATTATTATTTTAATAACTCAAATTTTAGTCGTCCAACAACTAAAGAAGGGGGGGGGCGGATGAACAGAAAACATATTTCCATAAATCTCACAAAGTAAAAGCTGAAACGACAGGTAAGGTTAGAAGAAGCTTCCACCAGACCCGAAGAGTTACGGAACCGGCCGAACAATACCCGACCACATGTCCCACAGACTTAATAAAAATGCAAATATCTTGGCTAATATTCAAGATAGAGAATAAATGTATATAACAATATTTATAGTAAATTTAATTTGCAATAAGATTGGTTATACAATTGTTCAATCCGATTCATAATAACTGAGATACTTTGAATTTTCGAAAATCCCCCCCTCTTAAACCCCCCCTCCCACTGGTCCGATTTCAGCCATTAACGAACTTGATCTGTCTTTCACATAAAACGGTTAAATATCGAGTTTCGTATCGATCAAACAAAAATTGCGACCTCTAGAGCGTTAACAGACAAGTATATATATATATATATATATATATATATATATATATATATATATATATATATATATATGATTTTGAAAGGACCTCATTTTAATCATCTCCTGGGTAGGATCGATGGACATTTAAAGAAAGTTTGTCCTTAAGGGAAATCTGCTAATAAATCTGTATATAAGATGACTTTCCCTTGAGGGAAATCAGTTATTGAGGTTGGACTCATGACGCCATTTATAGACACATTTGTCCAAATTCCCATTGATCCTATCCAGGAGATGACGAAAACTGTTAAAGTCATGCGACTTGAAAGTTTAATATCAGTTACTCATAGTAATGCTTTTGAATTTCAGGTCCAATTAACTTTATTTCAACCACGCTCATACGAAAGTACAAGGTAAACACACTTGGAACTATTACTTTTAATTTATCATTGATCGATCATCATCAAACGTGTTTCCTGTTCACGCAATGTTTTTTATTTTAATTTCATCTCACCAAAGTCAAAGTAAAACCAAGATCTGTACATTGATTTCCCTTATAGCGTATGTTCTTGCGTTGACACAGTTTTAAGATGGTTTCCCTTAAATAGAGGGGGTTTGCTTAGTTTTCTTAGTTTACAGCCACTGCGTCACGGACTTTTATTGCAATTACTTTGACCTTGAAATAAAACTTACAAAGAAAATCCCCGTTGCAGAATTAATGAGAAGGGTTTATAGTCATTATCACTGAAGACAATGATAGTAGTAGTAGTGTTTGAAGTCTATTGAAGAACACCACTCGACAAACAACTTTCCAAAGCAAAGGAGTATTTTAACTAATACACATATAAGTAATGTTTCCTAAGTCTTTTTGGTTTGGAGTGTACGGATTTACGGAAGAGAAACAATGGACTCTTCAAGACTGGGAATACAATAGATTAGAAGTTTCGGAAATGTGTATTTGGCGCAGAATCACCCGATCAAGTGAAACTATAAAGAATCCGACGAAGGGCTTCTATATGAGGTAAGTGGAAGGAAAAAGCTTATAATGAGAGTAAAACCACTTGGGCATATCATAAGGAGTAACGACTTCATTACAAATATATTTGAAGGTAAGGTTCTTGGGCATAGGGGAAGAGAGAGGCTTCATAAATCCTTTTTAAAAACTTCAAGCATCTCAAGGATTTTTGTTAGTATAGTATGGGAGAGTAGGGTAATAGCGGGTAGTCGGGAGCAAAGCGGGTACCTCCTCTAAGCCGTTGTGTGTACTGCAGTCGGGCTGATAACGGAAGAACTACAATCCAACTTGGAAGAAGAAACAGCGGCTATTATGCCACATCGTTAGTCGTGCTTGTTCAATTCAATTTTCGTGGAACCCGCTTATGATATTGGTGGAAAGGTTTTTAGATTGTACTGCGCTCCTATTCCAGTTAGAATACAGGCATGTAGTTCTCCTAGTAAAAGTTTTAATTACCTTTATTATAGCTCTAAGTCTTTAGTGTTTGGTATTATAGAATGACACTATGTTTTATTTAACCTTTACGTCTGGCGTAAAACCGGGTATCAGCCAAGGGGCAAAACCGGGTAGTACCCGGTTGGATTCAGTGCTCCCATATTCATGGTTGGGCCCATCAAAGCTGCTCTGAGGCTCAAGAGGAACATGACGATTTTACTTGCGACTTGTGCATTTCTCCCAAAAAATGTAATGGTAAAATAGTAGTGGCAAAGACTGTTAAATTTGCTTAACTCTAATAGAATTGCCTGCTCCTTTACTTATTTCAATGTTTTAGTACATCAAACAACATTTTTTATTATAAATAAAACATTAATTTGATTATAAGTCTTTACTTTTTTATTTTCCCATAAGAAAAACTCATGGACCCGGTTTTACCCTACTAGTGGGGGGGGGGTAAATTTAAATAAAAAAAAGTAGGGTAAATTTAGATTTTTTTTTGAACCTGTAGTTATGTCAACAGATAAGTAGACTTTATTCCAACAAAACTTTACTTATTCCTGGTTAAAGCTGTGGTTTCTGGAAGCCTTCAAACCTTAGCTATCTGGTTTTACCTCATTTTCCCTAATTTGAAAAGTGCAGTTTCCGAAAGAAAAGAAAGGTTGCAAGGTCCTCACTTTTAGATCATGATGATGTATAGTCATAATCGAGTTGTAGGAATTCACACAAAACAAATGGTGTTGGCCTAACTGATTCAAATTCCTCAGAAAAATAGAAAAGAGTCTTGTGGGCATTAAGGAACATTGGCGATTTGATGAGTATAAACTGGTTTATGATTAGACTAAGTGCGTTTACCTCCATTCTGACTGGCTCTCACAAATACCGGCTTTAATCAAAATATAACGGCAATTCTGTGAAAGGGTTCTCTTGAAATACAACTGTACTGCGAGGTGGGTCCAGGGCCTCAGGTTAACCATGGGAGTTAAGGCGTTTGTCTTAATCTCTCTCAGCTTGTAAAGCTTGAGTAGTGAGTTGATTCCTGTCTGGACAATAGAAATTTACGTAGTGACGAATTCATTTAATAAAACTCTTAGGCCAACCCTGGCTATAAAGGAGTGGTAAACTGTAGATAACCCTACCCGATTAGCCATAGTAGTACAAAGTGGATGCTAATGAAAAATATATATTCATGTAAAATTTAGTTATCTTTGCCTATTAACACTGTAGGGGTTGCACATTTTTTTGAAAATCAATCTAAATATTTGATGTTTTTCCTTTGAGGTAAACCAGCTATTGATGTACTCATGACGCGTTTTTCGAAAAAGCTACTCAAAGTTCATCGATTCTACCTAGGAATGACTAAAATGAGGTGCCTTCGTTCAAAATTATAAGTAAGAGTGTGAATACACACACACACACACACACACACACACACACACACACACACTTGTTAATTACCGCTCTCCTCTATTATAAGTCGGTTCGAAAATTTGTAAATAATCAATGTTGAACTAAATATAATGTTCTACATTGAAATTTATACTTATTCTCTATCTCGAATATTAACCGAGATGTTTCCATATTTAGTAGATTTGCATTTAGGGGTATATATATATATATATATATACCGTCAGAATGTTTGTTTGGTCGATACCAAATTCGATATAAAAATATTTTCTTTTAAAACCACATCTCTTGTCCAGATTAAATTCCAATTCCAAAAAAGTCCGTCACGCATGGCTTGCGTAAACTAAGCAGATTTTCCATTTGAAGTTATACAATAGAGAAATCTCCATACGAGAGCCCAACAGTAACGGCCGAACTAGCTTTTGGCGGGAAACACTCGTCCGTTACACTTTACAAAAATGCAAATATCTCGGCTAATATTCAAGATAGAGAATAAATGTATAGAACAATATTTATAGTAACTTTAATTTGCAATAAGATAGGTTCCATACAATGTTTTGATCCGACGTATGGTAACGGAGATATTTCGAATTTTCGAAAATCCCTCCCTCTAAACCTCCCCCCTCCCACGGGTCCGATTTTAGCCATTAACGAACTTGTTCTGTCTTTTTGCATAAAACTTTTAAATATCGAGTTTGGTAACGATCACCAAAAATTGCGACCGCTAGAGCGTTAACAGACAAATATATATATATATATATATATATATATATATATATATATATATAATTTTGAACAGACCTCATTTTCGTTATCTCCTGGGTAGGATCGATGGACATTTGAAGAAATTTTTCGAAAATCGCGTCATGAGTACGACCTCGATAGCTGATTTCCCTCAAGGGAAATCTGCTAATAAATAATAGACTAAGAGATGAGATCACCAGATGAAACCACCTAAAATGTGTTCTGTTTCCTAAGCCCCTACTTAACAGACTTTTTGTTAATAGTCGACACAGACGTTTCACGCCAATACAATATACAACGATGTCTTACTTCAGTTCGACTTGCACTTAGATCGACGGCTACCTCCGATTTAAAATGGATGCTTTAATATCAGAGCTCATCTCCATCTCGAGGGGAGAGAGAGTGAGACGGAGAGCACCGCGGCACTCTTTGAGGTGCGGCCGACATGAAACCGCAACACAATCGGGCGGAATTGAACGGTAGTAAAACCGATGAAACATTAGGACACCGGACAGCCAATCAACCGATGGCACGGACAATAAACCAATATGGACTGACGTTTAATCTCGGAGTGCCTTGGCGGTCAGGCGCTTTATTGGTCCTCCGGCCTGGATAAATTTTATCTCAATTTACCAGCTGACTGTTGCTGGTCTCATTCCAAACCGTGAAATGCTCACCGTAAAATACTGTCTAGGAATGGTACTGCAGCATATCGTCCATATACCTTACGGTGGATTGAATAGCCCCGGGCAACCGTTCCTATTAAACTCAAGAGCGGCGGTACATCCGAAGGTGCATCACTAACGTCTTAACGGCTAAAAGAAATAGTCCGTCACGCAGGGCCTGGGTTAACTAAACAGATTTCCCACGTGCGCCAAGTATTAGCATTTATCTCAAAACGTAAAAATTCAATGAAAACAATATTTGGAATTTAGGATTCAAATTAAATGCTTCAGAAGACAACAGGTTATTGCTAATATGACATGAGTAGGATGGGAGGGGTTTGCTGAGGGTCGAAAACAACAAAAATGTCCGAAATGCAGGGGCTGCGTATACTAAGCATATTTCCCTCGTGATGTTTAACAAAATATGAAGGTAACGCAACAACACCGTCCATTCAAGTGAATAAATACAAACAGGTGTGCCAACTTCTCACAGGAAAGAAAAACAATTACGAAAATATATCAGAATATAACATATAAATTTAATTGAAAACTATTTACTATATCTAGTACTGGAATTTACAATGGATCGGAATAATTTTTATCTCAATCAATCAAATTTTACTAGACCAAGAACTTAAGAAGGGGGGCAATATAACATATTTTCATTTATCTCATTTACGAAAGGTCTCTTGAAAACAATTTATGGTATTTAAGCTTCCAATAATGTGGTTTATTACATAACAGAGTATTGTTTATGTAACATGAGTAGAAGTGGCGGTTTGCTGAGGGCTGAAAAATGCAAACATCTCTGTTAATATTCAAGATAGAGAACAAATGTATAGAACACTATTTATAGTAAATTTAATTTGCAATAAGATTGGTTTTATATAATTCTTTAATCCAACGTATTGTAACGGAGATATTTCAAATTTTCAAAAATCTCATCTCCTGGGTAGGATCGGTGGACATTTGAAGACATTTTCCGAAAATCGCGTCATGAGTACGACCTCAATAGCTGACTCCTCTTAAGGGAAATCTGCTAAAATTCTATCTAATATCTCGGTTAATATTCATGAAAAAAGAAATATATGTATAACTATATTGGTACCACTAAGGAAACTCCTTTCGTTCTGATATAACACCTTCTGATGCCATCACAAATTCTCTCTCTGTATTTAAAAAACCCGTTGAGTAGTCGGAGTCGGGGGGGGGGGGGCGTTACCGAAGGCTGAAAACGTAGTATGAATGAATCGCTTAACACTTGAGTTAAGAAGAAGTGTATATAACAACAATTGTAGAACATCAATATTTTAAAAAGTTTGGTTCTATAACATTTTTCCAACCTACTCATAATAACGGATACATTTTGAATTTTCGAATTTCACTCGATACCCCCTTATTGCTCGACCGATATCTGACATTAACTAATATAATCTTTAGTTTTGATTGAAACGTTTATATACCGAGAACGGTACAGATCAAATAAACATTTTCGAGTTAAGAGCGTAAAATTTGAATTGCTGTAGCAGTTTTCCTTCGTCAAATTGTTCTTTAATCTTTGTATGTTTGTCTGCTACTACTCTAGACCCCAATTCTCCCTGGCTCTGCCTTAACCAATGCTCAACGCTAGCAAACTTATTTTGAGACATTTTAATGACTGCCTGCATTCCAAGGTCTGAGAGGCGTATGGCTGTGATGACAGACTCACCCCCAGCAGAGTGTCTGATACACAGATCTGTGGACGCCATCAGTAAATTCTGACTTAATTAAAATAATATTTAATTAATGAATTAATAAGACGATTTATTTTATGGAAGTTACCCATGGATGGTAAAAAGAGAAATGATGTATCTTTTAACATCAGCAATGGAGTAACCGATTGACGATTTAATTGTTAGAAAGAGTGAACCTATGTTAGCAGATCTTATTAGACCGAATAAGGTAGGAAAAGATGCAACCTTAGACGTTGCCCATTCCTCGGAAATGGCTGTCTGATTTAAACTTCGGAGAAACTTGAAGTTTGGATTCACAAGATCGTTTAGTTGCTCCGTTTGACTGTATTGAACTACTAATTAAAGAGCACTAAGCTGTTATGCTGAAGGAACTAGAAAACAAGGTCGGTGGCATAATGAGGTGAAGGAAGACTCATAGAATTGGGGACCGCGATTACAGAATCCTGAATGGAAATGGTGTGGAATGAAGAAGCTGGTTTCATTTAAGTACACTGGTTTTGAAAATCATTTTCAAAGCAGAATTGGTCAAATCCTGAGAGCTAATACAATAAGAGTTTGATTATGGGCTCATGAATATAAGGATAGGAATTCTTGGGAGATAATAGGATTGGACTTTATTTACGCTCTGATAGCTAATTGGACAGCAATTGGATTATGCTCTAAGAGCTGTTAGGATAAGAGTATGATTATGTTCTGGGAGCAAATAGGATAGGAGAGTGATTATATGCTGATAGCAAATAGGATAGGAGTTTGATTATGTGTTGAAAACTAATACCTTAAAAGTTTGATTATGTTCTGTGTGTTATTAGGGTAGTGGTTATGTTCTGATAATTAATAGAATAGCTGTTCGATTATTTTTTTGGGAGCTATGAAGATAGGAGTTGGATTATGCACTGAGAGATAATAGGAAAGTAATTGGATTATTTTTTGTCGGTGGATAGGATAGCAATTGTATTATGTTCTAAGAGCTAATAACATAGACGATGGATTATATGCTGATAGCTAATAGGATAGAAATAGGATTATTCTGGGGACATAATAGGATAGGAGTGTGATTATATGCTGATAGGAAATAGGATAGGAATTGGATTATTCTGGGGACACAATAGGATAGGAGTGTGATTATATGCTGATAGCTAATAGGATAGGAATTGGATTATTCTGGGGACACAATAGGATAGGAGTGTGATTATATGCTGATAGCTAATAGGATAGGAATTGGATTATTCTGGGGACACAATAGGATAGGAGTGTGATTATATGCTGATAGCTAATAGGATAGGAATTGGATTATTCTGGGGACACAATAGGATAGGAGTGTGATTATATGCTGATAGCTAATAGGATAGGAATTGGATTATTCTGGGGACACAATAGGATAGGAGTGTGATTATATGCTGATAGCTAATAGGATAGGAATTGGATTATTCTGGGGACACAATAGGATAGGAGTGTGATTATATGCTGATAGCTAATAGGATAGGAATTGGATTATTCTGGGGACACAATAGGATAGGAGTGTGATTATATGCTGATAGCTAATAGGATAGGAATTGGATTATTCTGGGGACATAATAGGATAGGAGTGTGATTATATGCTGATAGGAAATAGGATAGGAATTGGATTATTCTGGGGACACAATAGGATAGGAGTGTGATTATATGCTGATAGCTAATAGGATAGGAATTGGATTATTCTGGGGACATAATAGGATAGGAGTGTGATTATATGCTGATAGCTAATAGTATAGGAGTTTGATTATGTGTTGGAAGCTAATACCTTAGGAGCTTGATTATGTTCTGTGGGATTATTAGGGTAGTGGTTATGTTCTGATAATTAATAGAATAGCTGGTCGATTATTTTTTTGGGAGCTATTAATATAGGAGTTGGATTATGCACTGAGAGATAATAGGAAAGTAATTGGATTATTTTTTGTCGGTGGTTAGGATAGCAATTTTATTATGTTCTAAGAGCTAATAGGATAGAAATTGGATTACTCTGGGGACATAATAGGATAGGAGTGGGATTATATGCTGATAGGAAATAAGATAGGAGTTTGATTATTCTGGGGACACAATAGGATAGGAGTGTGATTATATGCTGATAGCTAATAGGATAGGAATTGGATTATTCTGGGGACACAGTAGGATAGGAATTGGATTATTATGGGGACACAATAGGATAGGAGTGTGATTATATGCTGATAGCTAATAGGATAGGAATTGGATTATTCTGGGGACACAATAGGATAGGAGTGTGATTATATGCTGATAGCTAATAGGATAGAAATAGGATTATTTTTCGGGAGGTAATATCATAGGCGACGTATTATGTTCTGAAAGTTGTTAGGGCAAGAGTGTAGTTATGTTCTGATAATTAATAGGAGAGCAGTTGGTTTATTTCTTGTTTGCTTATAGGATAGGAGTTTGATTATGTACTAAGAGATAATATGAAAGTATTTGGATTATTTTTTGGTGGCGGATAAGATAGCTATTGGATTAGGTTCTATGAGCTAGGATTATAGGCTGATACGTATATAATATGGTGGGAATTGGATTATTTTTGGGAGCTAATAAGCACTTTTGATAATATGCTGATACATAATATGATAGTAAGTGGATTATGTATTGCTTGATAAAAGACATGCAAAAGGATTATTTTTGGTTGAATTATAGGAAAGCAGTTTGATTATGTTTTGACATATAATAGGAAAGTAATTGATTATTTTCTTAAGGCTAAGTGGATAGGAGTTTGAATATGTGCTGATAGATAATAGGGTAGTAAATAGATTATTTATTGGGAGCCATTAGGTTAGTATATAGATCATCTGCAGATAGGTAATAGGAAAAGATTTGGTTTATTTTTTGTAGCTAATAGCACGAGAGTTTGATTATGTGCTGACAGATAATAGGAGAGTAAATGTATTATTTACTGGGGGCTAGTGGGATAGAAGTTTGATTGCTGTTTTGCTTGATAAAAGACACGCAAATGTATTATTTTTGGTTGAATTATAGGAAAGCAGTTTTATCTTGTTTTGAGAGATAATTAGAAAGTAATTGGTTATTTTCTTAGGGCTAATAGGATTGGAATTTGATTATGTTCTAATATCAGATAGAATAAGAATCGGATTATATTCTATCAGCAAATAGGATACAAGTTGGAGGATTTTTTGATACCCAGATTCAGATAATTTTCTCTCAGCAAAAAGGATATGTGTTTTTTTCGTCTTCTGTGAATTTATATGATATAAATTGGGCTGGTCCTGAGGACTAACATGATTGCAGTTGGATTATTTTTTGGAACAACCAAATATACATTGTAATTAATATTATGTGTCACTGTCAAGTGTTTGTGGATATAATGATGAAGTAAACGGAAAATCTGTAGAAACTCCTATAAATATTTAATGAATAGATTAATATGTTAATTTATTTGCCGAAGGCGCACAAGGGCAAGGAATGGATGCAAGGACAGGAAACGAGTCACAGATTGAGGACTTAATTATTGGCAAAGGCGGACCGATGTTGGCGAGGATCTTATTGGAATGCAGAGAGGTAGAAGAGGATGCAACAAGAGGAGCAAAGAGCTACTCTCAACAAGTGTAATAGCTGTAGCAAATCAGGAGGAGGAGTTCCGCTTTACGATTATTTCCACCTGAGACATTTTATTTGTTGGCAATAAGAGGCCGTATTATGGTGTCGATTGAGCTAAGATACGACCGTGTCCGGGGACTACTGCCGCTGGTACACCCACGCTACAGCTTCCCACCTAACTCCGATGTACTGAGGTTAACCAGCACTGTGCGCAGTCGTCTAGGAATCTGGATCTTATGGGATGGGTCAAGTCCCTTTGGGAAGAAATGGAAATTTCAGAAATTTTTTATTGGAACAAAGGTTAAGAATAGAGAGAAGAGAGGGTTTCTCCTGAGAGCTAACACGATAAGAGTTTGGTTATGAACTCATTAAAAAATAGGAAAGGAATCGGATTTTTTGCTGAGAGCTAATAGGATTGTACTTTAGTCATATCTGTCGATGCATACCTTCAAGTACACTTGGCAAGTGCTTTCGACGCAAATGCACCGTTTAGAGTAATACTGAGTACTTTGAGTACTAGACGGCTTAAAGATGGTGCCATCGCATCGAAAGCACAATGCCAACTGTACTCGATCATCAGCCAGTGATGATGGTCTTCACCTACAGATATGGCTATAGTATCATCTATACTGGCGGTTCCAACCCTTTATTTGATTTACCGTACCAATTAATTTGGTAATTTGGATTGATGGTTTGATTATGTACAGAAATTTGATTATGTTATAGGAGCTAGTAAGATAGGAGATGGATTATGTTCTGGAAGCTAATAGGATAGGAGTTGGATTATGTTTTGGGAGCTAATAGGATAGGAGTTGGATTATATTCTGGAAGCTAATAGGATAGGAGTTGGATTATGTTTTGGAAGATAATATTATAGGAGTTCGATTATGTATTGGGAGCTAATAGGATAGGAGTTTGATTATGTTCTGGAAGCTAATAAGATAGGAGTTTGATTATGTTCTGGAAGCTAATAAGATAGGAGTTTGATTATGTTCTGGAAGCTAATAAGATAGGAGTTTGATTATGTTCTGGAAGCTAATAAGATAGGAGTTTGATTATGTTCTGGAAGCTAATAGGATAGGAGTTTGATTATGTTCTGGGAGCTAATAGGATAGGAGTTTGATTATATTCTGGAAGCTAATAGGATAGGAGTTGGATTATGTTTTGGGAGCTAATAGGATAGGAGTTGGATTATGTTTTGGGAGCTAATAGGATAGGAGTTGGATTATATTCTGGAAGCTAATAGGATAGGAGTTGGATTATGTTTTGGAAGCTAATAAGATAGGAGTTTGATTATGTTCTGGAAGCTGATAAGATAGGAGTTTGATTATGTTCTGGAAGCTAATAGGATAGGAGTTTGATTATGTTCTGGAAGCTAATAAGATAGGAGTTTGATTATGTTCTGGAAGCTAATAAGATAGGAGTTTGATTATGTTCTGGAAGCTAATAGGATAGGAGTTCGATTATGTATTGGGAGCTAATAGGATAGGAGTTTGATTATGTTCTGGAAGCTAATAAGATAGGAGTTTGATTATGTTCTGGAAGCTAATAAGATAGGAGTTTGATTATGTTCTGGAAGCTAATAGGATAGGAGTTAGATTATGTTCTGGAAGGTAATAAGATAGGAGTTTGATTATGTTCTGGAAGCTAATAAGATAGGAGTTTGATTATGTTCTGGAAGCTAATAAGATAGGAGTTTGATTATGTTCTGGAAGCTAATAAGATAGGAGTTTGATTATGTGATGATAGATAATAGGAAAGCAATTGGAATATTTTTGGGACCCAATAGGATAGGAATTCGATTATGTGCCGTTAGATAATATCATAGGAAATAGATTATTTGTGGATGCTACGTCCCTTTGGGAAGAAATGCTTCGCGAATCCTGGTTATAACTTGTCCAGATTGAAATGAGGTAATGAAAAAAAAGAGAATAACATTGCTGCTTTAACTAAGCAGATTTCCCTCGTGCTGGAATGACACAATAAGTAATGTCACCCACCACTAAATGCTCATATCTTATCTATTTCTAATTGTAAGTCAAAATTCTATGAGTAGTAGTGGGGGTTTATGTAATAATTACTACTACTAATTAATTAATTAGTACTAAAAACTCATATACTATTTGCATTAAGAAAAAGCGTATAAAACTACAAATGTGGAGCATCAATAGTTTAACAGGATTGGTTCCGTAAAATTTTTCAATTCAACTCATAGTAAACGAGTAGGCTTCAATAATGATGTAATCATATAACGTATTTGCATGCACCGCACACAGTAAAAATCCAATGAATCTGATATTTGGTATTATAGCTTCCAACAAAGTGGTTCGTGATATGACAGCTTATTGTTAATATTACATGAGTAGGAATGGAGGTTTACTAAAGCCTGAAAACTAAAAAATACAAATATCTCAGTTAATATTAAATAAGACCGGTGCTATTCAATTTTTAGATCCAATGTTTAATGAATATGTACGTTTTTAATGAATATCATTCGAAAGGTCTCTTGAAAACGATATTTGGTATTTAAGCTAAGAACAAAAAGGTTCATGATATGACAGCTTATTGTAAATATGACACGGAGTGGGGGCTTACTTTAGGATTAAAACTAAAAAATCTAAATGTCTCGTATAATATCTATGATAGAGAAAATATGTATACAACATCATTTATGGGTATTTTAATTTCCCATTAGATTGGATATTTACAATTTTTCGATACAACTTATAGTTACGCAGAAACTTTAAATTTTCGAAATTCTCACCTCCTCTAAACCCCCTGCCATTGTTACGATTTCAGTACAGATTCAATCTCATAACATTCTCCAGTAACTCTCCAGTGACCATTACTTTGGAATTTACAATGGAATGCTTTACTTTTAATGACAGATTCTTATAGACAATCAAATTCAAAAACGAGTTTATATTGGTGTTTTTTTTTTTGTTTTGACGCATACTTTAACCGTAAAATGCACACATCTTCATTTCACCAATGGTACGTTTTATTGAAAAATGTTAAGACAAAAATTGTAGCCAACAAAATTATCTTTGAAACAAGGCTACGAGTAAAGGAATGGATTCTGATATTTAAAAATAATATCTAATACGAAATAACGAAAAAGTTTAAAACGGAAGTAAAACGCCGTAAACAATTGGCCTGTTGAGGAAAAGCTTTTATTTTATAGATACAATTCACAATTAAGATAAAAAGTCCGTCGCGCATGGGCTGCGTTAACTAAGCAGATTTCAGACGTGCGTAACTTATTTGCATTTATCACAAAACGTAAAAGTTCAATGAAAACAATATTAGGTATTTAGGCTTAAAAAAAAAGTGTTTCCTAATATAACAGCATATATAATATTTTTCAACGGGCCTTATTTTCATTACCTCCTGGGTAGGATCGGTGGAAGAAATTTTTCAAAAATCCAATAATGAGTTCCCTAAGGAGAAATCTGCTAATATGCTGAATAAGTGTATAACTGTATGGATTATTTAAAACTCCACTACTTTTAATTTAATTATTTAATTCACTATTAGAACCTTGATTTGTTTTTTTTTTGGTTGTAAATAATTTATTCATTGTATTAAAAAAAATTGTCGTTATGTATCGAGCACATGTTCGGTACAAATGGATGACAAATAAACTCCCCTCTTGTAGGGTTACTTCAGGAGAGACATAAATAAAAAAATATATACGAGTAGTCATAAACAAACACAAATTCCCCGACCATGCACAATCAAACAAGACACTCATTACATACAGATCAGCACACGCACCCACTACAAGTACACCACACTTCAATCATTCCAATAATAATATGTATATATATATATATACATATATATATATATATATATATATATATATATATATATATATATGTTGGGTCACTATCAGGTGATGATAAGTATTATGTGTTGTTTCTGATAATCAGCTGACATATGAGTCCCTCCACATTTGTGCCCTTTGGTATCCTCCAAACCTTAGCATCCTCCAGGTGCTGCGTCACGATCGGCTAATGACCAGCATCTTCTGCCATCGATGACCTACAGCCTTTGCTCAGATCCTGAGCCACGGTTTGGTTGGCCTTTGAACCAGGAGCCTTGCCAGGGGCAGCCAGCACGAGCTTGCTACCGCTTCCATTGTCCAGACAATTAAAAGTTGGCGTGCCCTCTCACACTTAGTAATAATGAATAGGTCTCATTAAAGTGGTACACAAACAGCGGGACACCATCTGATCTGATAGGGACGAGTTCGCGCCTACATACCTGTGTACCTCGTTAATAGCTTGTGCGCAAACCACCTCATCTTGACGACACATACCCACACCCCCTACTACAGTCCTCACTACCGATATATGTGAAAAAGCGGTTCTTTTTAGAAGAAGCAGTTACTGAAAATACAAAAAGGTCTGTCATTACTCACAGAAATATCTTTTGGATATTTCGAATTTTGTCTGTCTGCATCTCCTTCAGTCTCTTCACTACATTGCTAAGATTCTAGCAAAGGGAAAGGGTCGTCCTTTATGGCTATCCTCTTTTTAATTCATTCTGCCGAAGTTAAATACAAAATATACTTCGTCGAAAAGGTTATTTACGAAATATATTAAAGCAAATTGAAACCTTTGTCATATTCAGGAACCTCCAACTGTGTTGGATTGAACGACAATGATCAGTGATTGTGGTGCTCGGCTGCGGAAAGATCACCTTCGCGAACCTATACCTACTGAAAAGTACTAATTGCTTGCAGACAATGGGCGTAATGGTGATCCGTAATATGATAGGAGTTTGATTATGTTATGGGAGTAAATTGGTCATGGGTTTAATGTATTATGGAAGATAGTAGGATAGGAGTTTATGTTCTAGAAGCTAATAGTATAGGACTTTCATTATGTTCTAAAGTCTAATAGGATTGTATGTTTGATTATCTTCTGGAAGCTAATAGGATAAAAGTTTGATTATATCATAGAAGCTAATTGGATAGGAGTTTTATTATATTCCGGGGGTTAATTGGACATGGGTTTGATGTGTTATGGATGCTAGTAGGATAGGAGTTTATGTTCTAGAAGCTAATGGTATAGGACTTTCATTATGTTCTGGAAGCTAATTGGATAGGAGTTGGATTATATTAAAGAAGCTAATTGGATAGGAGTTTGATTATGTTTTGGGAGCTAATAGGATAGGAGGCTAATTATATCATGGAAGCTAATAGGATAGCACTTGGATTATGTTTTGGGAGCTAATAGGATGAGAGTTTGATTATGTTTTGTGAGCTAATTGGATAGGAGTTTGATTATGTTCTGGAAGATAGTAAGATAGTAGTTTGATTATATTATGGAAGTTAATAGGATGAGAGTTTGATTATGTTTTGTGAGCTAATTGGATGGGAGTTTGATTATGAACTGGAAGATAGTGGAATAGGAGTTTGATAGTATTATGGAAGGTAATAGGATAGGAGTTTGATAAGATTTTGGGAGCAAATAGGATAGGAGTTTGATTACATTATGGACCCAAATAGGATAGGAGGCTGATTATATCATGGTAGCTAATAGGATAGGAGTTTGATAAGATTTTGGGAGCAAATAGGATAGGAGTTTGATTACATTATGGACCCAAATAGGATAGGAGGCTGATTATATCATGGTAGCTAATAGGATAGGAGTTTGATTATATTCTGGAAGATAGTGGGATAGGAGTTGGCTTATATTATGGAAGGTAATAGGATGGGAGTTTGTTTATGTTCTAGGAACAGATAGGATGAGAGTTTGATTATGTTTTGGGAGCTAATAGGATGAGAGTTTGATTATGTTTTGTGAGCTAATTGGATAGGAGTTTGATTATGAACTGGAAGATAGTGGAATAGTAGTTTGATTGTATTATGGAAGGTAATAGGATGAGAGTTTGATTATGTTTTGGGAACTAATTGGATAGGAGTTGGATTATGTTTTGGGAACTAATTGGATAGGAGTTGGATTATGTTTTGGGAACTAATTGGATAGGAGTTGGATTATGTTTTGGGAACTAATTGGATAGGAGTTGGATTATGTTTTGGGAACTAATTGGATAGGAGTTGGATTATGTTTTGGGAGCTAATAGGATGAGAGTTTGATTATGTTTTGTGAGCTAATAGGATGAGAGTTTGATTATGTTTTGTGAGCTAATAGGATGAGAGTTTGATTATGTTTTGGGAGCTAATAGGATGAGAGTTTGATTATGTTTTGTGAGCTAATTGGATAGGAGTTTGATTATGTTCTGGAAGATAGTAAGATAGTAGTTGGATTATGTATTGGGAGCTAATAGGATGAGAGTTTGATTATGTTTTGGGAACTAAGAGGATAGGAGTTGGATTATGATCTTGAAGATTGTACGATAGGAGTTCAATTATATTATGGAAGGCAATGGGATGGGAATTTGTTTATGTACTGGGAGAAAATAGGATGGGAGTTTGTTTGTGTTCTATAATCAAATAGGAAAGGAGTTGGATTATTTCCTGTGAGGTAATAGGATAGGAATTTAGACATTTCTGATCTATAATGGTGAGCTATATTTGGTCAAAAAAAAAATTAATGTGGTGAAATGGATTAGGAAGACCAAATGTCTAACACTGCAATTAAAAAAAAAAATATGAATAAATTCAAACGAATGTTTTTATGATCATTAATTATGATAAATAAGTTATGAATAATAATAGTAGAAGAATAGAATAACAATATATAATCTACTGACAGAATGAGACAATTAATCAGCTCTTGATTATGATTTGAATCTTAAAGGGAATATTCAGTACATTGACTTATTGCAGGCAGTGAATAAAGGTCACACAAGGGTGAAAACTACTAATGATAAGATTGTCGAAAGTGCCTTGCCAGTTATTAAAAAAAGAAATCTCTGAAAAAACGGCGTCTTTTTTAATCGCATTTAATGTCCAGAGTTTAAATGAATATTAATAAATTCATAGATTCTGAAGATTACAAAACTGTGATTGAGAATGTTGTACTTCTCTTTTCACAACATAATATCCTACATTTTCACATGTGGACTTGTCATGTTGGTTTTGTTTTTGAGTTCTATCTTTGTGTGTGTCAATTACTGGAATTATGTGGGCATCTTCCTTCTACAAGATAGATAATACTACAAGAACTACCTTCATATACATGGGCAAAATTATCTTCAAAATAATCAAACAGCCATAAAACCAAGAGCCAATTACTATCCGCCTCTTGGAAAAAGTGTATGGTAAACAGCCATTTTCTTTCCAGAGATATTTTAAGGGTGTTTATCCGTGGATACAGATATTATCGGAAGACTTTACGAGTCGATTCGCAGTAAAATGAAATTAGCAAAGTGGTAAATGGTTCTTGGCCACATTTACTGACAACTAAGTGGAATTACTAATAGTCAGTATAAACACAATTAAAATGTTACTGTCGGGTATATGAAGTCCTGCCATGTTTGTCGGAACTCATGATAAAAGGGGCATCCTCGTCCTTGTCCCTTTGATATCCACCCGCAAACCTCTTCTACGCTATTATCGCCACAATCAAAACTGCCTTACCTCGCTTTACTGTTTCATTAATGCACTTTACGCTTTTCCTATAATAGCTGGAGATGTTATAGTTTTTTTTCGCCATCCCATTTGTTTATTTATACCTTTGGATGTTGGTAAGTTTTGTGTAATTATAGCCGCATGAAGATTTCATAGTCTTGTATTCTGGCTGCTATAAAGTACTTCTTTCACTCCTTTGCAAGGACCAACTTCTAGGAGTAAACTGCCACGCCATTAGTGAGACTCTCGAGGCGCGATTACACCAATTATCTTTAATTCTGAGCATGTTCTCCTTAAAAGGAACACCACAGGCGTTTCATTTTCTTCTCTTTCTACCGGGAATGCCTCGACAATCGTTCCTCAACTACATTGCACAAAGCACTTCACGATTAGAATCAGTTATGGAGATGACATGTAAAGACCACGTGCAAGCACTCGTCTATTAACAGTGCTCTTGCCATTGCCTTTTCGAAAAATATCTTTCAACAAGGGATTGAGTAAACTAAGAATATTTCCCACGAGCTGCAGATCTGACACCATCAATTCGGCATTTTTCCAGTAAATTGAAACATGAACTTCTAAAAGTTCAGCTAGACTCAATATGTTCAGTGGACACCCCAGAGTATGAATACACGAAAGAAGACGTCGGCAGATTCCACAACAAGTGTTAACCATCGTGTTGTAGGGAAATGAATATAAAATAGATTTTATTTTTTATAATCCTGACTGGCTTGTCAATGGAAGTAAATTGATTTGCTCTTGAAGAACTCTTACGTTTAATGCTTTTGCAGTTAATTTTAGTATATTTCCTTTATTCCCTCAGTATGTTTAGAACAACCAAGATCCATTGTCCTTGAAACCCGTTAAAACATATATTAAAGTTCTGTAGAATAGTAGTTCGTTAAACACTAAAATGTCTTTAAAGAATGAAATACAAAACATAAATTTCTCGCGCCTAAAATAGATACTGAATATTCGTATAGGCCATTTTTTGTTTATCACAAGAATCTACAATTTATGATCTTGCGAATGGTGAATATTTCGTTTTTGAATTTGGCCTCCCTTCGTGCACCAATTTGGCCTAGTTATTGTATTATACCAATGCTATGAAATTAATTTATAGTGAAACAATTGTATAAATTAAAAGGAGGTCAGATTAGTAATTTGATTTCAGGAGTGGGTCATAATTTGATGAAGCTTGAGTCATGGGGTCATTTCTCATGTGGGCAATAGGAATTTATTTAGTTACGAACTTGCTAAATAAACTCCTGGCCAGGAAATAATGGTAACCTATAGATCGCCGATTTTACGTTTTCATTGTCCAATTTACATCAATATTAATATATTATTTATTTATATTGTCATTAGGCACTGAACTCGCAGGGGTTATTTCCAAATTAATTTCATTTCCTACGGTTCTCCTTCTTTTCAAAGAGATCCGGTCCACTCGTGGTCCCTCCTTCAGCCTCGCCATCCTGTAACAAAACCCAAGAACACAGCAGTATCTTTTTAAAACCTATTTTATGTATAAATACTTATCTTACTGGCTTGTGTGCCCATACGTTATTAATATATTAAAATACGACAAGTCGTTAATGCAGAAGAATATTCGCAAAGTTCTCAGCTTCGGTGTGTAAGTGAAGTTTTGGTGTCTGTTGAGGTTAAGCTAAGTTGCATTTGCCACATCGTCCTCAAAATAGGTTCTATTGCTAGTTTCTTAAGGAAGAAGGCATTTTTTTGCTAATATATAGGCGCTATATTTTTTCTGTTTTCGTTGACTTGGTATGTTATTATTTTCTTTTAAAACTATGATATATTAAAAGAATAAAATATAAATGTATTTATTCATTACTATTATTTTTATTGTGCTCTTCACTTGTTGATTTACTTTTTTTTTTTTTGAGTGTGTGTTATTTGGTTTTTTTCTGGCAATTCTCGTATTAAGGGTGAACCTCCATATGTAAATACAAAAATGAAAAAAAATCATAAACACATTTCACTGTTGCTTTGATTTATTCTTCTCAGTTTACCCGTTGAGTCTTCTTGCATGCGCTTTGGATACATGGAATAGTGTTAGATAATTTGGAATTGTCAGGGCCCCGCTACCATATGTGCACAGTGTGCAATGCACACGGGCGCCTTCCTTTGGGGGCACCAAAACCAAGGGCCCAAAAAAATAAATAAATAATTTTAAAATAAAAGTTAAGAAATTAAATAGGATTAGGTATAAGTACACACGAAATTTTAGTAAATTAGTATAACGTCCAGTTACTGTCGATTCCTATGGCGATAAGGGGCACCAAAATCCATTTTTGCACACAGGTGCCAGTGAATTGTGCTACGGGGCCCCTGGGAATTGTGTTGCAGTGAAGCGAGTTTTGGGAAATGTTACTAAGAAGTCAGGCACAGTCACCCTTTCTATCGGATTTGTTATTAGCAGATTTCCCTTGAGGGAAATCAGCTATTGTTTTGATATGTCGACTGCATCAAACTAATCTCAATTGCTGTTGCTAAAAGCAATTATAAGAATGGTTTGGGATATATTAGAAAAATAAAGGGGTTTGGAAAAAGATCAAAGTAGGTTAGTGGAGTTCAAAAACTATTGGTTACTCCATGGGAAACTCTTGTCACATCCAATTCTGAGTAGCTACTACAGTGGTGTGGTACTGGGACCTGAGTCCTAGCTAATTTAGCAGTTCTATTAAGTTTCCTGGTCTGGTACAACAAGATACTGCAGATAAATGTGATCCTGCTGCAGTAGCAGCTTGCTGAACTACATCTGGTTAGCCGAAGCGCACTTCGCCCATTAATGGCTTCTTGTCTACAATTACTATATAAGGCCGAAAGGGGATGGGAATATCTGCGGTGTGTTTTATGTTGTGCTTCTGTGCCGTGGGAGGGAGGCAAAATAAAGGATAGCTACTTGGCGAGATGAGAAGAGAGAGAGTGCGTGTGTTTGTGTGCGTCTGCGTGTGTGTGTGTGTATGTGTGTGTGTGAGAGAGAGAGGGGGGAGAGGGACAGACGTCGCGTAGGGTGGTACACCTGACACCGGATACTCCCCCCTCTAGTGGAATGTGGTGGCAGACCTGTGTCCGTGTTTACAACCTCTGATAGGAGTAGAACGGTAGGCATACTGCTAGCTGATAGCGACCTGTCGTCCTGGAGCCACGCTACCACACTCCCAACTCCACTTTGTCCTCGGAATAATGCCAGCTATAAGTTATAAACAAGTATTCGCCGCATCCCAACGAGATTTATTGAGAAATACAGCGTGGCTTAGTTCCATCCCGACTAACAGGAAACCCTTTCCTCAATGAAACACCCCTTCACGCAGGTGATTCGTAAACTTAGCAGATTTCCCACCATCTGACAACGGCATTCTACAATTCCCAGTTAAATGTGCCTTAGTAAACAAACTTTCCAGTAGCAATACAGAGGTTTTCAAAGACACAAGACATAATCCACCCACGCTAAGAGTCGCAAGTCTGTGGTAGCCATGATCAGACTGCTGCAGAGGCTAGAACAGATTTTAGAAATCAGCTTTTGAGGTTGTACTCATGACCCGATTTTCGAAAACAAAAACAACTTTCCGTCGTCCTACCCAGGGCGGTCCGTTCCAAAGTTCTGGTCTGGTCGTTACCAATAAACAACACAAATATTTTATGTAAAAATTAAAAAACGAGTTCATTGTTCAAGACACTTTTGCTGACTGCTACCCATGACGTCAATGTTCTTTCCTAGCTCCCATCCATTCCTTTGCCTAGCCGCACCGATGCCTAGCTCCAGTTCCACGTGATTAAAAAAAGTCCGTCACGCAGGGGCAGTAATAACAGTTGTTATTGGGCAGATTTCTCTATTGTAAAACTTCTCGTGGGAAATCTGCTTAGCTTACGCAGCCCCTGCGTGACGGACTTTTTTGTTTTCGGGTTTCAGTAAACCCGTATTAAAAATAAGCTGCACTTTATTCACAAGCCCACACTTTAACACTTTATTCGAAGCCCAAATGCGAAATAATTCATTCATTCTCATTGAACATTTACTTTTTGAGATATATGCAAACACGCGACGACCGTAGGAAATATGCTTAGTTAACGCAGCTCCTGCGTGACGGATTTTTCTTGGCTGGGTTCCCTAACAATGGCTGAAACCCTTGAAAAACAACCACAACTTCTATAAAGAAACCTAGTCGGAAACATCCATACAATTTCATATGCAACATGTGTGAGGTGTGCGTGTGTTTGTGATTTGGTAGGATAAGATGGAGCTTTTTCGAAAATTACTTCATATCTACAACATCAATATCTGATTATACTTGAGAAAAATCTGGTAAACATGTTAAATTCATATGAGCATAAGGGTTGTAAGAATTACTACACAGAGTTTGACTTTTTAGTAATTCCTGTGTGCAATTGAGATCATTTTTTCTTGAGATATATGTTCTATTTTGGTGAGTTTAATGGATTTAAGCCTATTAGAGATCCTTGAACACGGGCAACCTGTGGAATGTCTGTAGGCTATATAAGGTACAAATGAAAACCCTTATGGGCCACAGTTAAAATTGACAGAACGGCAATAATTTGAAGGAATTAAAACGGAGGGACCGCGGGCAAGTACAAAGGGGCCGAATTGATGGAACTACTTGGAGCACTGGAAAATTGTACGTCTAATTGCAGGTCACCCTTGCGAGGAGGCGGCCAACAACATGGCGGGACGGGGAAAAACGAAGGTCTTGAAGAAGGGGCTTAAATGGCGTAAAATAGCTCGATCCGCAGACATGCTTCAATATCTCTCAATACCTTCAATGTTGTGTATGTCACGAGATATTTCACGCACGGCTGGGAGAGCACTTCGGAAGTCTGTCACGCAGGGGCTGTGAAAACTAAGCAGATTTCCCACGTACTTGCACGACACAATTCTGATCTATCCCACCACATTTATTCTCTATTTCCAAACAGAAATCCGATGAGCAGGAGTGGACAGTCAATGAAATCGATATTTAACAACGAATTTGGGTATATCTTACTTAGTAAAGATCGACCCACATGCACTCACTGTAACACAGTACTGACCATTAAACATCTCCTGACCGACTGCAGACTACGTGAACATCTGAACTTACCGAACGACTTACACGAACTATTAACAGAAGGTAGCCCACATATAAACACACTCTTAAACCACTTGAAGACAACCCACCTACCCCACTCATTTCCCAACGTTTTATATCTCTGTATAATACATTTTTAATCTTGTGTCTAGACTTCCATCACCCTCATGCCAGGATTTATCTCAAAATTTATAGTTTCACATAGCTGTATTTTAAAATTTCCTTAATTTTATTTCCATATATTCTACACTATGTTTTAATAATTTTGGAAACATTTTTTCTTTATTTTAAAATAAATTTTAATTTAGAGAATTCAAATAAATGGTACTGAGCGACATCGCCTAGTTGCGGAGCTCTTCAAATAAATAATCTAATCTGTTGATATTAGGTTTTTAAGGCCTTTTTTATTTTTATTTATTTCCTCAATGAAGTAACCCTTCAAAGAGGCAGTTTATTTCCTACAAGTACAATATGATAAAGGACATTAAAAGTATTTGTAGAATAATAACACATTTTAAAGAATATACACGTTTTTATTGTGCTAAAAGGTATAAATATATATAAAATTAATCTTAACTCCAATATATAAATTAGAACAGGGTATTTAAGGTTATTGTAAGACATTTCATAGTATATACGATTATGAGGGTGGAAATTAAAAATGCACAAATCATAATGTTAATATTAAAGATAGAGAAAAAGTGTAGAGAATAACATTTACGTGACACTAAATTTACAAAAAGATTGTTTTTACACAATTTTTCACAGACGTATAATGAAGAAATTCCCCTCACTACCCCCCCCCCCCCATTCCCCGATTTCAGCAGTTAACTGGACTTGATCTTAAGTTTTAGAAAAAATGTTTAATTACCGAGTAGAATTCATGAACTATAAAAAATTGTTTTATAAAAAAATGATGATTCAAATAAAACCTTTTGTGGCATTTTGCCTACTTTTGGAACACGAGTAGTGTAGTATTTATGAGTAGTTATTCAGTACTGAGAACTACTAAAATACAGAAATACGTGTTATAACCGAAGGATGGAAATGTTTAACTCCAAGTTAGAGGGGTAACTTTGTTTAGCCCTTCCAGAACCCATTGGACTAGTTTTGACATTTTTTTTAATAGTGTGTGCGTATATAAAGGAATTTGAAAGAACACGGTTTTTTTTAGAAAAAAATTAGAAGTAAATAAAATATAATAATATAATAATAAATAAATGCATCTATACATACATAATTGGACTAATAAATTATTAAAAAAATTAAATAATGCAAAGCAATCGAAGGAAGCTATAAATACAAATAAATAAAAAGTAAATTAATTAAATTGTAGCTCTTCTTCGATTTCTAATACAAAAATACTATCACTTCCAAAATCAATAAGAAATGTAATATTAATACGAATATGAAATTAAAATAAAAATAACGACCATTAAATATACGACATTTTAATAAAAACAAAATAAACGTAAAATATAATGTACAATTATTCATTAAGAAGATATCAACATCAATTCACATTCACGTATTTTATTAGACAGGTCTAATAAATAAATCCAATTGTAACATTGCCTAGGAAAACCATAATTTTCAACAACTAGCTTTTCCATGGGTAGCCATTTATATTTAATAAAAGTAAAGTAAATTTTACTGTTGTCATACCTGTCGGTGGAGACCGTCGTCACTGGCTGATGGTCGAGTACTGCTGGCATTGTGCTATAGATGCGATTCTAGCCCTTTATTTAAATTACTAAAGTAAATTTATTTTTCAGCAAATTACTGTATAATTATTTCAGAAATACATAATAATTTACCAAGTGCTTAGTATATATCGTTAGCACGAATGACTTATGATAAACCATTCTTCTATAAAAACATTTAAAATAAGATTGTAATAAAAATTTGTAATGATATTACACTATATTGATGATGATTAAAAAAAAAATAATAGTAACAGGTTAGCCATGTGAGTTAAAGCGTTGACATTAATCTCACATGATAAACCTAGAGTGACGAGTTCGATTCTCGCCTGGGCAATAGGAATTTATTTAGTGACGGAATTCATTAAATTAAACTCTTAGCCCTACCCTGGCTAGAAAGGGGTAGTAACCTGTAGATAACCAGTCCCAATTATCCATAGTAGAAAAAAGTTAATAAATAATTTATTTTAATAGTAACAGTAGTAGTGATTTCGTTATGTAAGATCATAAATCGACTGGAGTAAAAACACAAATGAAAGATGTTGGCGATATCTATCAGCATTCTTCAGATATTTATTCCAGTTAATGTAATCTCCGTTCAGGATGGCTATTACTTGACACCTGTTGAGAGTAATTGGGCTAATACTGCGAAGCGGAACTCAGTGGGTATTCAATTATTAACAAATTACGTTACTACTTAGGGAACAGTTGTTGTACATAAAGGAAATGCGATACAGATGCTTAAAGTTTATCTAGTATAAAGAGCTTTATAAAAAGGCATTATACTAATGCGTGCGGCCGCGGATTCCAGACGCTGGGCGAACGATAGGAATCGAGGTGTACTATTTTACAAGTTTTAGAGCCGGAATAAATAAGGCGGGAGAGGACGAAGCTCACGAGCTGGTGTGGGAAAGGGAAGGCACCTGCAGAAAGAAGGATCCTACCAACAACAGGAAGAGGCTATTGTTAGAGTTCAGTGATACAGAATCGATACGAAGCTATTGGGGCGTGTTCTCACTATCGATGGTAGACTCGACACGAACGATACAATCGCAGCAGGTCGTGGACTCGATGTATCGCCCACGCTCCCCATGTGTCCACACCTTTGTCACACCTAACCCTCAGCCCCTACTAGTTCTCTGCTTGTCCACGACGCTCTCCGCGTCTCTCTAATAGATTGTCCGTCCGCCGTTCGGGCCCTATTGTCCGTGCACTTCCAAATCGGACAGCCTAGCTGACTTCTCCATTTTGGACGTCGGAGTGTCCAGGCACGCTTCCCATGTATTTTACATAATGCTTTCCAGTAGCAATACAGAGGTTTACAATGACAGTGGACATAGGCAAACTACCGTAAAAGTCCGTTTGTGTGTGGTAGTCATAATCAAACTTGCTAGCTATTCAAGTGGCTATTAGCATATTTCTCTTAACCCTCGGTCGGGCGCGTCAAAAATATTCCGCCTTCGGGCGCGTGTATCTCAGAAATACAACCACAACCGTTTTTAAGGAAATACAGTTTTTCATATATATTTTGCACTAAAATGTTCAGTATGTAATTACAAATTATATCTGAGGAAGTATTTGTTTGAAAGAAGTAAATAATTTTCAAAATTGACACGTACTATAATAAAAAAAATCATGGTAGATAATATAACCAAGTTGGTAATAGATTCATTGTTATTAAAACCGTGGACAATAATTTTTAAAATATAATTAAAACATACAAATACCAAAAGAAATAGTTTAAATGCACATGTCTTAATTATTCATAATTCATTTCAGTTTGTGAACAATATAAACAAAATATCTCCATATAACTTCATTCAAAAATAAGTAGCACGAAATCACTTTTAGATAGGACTTATTAAAAATCATCTAAATTTTAATGTACCAATCCTTTGAAAAATAATACCCGTTTAATTATTATCTCTTTTGCAGAGCTACATTAGGACAAGGCGTGGAACGATGTTGTAAACAAATTTTGCTTTTGCAAAGCTCACAAGAATAATGAGTAAACCTACATATCTTTTCAGTTTTGCTTGGTTCACATCATTTGCTTTAGTTCGTTGTAGTGGAGGGACTTTTTTTTATGCTGTTCTGTACTTGAGTTCAACGTATGGTCCAATGAGTCTCTGTACTCGTCAAGTTCCGTCCCTAGTTCGGTTGGTAAACGTCTACTGTTGTCACTGCGTCATACAATATTTTCTTGAATAGGTTCTTCTGAAAGCTCATGTATGAGCAAAATAATAGAAAAAATGGTTTATATGGTTCCATTTAATAAAGAGAAAGTTAATTGATGTATATATTTATGAAATACTGATTTCAAAAAAACTTCCGAGATCGGGCGCGTGGTATCTAGGAGATTAAACTGAATGACAGGTGAAACACAGGACTCCATCAAACGCAGTGACACTACTGACCTTGAGGGGGGAGTCCTATAAAACACATAACTCGAAGCACTACACCACCACTCTCTGCTAGGAGGAGTGGCAAATATTTTTCTAGAAACCGTGTATCTGAGAGATCACGCGCCCGACGGAGGGTTAAAGTAAATGACGCCGATGATTCAATGAAAACTGTATATATATGGAGCGTCGGTGCAGGTTAAGACCTGGGTGCGTCTATCACTGCCGTCTGTCAGGGGCTGCGTAAACTAAGCAGATTTCCCACGAGAAGTTTTACAATAGAGAAACTTGTAACGGCAACTCCCACTTGCCCGATTTCAGCCATTAACGAACTTGACCTTTATTTTTACATAAAACGTTTAAATACCGAGTTTGGTAACGATCAAGCAAAAATTGCGACCGCTAGAGCGTTACCAGACAAATATATATATATATATATATATATATATATATATATATATATAATTTTGAACTTACCTCATTTTCGTCACCTCCTGGGTAGGATCGATGAACATTTGAAGAAAATGTTTACTTAACTTATTATGAACATAATATTCTTATAAGTTCTTCAAAGATTAATGACATGGGACACTAGTAAGAACACCTTAATTTCTCCTCAAACTTTATTCACAACTGCCCTAACTCTTTCGTAGCTTGTCTACCACCTCTCCATGGGCTCTTCCTTTTCAACAAATAATAACCTTAATTTTTTAAAAACTCAATGATAATTTAAGTCTACATTAACACATTAATAAACGTCTACCAAAATAATATACTATTAAATTTAATTGCATATTGCTTACTCACAATTCTGAAGTGTTCGTTCCTTCCATGATACGATGAGATCTACCCTTCCGCACAGTTGAGGTCGTTAAAAATGAGGTAACCGAAAGAGATTAAGCCAGCTGACTATAGATCGATTCTTTTTACGTTCAAACTTGAACTCGCTAATTTCGCGTCACACTTTAAAATCCATTATTTGGAGATACAATTTTGTAGAATATACGATTAAGATAATTAATTTATGTTTTTTTGTTTACTGTTTTTAGCAGATTTCCCTATAGAGAAATTAGCTATTGAGGTCGTACTCATGACACGATTTTAAAAAAATGTCTTCAAATGTCCATCGAATCAACCCAGGAGATGACGAAAATGAGGTCCGTTCAAACCTATATATATATATATATATATATATATATATATATATATGTGTGTGTGTGTGTGTGTGTGTGTCTGTTAACTCTCTAGCAGTCGTAATTTTTGTGTATTCGTCACCAAATGCGGTATTTAATCGTTTTATGATTAAAAAGAAAGACAAGTTCGTCTGAAATCAGACGAGTAGTAGGGGGGAATTTCGAAAATTCCAAATATCTCCTTTACTATACGTCGGATCGAAAAATTATATAAAACCAATCTTATTGAAAACTAAATTTACTATAAATATTGCTACATACACTTATTCTCTATCTTGAATATTAACCGAGATATTTGCATTTTTATTGAGTGTAACGAACTAGCTAAGGTCGCTTCTATTAATTTCCCCCGAAAGCTAGTTCGGCCGTTTCCGTAAGTGTTCGGCACTCGTATTGAGATTTCTCTATTGTATAACTTTACGTGGGAAATCTGCTTAGTTTACGCGGCTTCTTTTATCTTTCGATTTATTATTATTTCTTTCGTTATGGATTGGAACTTTTTCAATATTGAAAGTGTGTTTCTTGAAAATGGCATTAATGTTGCTCTAAACAACATTCGAGTAAGAACAAGTCAAAATCATTTCAGTTTTAAAGATCGTTCTGAGACAAGTTCTACAAACTCCTGGCGTTTCGAGTCCAATCCGGAAATCGGAGAATCTTGAAAGCCTGTGAAAGAATCCTGTTATTTATGTGAGAAGAAACAGCTCATCATCAGGGGCTGCATCACATGGATCTACATGGTTTTGGTCGGTTAAGGAGCCTGCTCTTCTCTCCCGGTAGGCCCCTGAAAAATGATTTCATAACTCAGGCAACTGGCGTTTACGTGCCCCTCTGGAAATTGAAAAGTATTAATCCTTAAGAGGACGTGATTAAAATAAACGAGGAGTGAGTAACAGTTATTTGTAGCAGCTATTAGTAACAGTGATGTGTGCGCTATGGCCGTGGGAAGGGGTATCTGTGTGAGTATCTGGGCTCGCCGCGGGGGGTCTACGGGCATCTTCACATCCGCGTATTATACTTGCAGGCCTGTTTGCATACATGTTCCAACATTTTTAGCAGATTTCCCTTAAGAGAAATCAGCTATTGAGGTCGTACTCATGACGCGATTTTCGAAATTTTTCTTCAGATGTCCATTGATCCTACCTAGGAGATGACAAAAAGTCCGTCACGCAGGGGCTGCGTAAACTAAGCAGATTTCCCACTTGAAGTTATACAATATAGAAATCTCCATACGAGAGCCAAACAGTTACGTCAAAGGGCCGAACTAGCTTTTGGCGGGAAATTCAGTCTTCCGTTACCGGTCCAAATTTAATAAAAAATTACCGCTAGAGCGGTAACAGACACACACACACACACATATATATATATATATATATATATATATATATATATATATATACATACAGTTTTGAACGGATCTCATTTTCGTCATCTCCTAGGTAGGATCGATGGACATTTGAAAAAAATGTCGAAAATTCTATTTTGTCGGAATGTCGCAAATCTGCTAAAAGTCGGTCACGCAGGGGCTGCGTAAACTAAGGAGATTTCCCACGTTCGTCACGTATTTGCATTTATCTCAAAAAGTAAAAGTTCAATGAGAACAATATTTGGTATTTGGAATCAAATAAAGTGGTTCATGATATACATAATAGCCAGTTGTTATTATTGCAAGAGTAGGAGTGGGGGTTTACTGAAGACCGAAAACTAAATAATTCAAATATATCCGTTAATAATGAAGATTGAAAAAACACACATAACGACATTTATAGAATAAATAAATTTTTACAATAGATAAATCTGTCTGTTAATAACGAGTCTCTAACCCAATTTCACGAGAGCCTAACTGTTACGAATACGCCCAAACTAGCTTTCGGCGGAAAGTCCCGAATGGAACCGACTTCGGCCGATCCGTGTTATCGCCACCCTTAATAAAAATATAGATATCTCGGTCAATATTCAAGATAGAGAATAAATGTATATGACAATATGTATATTAAATTTAATTTACAATAAGATTGGTTCTATACAATTTTTCGATCCGACACATAATAACGGAGATATTTTGAATTTTCAAAAATCGCCCCTCTAACCCACCCCCCTTCCAGTGGTTCGATTTCAGACATTCTTTCGTTTTACATAAAACGATTAAATATTGAGTTTGGTAAAGATCCCTAAAGGGAAATCTGCTAAAATTTCGTCGTTCCCGTCTAGGAGATGATGAAAATGAGGTCCGTTATAATTATTAATACAGTCGACTCTCGCTAACAGGAACCTCGATAACACGAAATCCTCGATATCACGAATTATTTTTAATCCCTTTAGAAAAACATGACTAAAATGAAGAAATTACCATACGTAACACGAATTAATTTTCCGGTTATATTTTACCTCTATAACAAGAAGAGCGACGAAAATTATCTCTGTAACTTGAAGTTCAGTAGATAAGACGAATTTGATTAGCGCATTACCTCTATATCACGATTTTCTCAGAATGGATTTGTTTAACACGAAATCCCAGTGATGTGCCAGACAGTGTGTTTTCTTCAATTGTTTCAATCGAGAATATGATTGACAAACGTGTTGCTAACAGTCTTAAACAGAAGAAGATAACGGACTATCTCAACTACTAGTGGGATCGCAGTAATATGGTTGGTACTGTTTACTCTGTTTTACACGATATTTATTATGTTTACTGTAAGTATTTTTTATTATACTGTACCAAGTTAAATGTTTAATTTTGAAGCTGTAAGGGATACAGCAAAGTTTTTTTTTTTTTTATTTTAATCAACATTTGTAGAAGATGTAGGGAATAAATCACAGTACATTTTTTTACCTCTGTAACACGAATTTTCATTTAGTTCTCCTCTATAACTCTAACTGTGCCTCAGACGAACTATACATAACACAAACAAAAACGGCAGTCCCGTGGAATTTCGTGATAGCGAGAGTCGACTACATTCAGATTTGAAACAATCAAAAGCCCGTCACGCAGGTGCTGCGTTAACTAAGCAGATTTTCTACATGCTGGTACAAGACACTTTTGATCAAATCTGAGCAGATATTTTCTATTTCTACGTAAAGAAGCAACCAGTAGAAGGGGCACAATGCAATGAAAACAGGTTGGAGGTTCTTCCCTTTTCATTAGGTGCTGGTGAGTGTTGTGTGGACAATTCTAAGACAGCATATCATGACTTCATCCCTCCTTTTTGGGCGCGTTGGAGTATACCAGGGGATGTCACTACTTTTAGCAGATTTCTGTTAAGGGAAATCAGTTATTGAGGTTGTACTCATGACGAGATTTTCGAAATTTGTCTTCAAATGTCCATCGATCCTACCCAGGAGATGACGAAAATGAGGTCCGTTCAAAACTGTATATATATATATATATATATATATATATATATATATATATATATATATATATATTTGTCTGTTACTGCTCTAACGGTTAAATTATTGTTTAATCGCTACGATACTCGTTATTTAGTCGTTTTATGTAAAAAGAAAGAACAAGTTCGTTAAAGGCTGAAATCGGACCAGTGTGAGAGGGGAGGATTTTCGAAAATTCGAAATATCTCCGTTACTATAAGTCAGATCTAAAAATTGTATAAAACCAATCGTATTGCAAATTAAATGTACTATAATTATTGTTATATACATTTATTCTCTAGCTATAATATTAACCAAGAAATTTTCATTTTTCACCAGCAAACCCCCACTTCTTCCCATGTTACATAAACAATGCTCTATTATACAATAAACCACATTATTCGAAGCTTAAATATCAAATATTGTATTCAAGAGTTTATTCTACGAGATACACGCAAATATGCTCTGATGACTCCCCCCCCCCTGTCTTAAGGTCTTCGATTACTAACATTCGATTGATTGAGATAACAATTATTTTGATTCATTATTAATTAAAGTACTAGATATAGTAAATAGTTCTCAATTAAATTAATATAATATGTTCTGATATATTTCAGTAATTGTTTTTCTTTCCGGTTTGAGGCGAGCAGACCCGTTTGTTTACATTTCTAACCTAACGCTTCCTGTCGGCAGGTTATTGAAATGGGATGAAACATTTCTTATTTCCGTTTGTATTTATTCACGGTGTTGTTGTGTTACCAGTATGTAGATTTATCTATTACTAAACTTCAAGAGGGAAATTTGCTAAGTTTACGCATCCCCTGCGTGACGGACTTTTTATCAGGTACTGGTGAGTGAGTCTTGTGTGGCCAATTCTGAGTCGGCATAACATAACTTCATCCCTCCTTTTAGTGCTTGTTGGAGTACCCCAAGGGTTGACGCAACTTTTTACAGTGCGGAGCTTATTGTCACGCATCCCATGCCACCCTTGGCTCACTGCTCAAGTGCCAGTTTTTTCGCATTGTTTCTTTGATACAAGAAGTCAGCATATCAGCTGTTCTACACTGGAACAGTCAGCATACAGGAAATGAATTTCCTGTATACACCTTCCAACGTCCATTGCTGGGGGTGTGTCCTGTCGGTATTATGTTTCTTTTTGGAAAACCAGGACTCTTCCATTTTCAGACAAAGATCTACTCCTTCAATCATTATAGGCGTTGTTAATTTATCAGTTGTTTGAATTTCTCTCTACTTGACAAAAACTACGTTATAATTTGTGTATAAACATTCATTAAAAAACGCCGGAGCTAGTCAAAATGGGTCCTGGGTTGTCTAAAACGGTGGCACACTGTAACCCGGGCACAGTATGTCTCTTGCGTACGCCAACCTTTAGTTACAACACGTATGTCTGTAATTTAACATCCAGCATTATTTATAAATAGCTTTAAATTGGGCATTTAATATAAAATATTAAAACTAGTATGTAAACAATTACGAAACCAAACATTTGTTATTTTTAGGAGTTTCGACCTTTCGGGTCTCTTTAGCTAGGCGCGTGCTATACGTGAGCTTTTCGCTCCGTTATCCTAGGACAATGTTGAGTAAACGGAAAAGTTTAAGACAGTGTGACAAACAGTTTGTATCTCATAGTGATGAACGTCCGAAACGTCGTGTGAACTAAACGTCGTGTTGTCCAGTGTATTTCCAAACACTCTTCGGAAACGGCTGTGAAGCCAAGTTCATTTGACGCAAGTTCTTTTGACAAAATCAGTTCGACAAACGTCTTTAGGGAAAAGGCTTTTAAAAAAGTACCTATTATTCACCTTATTTTTTCATTTTTTATATTCTGGCATATTTCCTAATAATTAATTATATCTCACTGTTGATTTTTTTTATATCATTCCATAGATAATGACTGTGAAGAGCTCTTCGAGCCCTCAATTCGAAGCCAATTACTAAGACATTTAAAAGAATGGACGACAAAAATGTATTCTCGGAATACAGCTTTTTCTGTTCGTATTTTGGAATCCAATCTTCTTCTTTTCATCCTGTTTCTTTGAAATAGTTGAACAGTATTAAAAGATGCCAATGGCTAAGGGATAGGTACAATAAGACCAAATGCGCTATATATATTGTCAGCTGGTCCAATAAACTGGACTGACGAGTGGCGCAGCTGAGATTGCACCTGTTGTTTATTGCTTCTGAGAGCAATGAAGGTTGGAGGAGTATTTACCCCTCCCTGAGTCAAGGGAAGGTCACTATTAAAATATTATATAGCATTATCATCATTATTAGTATACAATTAATAGCAATACAATATTATAAATATATCTGTCCATAAAAGTAAATATACTAAAAGACCTAAACCGAGTACAGCAGAAGCTAAAATTCCATTTTATAACCTAACTGAATATAAAAAAAGTCCGTCACGCAGGGGCTGCGTAAACTAAGCCGATTTCCTATGTGAAGTTTAGCAATAGAGAAATCTGCATACTGGTAACACAACACCGCTATAGGTAAATACAATGAATTGTAAGAATAATTTATATTTTAATAACTCAAATTTTAGTAGTCCAAAAAGTAAAGAAGGGTGGGGGCGGATGAACAGAACGTATTTCCATAAATCTCACAAAGTAACAAAGGTTAGGTAAGGTTAGAAACTACAGGTTAGGTTAGAAGCTTCCGCCAGAGCCGACTTACGAAAACGGCCAAACTAACCCGAACAACACCCGACCACAGACTTCATAACAAAGTCCGTCACGCAGGGGCTACGTAAACTACGCAGATTTCCCACGTGAAGTTTTAGTCTCATCCGTTATCCGCCCCGATTTCATAAAATAGCAAATATCTCGGTTAATATTCAAGATAGAGAATAAATGTATATAACAATATTTATATTAAATTTAATTTACAATAAGATTGATTATATACAATTCTTCGATCCGACGTATAGTAACGGAAATATTTCGAATTTTAGAAAATCCCCATTGTTCCGATTTCAGCCGACGAACTTGATCTTTCTTTTTACATAAAACGACTAAATTTCGAGTTTGGTAATGATCAAACAAAAATTGCGACCGCTAGAGCGGTAACAGACAAATATATATATATATATATATATACAGTTTTGAACGGACCTCATTTTCGTCATCTACTAGGTAGGATCGATGGACATTTGAAGAAAAATTTCGAAAATTCCGTCATGAGTACAACCTCAATAGCTGATTTCCCTTAAGGGAAATCTGCTAAAATGCAAATATCTCGGTTAATATTCAAGATAGAGAATAAGTGTATATAACAATATTTATAGTAAATTTAATTTGTAATAAGTTTGGCTCTATACAATTTTTCGATCCGATGCATAATAACGGAGATATTTCGAATTTTCGAAAATCCCCCCTCTAACCCCCCCCCCCCTTCCCACTGTTACGATTTCAGCGATTAACAAACTTGATCTGTCTTTTTACATAAAACGGTTAAATATCGAGTTTCGTAACGATCAAACAAAAATTGCGATCGCTAGAGCGTTAACAGACAAATATATATATGTGTGTATATATATATATATATATATATATATATATATATAAAATTTTGAACGCACCTCATTTTCGTCATCACCTGGGTAGGATCGATGGACATTTGAAGAAATTTTTCGAAACTCCATCGAAAATGAGTACGACCTCAATAGCTGATTTCCCCTAAGGGAAATCTGCTAAAATGGAAACACAGCATACTATCACATTAAACTTTCTAGATCTCACAATAAACAAGAGAACAGCAGCCTGGAATTTGGCATCTACGGAAACTAAAATCGCGCTACATCAAACCATCAACCAAAGGTAGCTACATTCTGACACATTATATACCGTTTGAAAAAACTTCCATTCTCACAAGATAACTAAAACGAAGAGCATAAATCAATATATGAAATAGTACAAAATAACGAAAACAAAAGTCGCACAAGATATAAGGTAATGAAAAACATGAACAAGACCAACAAAAATAAATTAAACCATGAATGCCAAACATACAGTTTTCATCAACATACCTAAGATTACAAGAACAGTTCATCTTTTCAGGCATGTAAAAACTACCTCAAGAGAACAATTACTTCCCCTTACCGAAGGTAAACGAGTAATTAGTTATGAACACTAGTCTATTATATTGATTTTGTTTCAAATCATTGTGCTTTCCGGAATTGTCGACTTTGGTTCCATGTCCACATGAGCTTCATCGCGCCAGTTGTTATTATTATTATATTTCAGTTGTTATATTATGTTAGAACTATTGTTATGTGTTTTTAAAATTATTATACAATAACATAATATAACAACTGCAGTATAATAATTATAATATAGTTCAACAAGCAAAGACAATATACTATAGATATAGAAAACATAAGGCTATGACCCTGGTGTGTAAACCAAACAAGGGAGGTTACTACAACCCTAGTCCTAAGTGCAATAGTTTTTAAGTATCTTTAGTCTTGGTAAGTAATAATAGAAAAAAAAAACACCCCTTTTACACTCTAGTTTAATAACAATGTGCAATATTATAAAGTAGTACCTGTAATTTTACAGCCCTGAAGAAGAGAAAATAAAGATTCTGGAAATATCAGCAAAAACTAAGATTTTTTCACCAACATTGACGAACACTCCAAAAGAATAACAACACCATATATAAGTATAACCTGGTCAAAAACATCAACACAATTTTATATATATTACACAGATATAAGTTTTGAACGGACCTCATTTTATTTCATCATCTCCTGGGTACGATCAATGGACATTTGAAGAAAATTTAGAAAATTGCGTCATGAGTACAACATCAATAGTTGATTTCCTTTATGTGAAATATACTAAAAGGTCTCTTGAAAACAATATTAGGTATTTAGGCTTAGATTAGTGGTTCATGTTATAACAGCTAATTCTTTTTATGACATGAGTATGGAGAAAATTTGGAACGGACCTCATTTTCGGCATCAACCAGTTAAATCGATGGACATTTGAGGAAACTTTTAGAAAATCGTGTCATGAGGACGACCACAATCAATAGCTGATTTCCCTTAAGGAAAATCACCTAAAATGAGGTATCATGATGGGATATGATACCAGAGTGATAGAAATAGACGGACTTTTTGTTCAAAATGATTTAACTATGAAAACCGAAATGGCTCCGAAAACTCAAATTTGAGCCCCTGCTATTCAGATCTCCCTGAGATGATGTTCGTTTGGAGAGATGTCACTATTGTTCCATTGTAACTGTCGCCCAGAGTTGCCTCCCTCCCAGCTGTTAGTGAGTACTCATCTCATTAATTATCCATGGTTTTCCTCCCACCATCCTCCTACAGCCAGCCCACTTATCTACGATTCCCTCCTCCTTAGAGCGATGCTCTAATAGTAATGGCTACCCTACTCTCAGCTGACAAATACTTCCCACCATAATATATTTTTATGTAGGTAACAGCTGGGTGGCAAGTATTCCAGGTGATATTGTATACAAAGCTCTTCTATTACGATTTTTTTCAGTGATTTGGAAAATATTTATTTTCAGTACAGCTTCACGAACCTCGTCAATGAACGTTTCATGAAGAAACCATCGCCATTTTATGGCAACAAAAAGTATCAGAAAATTAATACACAAGCAATGGAAACCTTTGGAAGTCTAAGAAGCCCAAAAAGAAAAGAAAAAAAGCCTTTCATTTTAATAGAAAAAAAAGGCATTCAAACTTCTGCATGTTACTGCGATTCTGTTCTTTCCTAAATTATATACAAAGTATGAACAAAAATGATATGCATTCAAGCTCACAAAATTATTTTATTAGTGGAAAACAGTTTTTTGAAGGAATATGGAAAAATATATTGTTGTCTACCGTGATTTAAATTAATCATATAAAATTAATGTCTCAACATCCATAGTCAACAAGTTTTTAATAATATTCGTTTCGATTCTTGGCTCCTCTTATACACTTCAAAACTGTGACGATTGTTTAATGGGTTGGAAATGGTTAAAGGATTACTGGATTATTATGCTGGAGTTTCCAAGTGGTTGGATGCCATCCGTTTTGTACCATTTTTGCGCAAAGCTTTTCTGTTCATTTGTATCCAATCGTTAAATAGTTCTAAAAAAAAAAAAAAAACTATTCAAGACCAATTCGAGGAATATCTCCATTCCTTTGATATTGACAATAGTAAAATTTGTAAGAGAAACCGACAAACATAATACAAATATATAAAGTATTGAAATCAAATGTCCTATGAATGCTTGACGTTCTGCAGAAAGATAGATAAATAGTTTATTTGCTAATATATACAACATATAGCCAGATTCTGGCCCATTTGGCATTAGTAAATGTTACTAGTATCATAATGTCCTAATGTAAATATAAATATACACACATATGTAAATTAATTATTGAACAGCATTAGAACTTCAATTTAAGTCAATTACCTACAGTATAGTAGTTATAATAATAATAGTCTCCATTCTTCATTAATACCGTATCATGCAATAAAGAAGATAAATAAAGAATATTTACATTTAAATAAAAATAACTATATTAATAAATAATAATATATACATCCTTCAGTAATACTTGGAGATTTGCTAATAATAACTGACAGTTTGCTTTCTTTGTCATAAAATTTGTGCCTTACAAATTGTGACTAAAAAAAAAAATATATTATTTAGCTTATCTACATTATCAACATTTAGAATATTTTCCAATGATAAAGCTCACTATTTGGAATTATATAATTACCTAAGTACTGACAGTGGGGCAATGTAATAATAGATGCTCTAAATTTTGAATAATAAATCGTTGACACCACCAACATGTATACTCTGTTTTTATAATTTTAATAATTATTTGACTTTCTGTATGCACGAACTTAGTCATTGTAAAATCTATGTCATAGAAAGTTTATATTTCTTTTTTCGATTCACCACTGACCCAATAAAACTAATCCGATGTCACTTTTAGGTCCTCACACTTTCCTTTTTTACATAAAAGGATTAAATATGGAGTTTGGTAACGATTAAACAAAAATTGCGCCCGCTAGAGCGCTAACAGGCAGTATATATATATATATATATATATATATATATATATATATATATATATATATACAATTTTGAACGGCCCTCATTTTCGTCATCTCACGGATAGGATCGGTGGACATTAGAAGAAATATTACAAAAATCGCGTCATAAGTTCAACCTCAATAGCTGATTTCTTTATGGGGAAAAAACATAGACATCCGTTCTCTAGGCCATGGCCTGACTGTATATTTAGTAATAAGAATATTGTGGTCCTGATGAGGCGTTGTAGTAAAGGCCGTCAAACATTAGATTTATTATAAAGTTTGTAAAAGTAGCTGTACACATTCACCTCGACATATTCTACACCATTGCCTAAAAGTGATATCAAATTTATTTTTAACAACCTATGTGTTTAAGGAGTTCTCAACTTGGGTGTCGTGTCAGTAATATCAACAAACCTGAAAAGGAAAAACGTAAAACACAGTAACTAAACAGTTGCTTAAATAAATAAAATGAAGACAACAAACTAACATTAATAAAGAAATTATATTTAGCAAATATAATATTTACTCTAGATATATGATTTTAAAATATGAAAAAAAGTGAAATATTAGTGTCGTACTAAAAATCTATTTGAAACGCTACAGTTAATAGAGGAAATAGAAATAGTTGTATCAAATAATTCAAATTAATTTAAATCAATTCGCAAATAAGATAATACTTAGTATAGGATTAAATTATTATAATAGGTAAATTCTTAAATTACCGTACCACAAAGTGAATAAATAACAATAACACAGTGAAACTTGTCATGAATTTATTAAAACGGTCTATTATTACAGAATGAAATTACAAACTTAACATCAGTAGGTTAACATTTCTTATTAAAATATTAATAATCACTTTATGCTTCAAAGGCAAATCGGGACTGATTTTCAACAGATTACAATGGTTTTCAAGATTACAACTAAAAAATTTAACTTAGTGTGTAACAAACTCGCAAATTGTCAACGCGAAAGTTGGATCCAGCTCTTTCCAATTTTTTCAAACGTGTACCGCTTTTGTTAAAAAAATATGACTATATTCATATTTTTCATACCATGTAAGATTGGTGGCTTTGTAGAGAACGTTAAAAGCCTCGTTTTGAATACAGCGGATATTTTAACGTGAAATCTCATCTCTGAAAAAAAAAAAAAAAAAAAAAATTGAAGGTAAGACTAGGCAAAATGCCTCCTGAATATAATAGTATTTCAAAGTGTTTTATTTGAAAATTAAAAAAGCTTTTACTGTAATGTAACAGTGTATGTGTATATATATATATATATATATATATATATATATATATATATATATATATATATATATTATTCGGAATTGAACTCATTTTCGTCATCTACTAGATAGGAGTGATGGACATTTCGGGAAATTTTTCAAAGGCGCGTCATGACTGCGACCTCAATAGCTCGTTTCCATTTAGGGAAGCTAATAATATCAATATTTATGTTCTATGAACTGACGCATTGTTACAGATATATCGTGTGTCCTTTCCAAACAGAAGCATTTTAAATGAAGTGCAGCAAAAGAATTTGTAAATTTAACCTAATCGGAGTGAATTTCAGGTGAAAGATGAAGTGTTTTCAACATTGGGTAGGAGTGGTGCTTTGGAGAAAATGTTTATATTCCCATCTTGAGTACATCTTTAATACATATATGCATACAGGATATGCGTACGTGAAATCTGCTTAAAAAATAAAATTCAATGGTTAGGCGAGGCGAAATACCTCCTGAATCTAATGTTTTTTTTAATATTTTTTATGGATAATAAAAATGACTCGCGTATAATGTTGTGTTATAAATAGTTCCAATAAAACCATAAGTTGCAAAAGTCGGTAAATATTGTAATATGTTAAGAGTGTTGGGAGCAGACGCCTGGACGTGATACTGCAAGGAATATTGCTTTTCAAAGCTGAGTGAGGAATGTCAACATAGACACGGGCCATCTTTGTTGTACGGCTCGACCTAATTGCTGCTAACAAAGTCCCGCCTTTGTTGACCCGTGCCGGAGTGTCACCAAACAGCGCACAGTCCCCGCATAACAACTCGTCAAACAGTCAACCCATCTATGGACGCGCAAACATTAGTCTGCTCTTCTTCTAACCAATTAGCGAAATCTATTTGTTTTTATTTTCTACTACGGCGTTTCCATGGAGAGCAGCTGGCAAATAGACAACAGCTGACGGGAATATCAAATAGTCAGCCATTTACGGAATAGGTAAGCCTCTCTCTTTACTTCTGACACAGCTCTAAGACTAAAAGCCACTTTCCTAAACTAATATACTAACTACGGTTGGTCTTCTAGCTACTCTCTCTCTCTCTTATATCATTTTCTCTTCCTACTATTAAACTGTTTTAATATTGATTCATTGGAATATGATTAATTTTAACATGCTTACATCCCTTTTTTTTACATTCAAGAACAAAAGATTACTTCATGTCTCTCGCCGACATTTTACTTCTGAACTCCTGAAATGAAGACAGAACCTATGCAAGTCTTCAAGGTCATTACTTCCATTATTATCTGTCGATGACATATCGTCACTATAAATGATTGGATACGGGTTCTTATAAATCACAATACTTTCAAATTTATATACAAACTCAGGACAACAATATGTACCGCATCTCACTGTTTCGAGCTACAGTTTATCAAGGCCATAAGTTCCTCCCCTTCCCAACTACAATTTGTTTATTAGCAGATTACCCTAAGGGAAATCAGCTATTGAGGTCGTCCTCATACGCGGAAGTTCGAACATTTCTTTCTTCAAATGTCCATCGATCCTACCCAGTAGATAACGAAAATGAGGCCCGTCCAAAACTGTATATATATATATATATATATAAATATATATAAATATATATATATATATATATATATATATATAATATTTGTCTGTTAAAACGCCTCTAGCGGGACGCAATTTTTGTTTGATCGTTTTACCAAACTTCGTAATTTAATCGTTTTATTGAAAATGGACGATCAAGTTCGTTAACGGCTGAAATCAAACCAGTGGGAGTGTGGGTTTTTAGAGGGGAAGATTTTTAAAATTAAAATATCTCCGTTATTATACATCGAATCGAAAGATTGTTATAAAGAATTAATCTTATTGCAAATTAAATTTACTAAAAATATTGTTCTATACGTTATTCATATCTTGAATGGTTAACCGAGATATTTGCATTTTTCAGTTCAAACCGCCACTTCTACTCATGTTACGTAAACAATACTCACAATATGCACTGGTGACATTGGAAGTTTAAATACCAAAAATTGTATTCAAGAGACCTTTATTATACGAGATACATGCAAACTGGCGACTCCCCCCCCCCATCTTAAAGTTTTGGACTACTAAAATTTTATTGATTGAGATAACAATTAGTCTGAGTCATTATTAATTACAGTACTAGATATAGTAAATAGTTCTCAATAAAATTAATGTGTTATGTTCTGATATATTTCAGTAATTGTTTTTCTTTCCGGTGTGAGGCGGGACCCGTTTGTTTACATTTCTAACCTAACGCTTCCTGTCGGCAGGCTATTGAAATTGGATGAAACATTTCTTATTTCCGTTTGTATTTATTCACGGTGTTGTGTTAGCAGTATGTATATTTATCTATTACTAAACTTCACGAGGGAAATCTGCTTAGTTTACGCAGCCCCTGCGTGACGGACTTTTTTTTTTCACGGAGTTGGTCGAGGAAGCCCTCGCCGAAAGTCTGTTGGATCCTGAGGGGTGGTCACAGACGTTGTTACTCTCTCGGAGTGGAAGTGCCAGAAATGATTAAAGAAGCGGCTTCCTAAACATCTTCTGTCACTTATGACAATATTCTATTACCTGAAGTTCTGAGGGGCAGTTAGTAAAGTTGGATTCGGCCATTCCCTCTCAATAGGAATGGGGGCGGTTAAGACATAACGACCAGGTACCCTTCATCCGTTTCCGTCCATTTCAGGTGTATGCAAATGTCTGGAACATAGCTTACATTCTTCTCAATCGATGGCATATAGATGTTTTTTTTTTTTTTTCAGAATCAAGTGACGACGAGTATTACGAAAGTATTAAATTTATTTTCCTTTCTTGGGGATTCCCTCAGGGAGACCCTTTTCAAGTTTTTGTTCAATCTCAGAATATGAGACTCATCGTCCCCATATTATTAGCAGATTTCCCTTAAGGGAAATCAGCAATTGAGGTTGTACTCATGACGGAACTGTTTTCGAAATTTTTTCCATCGATCCTACCTAGTAGATGACGAAAATGAGGTCCGTTCAAAACTGTATATATATATATATGTCTGTTAACGCTCTAGCGGTCGCAATTTTTGTTTGATCGTTACCAAACTCGATATTTAAACGTTTTATGCAAAAAGACAGATGAAGTCCATTAATGGCTGAAATCGGACAGTGGGAGGGGGGGGGTTTATAGGGAGGGATTTTAGAAAATTTTAAATATCTCCGTTACCATACGTCGGATCAAAAAATTTTGTATAGAACCAATCTTATTGTAAATTTGCTATAAATATTGTTCTACACATTTATTCTCTATCTTGAATATTAAATTCCCTTAAGGGAAATCAGCTATTGAGGTTGTACTCATGACGGAATTTTCGAATTTTTTCTTCAAATGCCCATCGATTTTACCCAGGAGATGACGAAAATGAGGTCCATTCAAATATGTATATATATATATATATATATATATATATATATATATATTTGTCTGTTACCGCTCTAGCGGTCACAATTTTTGTTTAATCGTTACCAAACTCGATATTTAGTCGTTTTATGTAAAAAGAAAGATTTAGTTCGTTAACGGCTAAAATCGGATCAGGGGGAGGGGGAGAATTTTGAAAATTCGAAATATCTCTGTTACTATAAGTCGGATCAAAAAAGTGTAAAGAACCAATCTTATTGAAAATTAAATGCACTATAAATAATGTTACGTATATTTATTCTCTATCTTGATTACCGATATATTTGCATTTTTCAGTTTTTAGCCTTCAGTAAACCCCCACTTCTACTAGTGTTACATAAACAATGCTCTGTTATATAATAAACGATATTAATTGAAGCCTAAATATCAAATGTTGTTTTCATTGAACTTTTACTTTGTGAGATATATGCAAATACGTTCTGTTGACCCCCCCACCTTCTTTTGTTTTTTTATTACTAAAATTTGAGTGATTCTGATTCATTACTAATTACACCACTAGCTTTAGTAAATTTTTTCCAATAAAATTAATATGTTATACTCAGATATATTTCATTAATTGTTTGCCTTTCCGGTCTATCTATGCAGCGCTACGAGGCTGGCTTGTCTGTTTGTTTACAATTCAGCCTTGTATTGTAAATTTACTGAGCATTCAGGGTTTGGTTACTTGTATGTATATTTATCTATTGCAAACCTTCGCGTGGGATATCTGCTTAGTTTACGCAGCCCCTGCGTGACGGACTTTTTTTTTGGGCGTGTCAACCATTTTGGTCATTAACGCCAAACCGTTTTTGTGGATTATTAATCAAAATATTTTAATATGTATTATTCCATTATGCTTAGCAGTCAATATTATTACTATTATTAGTTAATGATTGCGATACTAGGTATAACATACTGGTATGGTTAGATATAGGAATTTAAACTTTATCATTTTTGGTAAACATTGTTCAGGAGGTGTCCTGCAACGGTGGGAATCTCTGGGACTTTGGCCTCTACTGTAGTCTGGATAAGCATCTGTCGATGGCACATAATCACTAAGAGTTATTTCCAGGATCTACGTAAGTCCATAGGCGTTTTGGCATAGCAATTTTCAGTCAAAAAGACACCTTTTTTCTTGCTTTAGAACGTCAAGACAACTAACGGAGATGCTTTTTGAAGTGAAAACTTCTTTAGGCTCGTTGTGCACCCCGTAAGGAAGCATTTGCGGGAGAGGAAAAAAGTATGAAATCGCGATACCGCCACCGCCACCGCTAGTACTGAGGTTTAGAAATAAAATCATATGGTATTTTATAACCTAATCATTTGATAGTTTAATTACAATTGAAGTGAAAACTTCTTTAGGCACGTTGTGCACCCCATAAGGAAGCATTTGCGGGAGAGGAAAAAAGTATGAAATCGCGACACCGCCACCGCTAGTACTCAACTCAAAGCTAAAGGAGCTTCTTTTCTTCATAACTCCTGAACCAAATTAGATAGAGTTTTCGTTCGCATACCATTTTAAAGAGAACAAAACCAGCATCACTTCGTTCACAGATACTATATATCCACCATTTTTACTTTCATAGATATTTTAATCCGAAGTTTAAATAAATTCGAATATTTTAAATAAATTCCGAAATTTAAATAAATTCGAATCAAAAAACTGTTTGTATCCTACTTTAGCTACCATATACCGATTGTATCAGTTTTAGAAATTGGTGATGATGGTGCAAGAGTTGTTGAAATTATGGATAGAAATTGATTTTTCTGAGTGTACTTAACTTATTTTTGTAAAGTATTTGAAATAATTCTGAAATGTAATTTTTTTCTTTTATGTAAAATAACTGAAATAATTATGTATAGTATTTTATATTGATAAATAAAACAATTCGTGGTACATTATTTTTTTTTTGTCACTATTATTTTTGTCATTTCATTTTTTTATGTAAAATAGAACATAAACTGTTACTTATTGATAAATAACTAAAAATATTTTTAAAATAAGACTTCGTAAAAAAAATGTCTCAGCAATGCTAAAACTGAGCTATCAAAGCTAAAGGAGTTTTCACTTCTACCGGCAGTCCCCTGACTGCTTTTTTTTTTTTTCTTCAATTGACCCAATAATGTTAATTTCAAATTTCGTTTTTTTTTCTCCTACTTCTTTATATGCTCATATTCAATGCAATACTTCCATTTCTAAACTATTTCTTACTTCGATGTACGAAGTAAACAAAGAAGTCCGTCACGCAGGGGCTGCGTAAACTAAGAAGATTTCCCAAGTGAGATTTTACTATTAGAGAAATTTTACGAGAGTCGAGAAGTTAAGGAAACGGCCGAACTAGCTTTTGGCGGGAAAGTCGCCCGTCTGTTAGCCGCCCAGATTTAACAAAAATGCAAATATCTCGGTTAATATTCAAGATAGAGAATAAATGTATATATCAACATTTATAGTAAATTTAATGGGCAATAATATTGATTCTGTACAATGTTTCGATCCGACGTATAGTAACGGAGATATTACGAATTTTCGAAAATCCTCCCCTCTAAACTGCCCCTCCCACTAGTCAGATTTCAGCCGTTAACGAAATTTATCTTTCTTTTTACATAAAATGACTAAATGTCGAGTTTGGTAACGATACTAATAATTGCGACCGACAATATATATATATATATATATATATATATATATATATATATATATATATACAGTTTTGAACGGACCTCATTTTCGTCATCTACTAGGGAGGATCGATGGACATTTGAAGAAAAATTTCGAAAATTCAGTCATGAGTACAACCTCAATAGCTGATTTCCCTGCTAATCGGTTTTCAGATTCTTACCTGACTTTGCGCCCCTTTCCTCCCAAATCTGCTGGGTACTTTTGGCGTGATGTAACTTTATATCTCTTAAAAAGACGATGCCGCAGCGATTTTGATATTTCATATTCAGGATTACTGTAATATCTACTGTAATATCTAATATAAGTACAGCAAAACAATTTCTGTATTGATTCTAATGGGAGTATAATTTTTGTTGGTTAGAGAGTGAATTTCAGATGCCCCAATGACTATTTTCATTATTTATAAGAAGTCATTTCTAAATCCCACATGCGAAATTAATTCCTGGCTACGCCTACGTTTGTAACGATAAGTGTTTAATTTGATAAATGGACGTTTATATTGTAACTAGGAAGAGATTTTAAAGTAGACACGCCCGAAAAGACAGACGTATCGGCCTCTCCCCATTCTGGAATACTACAAACAGGTATATTGTTTATCAAATCAATTTTTCTCTCTCACCTGAGAGCAACTAATGACCCTTTTCGTGTTGCTTAAAACACTGTAAGATATAGTTAATGGGTCTGTTCGGCCGAGGTCACGAATTTAAAAGCTGAATGAAGAGAGAGGAGAAGGGAGAGGTAGAGAGAGGAGAGAGAGAGGAGAGAGAGAGGAGAGAGAGAGAGAGAGAGAGAGAGAGAGAGAGAGAGAGAGAGAGAGAGAGAGAGAGAGAGAGAGAGAGAGAGAGAGAGAGAGAGAGAGAGAGAGAGAGAGAGAGAGAGAGAGAGAGAGAGAGAGAGAGAGAACTGATATGAGAACGTGCCAGGTAAGGAGACCCATGAAGACGTGTGGGCGCTGGAGATATTTAATTTCAGGATGATAGCTCTCAGGTCTTGAGGGTAAAACGTGGGAAAAAGTTCACACTTGAGCCAATGTTAAATTATCTTCTTTTTATGGTCAGCTGTGATGAGCGATTTGTTCTGGACACCTAGGCCGTGATAGGATGAGCAGAATCTAAGAGAGCCACGTGTTATAAACCTCCGGACCTTTCTGTCAGGGAGTGCATGGGTTTTTTTTAATCATATCTTTTGGGAGAAGAAGAACTTTCTACAGTTAGCTACATCAGGATCCATCAGGGTTAACTTCTAGAATGTTGAAGGATTTCATATTTAACACATTATTGACGTGTTGGGAAAATTAAATCTTGTCGGGTGAAACCAGCATCATCCACTAATATCCTATTCCATATACCAAATATTTCAATGTTCTAAAGGAAATCCGTAAATAACAATGCAATACTAAAATTATTAATTTATTTGTATGACACCCCGAATTTATATTTAGAACAAAAATGCATGCTGTTTTTCTAGCAACTTAGGATTAACCCAAGCGTTGTATGGGTAAGTAAAAAAACATTCGAAAATACTCCGAAGACATACATAGAATAATTAGTAGAACTTTTGAAATGAAACCACGGAGAAACTCGCAGTTTTGTAATATCGTCCCGCCAAAACTCGTCTTCTCACAAGAAATTTGAATTAAGATCTACGAATTTCGTAAAAGGTTTATATTCAGTGTTTCTTTGTGTAATGAAATTGCCATTGCATTACATAAGCCCATTATAAATGACCATATATTTTATATTGTGAGTATTCCCAGCAGAGAGCACATTAATATTTTTAGTTATGAATGCTTAAATGTATTGTTTTTACCTTTAAATAATTAATTAGTTTATTTATTTATGTGTGTCGCAATTTAAGCGATTCACACTTCTCATATTATAAAACTAAGAGTTGGTATAGTCACCTTAAAATAAAAGAAAAATATGTTAAAATATCTACAGTCGTAGGTCGGCACGGTTGCATTTTCTCCAGTGGACATTAATGGTAGAAGATTCGAATTCTTTAAGTTAAGGTTTGGTAAAAGTTTTAAATGTAGTTGAACATATGTGTCTGTTGGAGGTGTTTCATGATTGTCACGATGTATGGACTGTTGTCGTGTAGTAGTTCTGATAGGTTGGTGGATAAGTTCTTGTCGGTTATTAGTCTGCAGTCTGTAAGTAGGTGTTTGATAGTCCGTTGTGTATTGCATAGTGTACATAAAGGTGGATAAGTTCCAGTCATGAGGTGTCCGTGTGTTATCCGTGAATGGCCGTGTCTCCACCGAGCAAGGCCTACTTCGTCTCTTCTAGTGTCCCGATTACTTGACTGCCATTCACGAATAGTGTCTTTTATTTCTCGTAGTTTTGTGCCTGTCTGATGCCATTCCACTTCCCACTTTAAGCTGACTTCTCTTTTAATAAGTTTAATGGCATCGTGTCCTGTAATGTGATCAGTGTGTAATGTGTTCAGTCGCTAGTTTTGCATGTCTGTCAGCCAAGATATTTTCCGTGATGTCTGCATGTCCTGGTATCCAATGAATAGTTATTATTTTATTCATTTGTATTTTTAAGTTGTAACTTACTGAAAAACCTTTAAATAAGAGTTATATCCAATTTGGAGTTAAGTCGCCGTGTGCTCTAGCATTTTCATAGATAACGCCAATGGATTTTGATAATAACATTCACAGCTCTTAACGTCGGTACACTAAGTAGTAATAAGGATGATAATTTCGATAATAAATTCACGTTAAATGCGCTTTTTGAGCGTATTTCGATCGGCAGTTCAAAGTTCACCGCCAGATTAGCCCTATATAAGGACCCCGACAGGACGGATTAAAATCGAGACCCTTGTTGGTGAGACCACGCTAATCCTTTTGCCAGATCCGGCCTGCCTTGCCAGCCTACTGCCTGTTCTACCTCTCACGGCTAAGTCAGCACTTCTATTAAACAGCTAAGTGTTTCAATTGTAATATAGTATAAGTAGAATTAAGTCCCCCATTATATTTTTAAAGGTGCCTCTTAATTTTAATTAATATTTATTATTGGAGAATATTTTTATAAATTATAAATAAATTTATATACACTCAACCGCAAAAAAAAAATGACACTTAGATTTAGTCTTATAATTTTGTTAAATACTTAATATATATGTATATTAATCTTTTTAATTAAAATAATTGGTTAATCTATAGATTATTTAAACAAAATCTGCCAAAAGTGAATAATTTTAATTGATTATTTACACAAAAATACAAAAGAAAAAAAAAAAAAGATAAATTAACACATTTAAAAAAAAAAAAATTATCCTTCATTTTTATTACAGTGAATGGTAGACTTCGCTACCCCAAGCGTTTCGGCAATGTAACGTAAGCTCCGGCCTTCCATCTAAGTTTGAAAGACCCATTATTCTGGACCGAAATAAAAATAAAACATTAATTAAAGAAAATGCTTGGTTAATAATTAAAGATGTTTAAATGTGCGAAAAACTACTTACAGTTTAGAATAGATCAACTTCACGACAAATAAATCTAATCTGAGTTTTATTTAATTGTTTACTAATCCTGAAGGGATTAGTTCAATGGACTTAGACTCTAAATTCTCTGTAATAACTAGAATACCCACATAAAGAAAATTGCTGAAAATTAGCTTTTAATACGACAAAAATGAAGTGTCCGGTTTTTTTTTTGCGGTTGAGTGTATATTTGAATTCTGACTTGAGTCGATTGTTGGTGGGCACTTCCTAAATTCTTGTTAGTGGTTTGGTTGTGGGATGTTTCATCACTTTCAGCTTCCACTGCTTATCGCCGCAGCCAGATCGCAACAATTGTGTGCAGTAAGTTCCAAGTTAACGGACACGCCCACACACCTCCTTGTACACAAAGACATCTTCTTATATTTGAGTTACTGTAATATTCCCTGAATGAGAAAAAAACAAAAAGTCCGTCACGCAGGGGCTGCGTTAACTAAGCACATTTCCCACGTTTGTCACGCATTTGCATTTATCTCAAAAAGTAAAAGTTCAATGAGAACAATATTTGGTATTTGGAATCAAAGTGATTCATGATATACATAATAGCCTGTTGTTATTATGGCACGAGTTGGTGTGGGGGTTTACTGATGGCCGAAAACTAAATAATTCAAATATATCCGTTAATAATGAAGATTGAAAAAACACACATAACGAAATTTATAGAATATTACATTTCCAATGATATTGGTTCTATACACTTTTTCGATTAGATGCATAATAACTGAGATATTAAGAATTTTCAAAATCCCCCCCCCCTTGTCCGATTTCAGCCATTAACGAACTTAATTTTTCTTTTTACATAAAACGATTAAATACCGAGTTTGGTAACGATTAAAGAAAAATTGTGACCACTAGAGCGTTAACAGACACACACACACATATATATATATATATATATATATATATATATGAACGGACCCTCATTTTCGCCATCTCCTGGGAAGGATCGATGGACATTTGAAGAAAGTTTTCAAAAATCGCGTCATGGGTACGACTTCAATGGCTGATTTCCCTTAAGGGGTATCTCCTAAAATAAAGGGCATGGAATGTCTTTCATATTATTTTTGAAATATTTAAATTACATCACATACTGACTGAGTGCAAAAAAAAACAAAAACTTTTACATACCCCACGATATGCCATAACATATAGAATTAAAAAACAACAGGTCAACGACGTACTTACGAAAATGTACAAGGGATAACTTTTATTATATGCTAATAGGCCAAGTACGTATAAGACAATTTATTAAATATTTAGGGAATTTTTTCCATAATGAATAAATAAAGTACCAAGTTTTACATGAAGGAATAAATAGACTCCTCTAAATACAGATTCACCGAACCTGCAATTTCACTAGTGCCAGGTAATTCACATGAGGAACCAACCACCTTCAATGTGGGGCATAAAACAAATAAAAAAATATTTTGTATTTTACAGTTTCTGGACTTAGCTGAGAAAGGTCTAAATTTTGAGGATCGGACAGAGGACCAAAATATCACTTAGAATTCCCATCCAGTGCCCTTAAAAACATCATGTATTACAGAGCCTTGACGAAAGTGTCCAGAATTCATTCGCGTTAAGGGTGAAGATCCCCTGAGCAGAATAATGGGATGTAGAGATTCTGGACTTCCAAATTGGAGTTGCGTGGTATTCGTTCTGCTGTGTAGCATTGTGAAGCAACTGAGGATTTGTTTCGAATAAGGAAATAAGCACCAGGATGGCTTTTGACTTCTGTCCAAAATCTTTCACAAACCAAAGGCTTTGTTCAGTTACCATACTTCCGAGCACTTATTTATTTTGCGTGAAAAATGTCATTTTACTCAGAGTGCGTGACCTCAAATGTCCTAAACTGCCTAGACCAGGTGCTCACCCATATGGAGTTTTACAACTTTAATGAGTGGAAGGGGGATGAATGCAGCCGAGTGCATGACGTGCAGTATGGTGCATAATAGGGGCGCATATATGGGGATCATGGGCCTCGCCATATCCCTATTCACGGTGGCTCTTTGATAGGATAGAAAGGTCGCTTCCTCTCATCCCATAAATCGGCGAGACTGAAAGCGATGCCCTTGCACCGTCCACTAAGTTGGCTAACTCCAAACAGGAGGCCCCCGTCATAACTACGGCTTAGCCCTCCGGGGAATAAGTCCATTCAGCAAGCGTTTCTTTTGTAAGTCCTGTCTTATTGTGCCTCGTGCAGGAGCTACGGGTCCATACTTGGCCTCTTTCTTTATCTCCTAAATAGAAATAATGGAAAAAAAAAGAAAGAAAAGTAAGTGGGTAAAAAATATGGCTGCCTTGAACGGGCGCATTACTCCAGACACTTATGGAGCGAAACTTCGATCCTACAAAGACTCTCTTTTTGCATCTATTGAAAAGCTTACCTTACAAAAGGAAACTTAATTCCAAATCTTGCGAAAAAAATTCGTTTCATGAGCTTTTCTCTATCTGAGAACTAGTTCTCTAATTTATTGTGTATTCCCTCGAATTGTGTAAATTATTTCTCACTTAACTTCAGATATGTGTTAAGGAGTTCCTTGAGGAGAAAATATTTATTTTTTGCTGTACATGTCATCTACATAGTAACCCTATATGGAGGGATTTTATTCTTCAGCACATCCAATGCATTTATGCATTATATGTGCATTTTGTTAACCATGATGCTGAAGTAATGGAAGCAGTAGCCTCTAATTTGGGAGCCTAGGGTTGTAACACAAATTATGACTATTCTTGTAGGATTAATTCATTAAACCTCATCATATTGATGTCTATTGGCAAAGTTCTCATGTTTTATGTATAATGTTTGAAAGGTGTTTACAAATGAAAGGGAAAAGGTTACATTTCCTATAAAAAATATACAGGAAAAGAGCTAAAATTAGCCCAATTACAAATCTTTCACGTAACCAGACTGCTTTACGACTCCGAGAAGCTGTTTTTAAATCCAAATTGGTCATGAATGGATTCATCGCAGTTTTATAAAAATAACTACTTTATTAAACAGACTAAAGTGACTCCTAATCTCCCCAAATAGTACCAACATGCATAAACTGTGAAAGAACTCAATTATCTCCAAGTTATACTTTAGTTCCTTATGATACGTCAATTATGGGAAAGTACAAGAAAAATGTCAGTTTGCCAGATAAATTTTATTCTCATGGGATGGAATAGTGCTCACCACCAAGCATCATCCCGAAGATTATTAGCAATCATTTCGAAGGAGGCATTTACTGCTGGGGCGGCCTTTTAAGATAATTGTACCTCGATGAGACAAGTTGGGAAGATAAACCGTTGACGTTTCCGGTAAAACATTTCGGGAAAATTGGTTTGGGTTAAATCGAATCCTAGGACAGCCAGTAAATCAGCAGAAAGACCACTCAAGGGCTCAAATGTCATTTAGTTTTAAGCCTTCCGATCTCGGTTTGTCTGAAATGGCCTCTACAGTTTTACAGCTTTAAATTACACCGCCGCCTATATGTAGTATTAGCAGGGTGTCCCGTACCCAATCCTGGGAAGATGCTTAATAGCTTGCCAATGCCCTAGGAAATCCTGGTTCTTCCCATCAAGTCCCGGGTTATTTCGCCGCTATTAAGGGACTTTACTTTAAGCGTCCTGTTAATTTTAATACTTCAGGTCTGAAGGCTCTTCAACAATGTTTCGTAATCCCATTATACCTTAAAAGCTCATTAAATCAATATGGCAGTTGGCAAGTGGGACGCGGGAAGCGTTTCCCTGGATGAAGTCATTTCTGCCGGTAGCAGTTGATTTAACGGTCTACTCGATTACAACAAAATTAACCTGGCAAACTCCCGTTTTTTTTTAGAAAAGCCATCAGAGACACCTTATTAAACATTAGACAGGGCCGAATGTCCTACATGAGTTGAAGACATATGGTTACTTGAAAGACTAGAACTCTCCCTAACACAGCAATGCTTTAGTGGGTTCCTTTAATATAATAAGTCTTGTATTGAAGTTAGCAAGAAAACGAGAAATAGATTTCTTCAAATGTTCGCAGATAATAAGACAATAATGATTCCACCATCATCTGAGGATGGGAAATCTGAGAATTGGCGGAACTGGGAAATCCGCTTTATTTACGCAACATTGTGTGATGGAGGACGTTTTATGTCTTACTCCAACCTATTAAAATAAATCGTTGTGTTTCATAATCAAGTATTATATAATAATTTTGTTTTGACAGTGTTCAAGTGTGTATTATTGTCCCATACATGTTTAGCAGATTTCCCTTAAGCTAAGTCAGGTTATATTCATGACGTGATTTTTGAAAACCATCTCCTTATGTCCGTCGGTCTTGTCTAGGAGATAACAAAAATGAGATCCGTTCAAAATTATATATATATGCATTTGCCTTTTACCACTCTAGAGGTCGCAATTTTTGTTTTATCAGTAACTCGATATATAAGTGTTTTATGTAAACTAAAGATCGAGTTCGTAACGAATCGAGTAAAGGCTGAATTGTGGGAGGGGGTTCGTAAAATTCAAAATTTCTCCGTTATTATACGTCTAATCGAAAAATTTTTATAGAACATATCTTATTGCAAATTGAATGCTCTATCAATAGTGTTATACATATATTCTTTATCAATATTAACCGAGATATACCGCATTTTTTAGTTTTCAGCCTTCAGTAAACCTCCACTCCTCATATCAACAATAAGGTGGCGTGTCATTAACCTTTTTATTGAAAGCTCCGTTATTATGGGCTGGACCGAAAAAATGTTATAGAACCAATTTGTTGAACTATTGGTGCACTACAATTGTTGTTCCATACTTTTTTTTGTTATTTCAAATCTTAAGCGAGTATTTAGCGCTTTCTTTTTCAGACTTCGAGAACCACCCACTGAAAACCAGCTCAGCTTACGCAGCCTTTGAGAGACATACTTTTTAGCAGATTTCCCTTAAGGAAAATCAGGTATTGAGGTCGTACTCATGACGCGAGTTTTGAAAAGTTTCTTCAAATGTCCATCGATCCTACCCAGGAAATGACGAAAATGAGGTCCGTTCAAAATTATATTTATATATATATATATATATATATATATATATATATATATATATATATATATTTGTCTGTTAATGCTCTAGCGGTCGCAATTTTCGTTTGATCGTTACCAAACTCGATATTTAAACGTTTTATGTAAAAATAAAGATCAAGTTCGTTAATGGCTGAAATCGGACAAGTGGGAGCAGGGTGGTTTAGAGGGGAGGATTTTCGAAAATTCGACATATCTCCGTTACTATACGTCGGATCGAAAAGTTATATAGAATCAATCTTATTGTAAATTAAATTTAATATAAATAATGTTATATACATTTATTCTTGAATATTAACCGAGATATTTGCATATTTCTGTTTTAAGCTTCTGAGATGAGATTGGCTAACTTCGGGTCTAGTCGTGAGTTTCCGTCAAGAGCTAGTTCGGGCCGTTCCCGCAACTGTTCGACTCCCTATTCTGAAATTTCTCTATCGTAAAACTTCACGTGGGAAATCTGCTTAATTTACGCAGCTCCTGCGTGACAGACTTTTCTTTTACTTTTCAATTTATTCCTTCTTCAATTTTACATTTTTGAGTCTTTTCTGAGGTGTATTATTACCGAAGTAGTGCAGGTTATATTAATTTAACCCAGTTGAATGTATGGCAAAGAAACTTCCCCTTCAAAGCAAGTTATTAAGTTCTGCGCCAGGAAACCACTTTACACGGTCAAGATAGACCCGTTTATGAAGTTGTACATAATGTACATACTGCGGTATTCGAGCCTTGTCGAGATAATTAATAAAATGTAAAACAACCGATATAATAAGTGGCAGAGTCTTAAGATAGGAGGAGCTGTATCTTTATATTTATGTGTATCACTTGGAGGACTTGAGACCATTATCCTGGCGGAGAGCAGCATTCTCTACAACTAATATAGACATATATCTGATGGTAATGGAGCTTGGGACCGATCGAGAAGACACCCCTTCGCAAAACCCGTTCCTCTCTTACACATAGACACTCTTATTTACATTATTATTTCTGTTTATTGCCATTTTCTTTTAGGAAATACGCTCCGGACGGTTGGAGAGATTTTATCAACGGCCGACATATCTCCGGGTGCTACATGCTGTAGGAAATTATGGTTTTATTTACATGGGACATTTCATTGCCTCTCTGGACAACTTATTAATTTATCGAGCTAGTTCTAATCTAGTGATTAGAAAGGTGTGAGTGTGTGAGAGAGAGTGTACAAATACGTAACCGTACGTATATTTTATTATGTTACAACTATTACCGTTTACTATTGCAATTATTATCTTAGTGTATTAAAGCTGCTATTATATTATGACTATAATTATGTGTGTGTGTGTGTATTTGCGCGTGTGTGTGTGAGTGCGTGTGAGTGTGTGTGCCTGCACGCGTGTGTGTGCGAGTGTATGCATGTTTGTATGTGTGATAAAGAAAGTGAGAGCATATGATTGTAGATATTTTAGGTGTTAGAAATCTTCATTTTATTGTACATACTTATTTATATTTATTTGATTTTAGTTTAGTTTTTATCCATTGAAATTATATAATTGTTTACGTAATTTTATTAGTCTTTACAGTTTTAGCAGATTTCCCTTAAGGGAAATCAGCTATTGAGGTCGTACGCATGACGCGATTTTCGAATTTTTTTTTAAAAACGGCACTAAACTGTTGTTTACAGACACGGCCCAACACTTTTGTTCACGGCACAACACTTTACCTCACTGCACTAAGTCGCACTGTAGCGCTGAACATCCCTCGATGACCGTCGAGCTTCAACTGGAACTGGGGGGTACTATGAGAGTCCCTTATATATACCTGTAGATATATATGGAGCCAAGGAAAGGTCCAGAACTTCCTGGAAGGTCCTAATTAGATTCTGCCGGTGGCCTTATTTTTCACCAACATTGAACAAAACTCCCAGAAACAAAAACAACACCAAATATAAATATAACCTGGTCGAAAACGGCCACACAATTATATATATAATATGAACTGGTTCCCTCAAGGAGGACAATTACGATAAGCATTTGCAATTGTACCATTTTCAGCCATTCACTTCCTATTACTACTTCACCAACTGCGATCATCAACAATTACTTTTTCCCCCATTCATCTTTTTTTTCAAATGATTAATCTTCTTTTTCACTATGACGCCATTGACGTATCCTGTTCGTTAGTCCAAAATAAATAAATAAAATATTTATGTTGCATCAAGTCATTTTGGTAAACAAAAATTGCGACTGGTAGAGCGTTAACAGAGAAATATATAATTTTGAACGGACCTCATTTTCGTCGTCTGGGTAGGATCGATGGATATTAGAAGAAATGTTTCGGAAATCGTGTCTTGAATAGAACCTCAATAGCTGATTTTCATTTTAAGGGAATCTGCTATTATAATTGTGATGATAGATACAAGATGTGAAGATGGTTTTTCCTAGTCGGTGTAAGAAGGACAACATTCTCTTCAAATTTTCACTCACTTTCAGCCCGAGACTTAATCTTAGCCCGTTTTGAAGATGCTCACACCTTTCGAGTGATAAGAGCTGTAGATAAGAGCGGTCCGCCCTGTACCGTACTGTTGGCTTTTTACTACGAGATGGCCTTCCACTTAGGCCCCGCGAGATAAGCCCCTTTCCAAAATCTCCCGATGGACAATTGCCTAAAGGTCCCTGTGTTCGCCATTGGCTATATACGCCTCCTTTATCTATATAGCCGGGCTGGCCGCACAACTATCGCCCTCTAAGGGGGATACTTTCTGTCCGGGAAATTGCTTTGGGAGTAGAATCGTCGGTCATATCCATTGGGGACGCGGGACCACTTAGGCTCAAGATACGGATCGGGGCATTATTTGCAATGATAATGGAATACGGCATTGATATGTCTGATCAAGGGGTTCATTGTACTCCGGAATATGAACCGTATTTGAAGAGGAACTACACAAATTGTACTCTGCGATTAAGTTTAGCCATTAAGAACATCTCCAAGAAAAACAGTTGACCATAATAGGCATCTTCTTATATGTGGTTTCATAGGACGAACAGACGTCAGGGCGGAGGGAGGGGGTAATTAGGATTTCGAGTGATTAGAAAAAAAAATCACCCATGTAAAGGTAGAAAAAATCTGCTAAAAAACTAAGCAGATTTCCACGTGCTGGCACTACTCACTACTGATCTCATCTAACAACGTTTCACCTATTTTCAAACCCGATCGAGTAAAAGTGAGCATCAATATAATCATAATTGTTGACGACATCAAACAACGTATTTGCATGCAACCCATCCATAAAAGATCTCTTGAAAACAATATTGGGTTTATGGCTTAGAATAAGACGTTTCATGATATTTTCGCTTGTTGATCAAGTTCCATCACTAAAATGGGGGTTTACTGAAGTTTGAAAATTAAAAATTCAAAAATCTCTCATGTTGAAGATATTGGAAAATATACGTGAACAGTATTTATAGAAAAGTAAATTTACAACAACACTTATTATATACACATTGTTATATTACTTATAGCAACGGTGATATTTTTAATTTTCTCCTTCTCATCGCAGTCGAAAAGGCAACTAATAGTCTATCAGTCGGTAAGCATTGGTAGTCAAAAGGACGATTAATAGGCTATTGATTGATAGACGTTGGTAGTATAAAAGACGATTAATTGGCTATCGGTCGAAAAGCTTTGGCAGTCAAAAAGGCAGTTAATAGGCTAAGGGTGGATAAGCGTTTGCAGTCAAAAAGGCAGATTAATAGGCTAAGGGTGGATACGCGTTTGCAGTCAAAAAGGTAATCACTAGTCTATCAGTCGATAAGCAATGATAGTCAAAAGGACAATTAATAGGCTAAGGATTGATAAGCGTTTGCAGTCAAAAAGTGCAATCACTAGTCTATCAGTCGATAAGCATTGGCAGTCAAAAGGACGATTAATAGGCTATCGGTTGATAGGCGTTGGCAGTCAAAAAGGCAATTAATAGGCTAAGGGTGGATAAGCGTTTGCAGTCAAAAAGGCAGATTAATAGGCTAAGGGTGGATACGCGTTTGCAGTCAAAAAGGCAGATTAATAGGCTAAGGATTGATAAGCGTTTTCAGTCAAAAAGGCAATCACTAGTCTATCAGTCGGTAAGCATTGGCAGTCAAAAAGACGATTAATAGGCTAACGGTTGTTAGGCTTTGGCAGTCAAAAAGGCAATTAATAGGCTAAGGGTGGATAAGCGTTTGCAGTCTAAAAGGCAATTAATAGGCTATCAATCAGAAGGCATTGGTAGTCAAAAGGACAATTAACAGGCTATCGGTTGATAGGCGTTGACAGTCAAAAAGACAATTAATAGGCTAAGGGTTGATAAGCGTTGGTAGTCAAAAAGACAATTAATAGGCTACCAGAAGGCCATCATTGGTAGTCAAAAGAACAATTGATAGGCTATCGGTTGATAGGCGTTGACAGTCAAAAAGACAATTAATAGGATAAGGGTTGATAAGCGTTGGCAGTCAAAAAGGCAATTAATAGGCTATCAGAAGGTCATCGTTGGTAGTCAAAAGGACAATTAATAGGATAAGGGTTGATAAGCGTTGGTAGTCAAAAAGGTACATAATAGACTATCAGAAGGTCATCATTGGTAGTCAAAAGGACAATTAATAGGCTATCGGTTGATAGGCGTTGACAGTCAAAAAGACAATTAATAGGCTAAGGGTTGATAAGCGTTGGTAGTCAAAAAGGCAATTAATAGACTATCAGAAGGTCATCATTGGTAGTCAAAAGGACAATTAACAGGCTATCGGTTGATAGGCGTTGACAGTCAAATAGACAATTAATAGGCTATCGGTTGATAGGCGTTGACAGTCAAAAAGTCAATTAATAGGCTAAGGGTTGATAAGCGTGGTAGTCAAAAAGAAGATTAATTGGCTATCGATTGATAGGCTTTGGCAGTTGGAAAGCTTATTAACGGGTTATCATTTCAGAAACATTCGCAGTTGAAAAGTCGATTAGTAGGCTAGCGGTCCTAATACAGATCAGGACTGATCAAATTCTAATGGAGATTGACGTAGGAGGAATTCTGTATAACATTTCTAATGAGCGTGAAACATCTGTAATGAAACATCTGCGTGAAGCGTCTGTTTATACTGTAATCATTGCAGAAGGTATCCTAGTTTGTAGGAACATCACAGGAATCCTGGGTTTGTTGTAAGGCTGACTATGATAGAAGGCAACGGGACTTGGTTTCTTGTTAGCACCATGTCAATAATGATGAATACAATGGTGGTAGATCTGTTCAATACTTTGCTTCGTACAAGGAAGTAAAACTGAAGATACGAAGCATTTTTCGAGGACTTGGTAATTTGATAGATACCTATACAGGACGTTGGTGTTTGATCAAATGGAATGCGCGAGTAAGGATGTACAAGAATAGTGAATACATCGAGAGATGGTTGTATTAGTATTCAGAGGGAGGTTGAGTAGATAAGAATAACTAGGCCTGGAAAGGCATGGAAGACACCTTACACTGGTGCATATGTTGTAGTGGTGCATATATTGCAGTTGGATGCACTTTAGTAATGTCCGTCAGAGGGGAGGGACATTTATCTCTCCGCCTCTAGCCCATTAGTCCTCATCCCTGGGGGAATATTCAAGCGAGGGTCAAGCATTACCCTCAGCTTGCCAATAGCCTTTCTGTACTACCGTTAAGGTCTCCGCTATGAGTGATTTCAATGGTGGTGTTTAGAGCTTATTGTGGGAATATGTTTACTGCAAAAGTAGAATACTTATGGCTGTGAAAATAACTGAAATGATAGGGGTTACCTGAATAGACTGTTTGCGACAATCTGTGTCATACCGTTTACTTGTAAACATATTTTGATTTCATTTGGCAGACATCAATTTCTTAAATCCAACTGTTTTGATTCGCTATGATTTAATGCTTTAAGCATATTATTCATTCTTTAAGTATTGAAAAGGAAAAAACAAAATGAAAAGCTTACTAATTATGCGTTATTACTTAAAAAAATAAAAAAAAAAGATATGAAAATAATGAAACATGTTGGGAATTAAAAAATAGTTGGAATTCCACAGATAGATTGATCAAATTCCTGAATGACTTCAACACTTAAGTTTATTCATCCCATCTCCACCTTAGAATTATGGAGACTATACAGTCAAATAATTAAATAAGATTGTTTACAAACTAATAATCATTATCGGCCATTTTCGAAAAAAAAGAAGACTTACATTACTTTCTTAAACATTGAAAATAAAGAAAATTCCTCACTTATCTTTCTCTTAAACAGAGATATAATGTGTTATTTTGATACTGTAAAATTTATTGATCAGGAAAGAACCATATTAAAGTATTTTAAAAATAGAAAAAATGTCGTTATTAACAGTCCACAAAAGGTGAAGTATTTGCATACTAAAATATTTTATTTATTTGGAGCTTCGCAGCTGTGACGATGTTGCTCATAAAAAAAAATTATAAAAATAAAAAACGAAACAAAATTAATTTAAACGAAAATAAAACAACATAAACACAAAACAGAGATGGAAACCAAAAACAGAAATGGAACAGAAAACAGAAATAGAAACGAAAATTGGAAAATAAAACAGAACTTAAACGAAAAAAAAGAAATGGAACACAAAATGTAATGAAAGCAAAAACACAAATGGAACAAAAAAAACCAGAAAAGGAATACGAAAACAGAAATGGAACACAAAAACAAAATGGAAAATCAAGAACAGAAAACGAACAAAAGTATACTAAAATATATTTCAATCTTCTAGTTAAAATGTATTAAAATCTATATATTATTTTCGATTATGCTTCCTTGATTATTAAAGACAATATCAGTAGATATAAGCTACTAGCTAAAGAATCAGCTAAAGGCTTGACAGCCATTAAGAATTCTTAGTTTGCTTAATGTAAAAAACAGCATTTATAGGTCATTGGAAAATTGGCAATAATATTGGTTCTTTAATTTTTTTTTTTTGATCCGGCTTATAATAACCAAAAGATATTTCGTAATAATAAAACCTACAACCTAACTTTTTTCTTCAACCCGTTGAATGAGGAAATGAAATATCACGACTTTTGTTGGTCTCTTAAAGGCCCCTAAACATTTAATATAGTTTCGGTAATTACGAATATTTTTAATATCTACGTTATTTTGCTTCAGATCGAAAAATTGTACAGAACCAATCTTATTGCACATATAATGTTGTATAAATGTTGTGATGTATGTTTTTTTCACTATCTTGATTATTCACCGACACATTGGCATTTTGTTTTTGGCTTTTGGTCTAGAGTAGACCTCCCACACCTACTCATGCCATTTTAACAATAAGCTGTTATGAAGCACATTATTTGAAGCCTAAAAACCAAATAGTGTTCTCATTGAACTTTTATGGAAATCTGCTTACTCAAGACAGCCCCTGCGTGACGGAGTCAACTTATTTTCCTCTTATGGATATTCATATAAGTTACCGCGGCATTTGAGGAGCCTAGGTTTGGTCAAACGGCGGAATGTGGAAGCCTCCCTTCCCTTTCTAATGAATATATGCAAAAGATAGGTTTGTTAACAAGTCCAACAATTAACAATTAACCGTTTGGCGGAGAGTAATGCTGCTATTGTTGCTGAGAGGAACAATGCGCCCTCTACTGCTAGTCCTCTCCAAGAATTCTGGGCTGAGCGAGGCACGTCTTCCTATTCTGAATGCAGGCAGGTCAACTCAGAATTAATACATTTTTAGCTATTAAATTCCTTAATTGATTTAATTTTAGGGAGGCTTTGAGATCCAGGTAATTGACACAAAGTAACACGGAAAACTATTAATTTCTCCGTTGAAATATTCGTAGTTGAACTTAAAAAAAACGCTTAAATCAGTCCCATATCAATTATAAAAATTCATAAATGTTATTGTTAATTATAATAAGTTACTTTTAAATAACTCCTTGTTTATTTATAATAAATTATTACTAATTATAGTTTTATTAACTTTTATAAAATATTTTTGTTTGCGAATTTAACGTTACGCTTTTGTTTCGTTTTCTGTTTTGTCTTTTATCAATTGTTCGTATTCTGTTTCTAATTCCTTTTCATGACTTTTCCCGTTCAATAATTTTTTCTGTTTTAATTGTTTTTATTTCATTAGTTCCATTTTATTTTCCACTAGTGATATCGCCCAGCAGCAACTATGAATTTTTATTTACTACATTCAATAATTTAATAAGTATTTTTTCAATTCTAAAAATAAATGGATTGACCTAGAGTGTCGTCTGTTTAACGCTTTGTACGGCAGAAATATTGAATAATGACTAAAAACAAGTATTCGGACAGTGCAATAGACGATTACCTAAATGCGAAAAGGGTCAACAGGGCAACCATGGAGTTAAAGAAATATCAATATAGGGCCGTTGTCATTGGAAAACTACGAAATGTGAGAGACATTGTCGAGTTTTGGGAAACTGTAAAATCACTGAAGCCTGCGACTTAACATACTAATAAAATTCATATAGATCTTTGGGCTGTTAATTATAAATCTCCTTATGGGCAAAAAATTAAATCAGACAAATTGTTTTTTTTTTCTGTTACTCACCCTATACTTGACCAGCCATTTTCATTAGAGGAATTACAGTACTGCATTAAACGGCCAAAAAGCAAGAAATCCCCTGGGTTTGATAACATTATATGTGAGGTTTTCAAGAATCTATCCCCAGAATGGGAACATTATATATTGAATCTGTTCAATACAATATTTGACTCAGGAAAATCCACCACAGGCTTGGTCAAAATCCAAACTGCGATTAATGCACAAAAAGGGAGATAAGAAAGATGTCGACAACTACCGAGAAATGTCGTTAATAAATAATATAGCAAAGTTGTTCATAGCTATACTAGCTCGCAGAATTCCTGATTGGCCTGAGAGGGAGCAGTTGATCCCTGAAGAACAGGCAGGGAAGGAAGAGGTTGCATTAAGCATGTCTTCTCACTGACTGCATTAGTTGGTATGCATTTTCAAGGGAAGGGAACCTACATGCATGCAACATTTTTCGATTTCAAGAAAGCATTCGACTCTATAAACCAGGAGCTACTCTGGCAAAAATTCTTTACTTTTGGGCTCAGCGGGAAAATAATACGAATTCTAAAAGCACTTTATGACAAGGCTTCCATGTTTATTAAAATTGGTTCCGAGCTCTCAAATGAAATACCTATAAATTCTGGATTATTGCAGGGTGAGTTCTTTATACTGTATTTTATTTTAAATCTGTTTAACTGGAAGCCTTTTGAACTAATTATTATTATTATTGCAGGGTGAAAGTCTCATTCCAACCCTTTTTATTTGTTTTCTATGTGACATAATTTCCTTTTTTCATTTTGTACGCTACAAATTGCGTGTTATCAAATGAACAAATAAATAAATGAAAAAGTTATAAAAATGAGCTCTCTCTCTCTCTCTCTCTCTCTCTCCTCTCTCTCCTCTCTCTCTCTATCTATCTCTACTCTCTCTCTCTCTCTCTCTCTCCTCTCTCTCTCCTCTCTCTCTCTCTCTCTCTCTCTCTGGGAGAACAGAAACATCAACTGTTTCTCACGCGCACAAGTACACACACAAGAACTCGCCTAAGGGAAATCTGGTAATAACAGCCCCAACCCGATTGAGTTATCCACTACTAATAAATATATTGTTTGTGGAAGGAAGGCCACCCGGTGTGAGTTTCTTCTTGATATCTACTTCCCATCGTCAGGCACTTTCCTTTGGGGGAAAATGGATATGTAGGTGATAGATTTTTCAAAAATCGTGTCTTTAAATGCACTTAATATCCTAAAAGCGGCCTACATAATTTCTTCATGGATACATACATAATATGTGTTGTAATGTTCATCGAACTCCCCTTCCAAGTGTGCAATATTGCTAATGCAGGCGGGGCAGGTTTAAGGTTCAACCCTAGCATTGAAAAACTCAACAAGTGGTTTCTCTGCAGACAGAAATTATAATGAAATATTCCAAACTATCCCCTCATTAGATTTAACGATCTGACTAATGAATAGAAAATTCACCACACGGGACCGTTAGAATTCCGGGCCTATTTGTTTGCGGGTAATGTTGTGGAGAACACGGCCGAGTATTGTGGACGGTATTTATGACAATCCGAAGAACCCTCCCCTCTCCCCACTTTGGAGAGGTGTTTACGACTCCAAGCCGTCTCTCGGCCCGAGATGATGTCTGCCAGTTGTGGCATTCCAGGGCTCTGTCAACACGGCAGACCATTGACACTTGGTCCTAAGTGGGTTTCCTTGTCAGGCCTACCAAACCGAGCGCCAAAGAATTTGGCACGGACTTCCAACTCAAGCAGCATCAGCCAAAACTGAAAACCAATACAAATTCAGGATTCTCTTAGCGAATTTTCCGTTAGGAAATTACAGGTTTCAGTAAGCCACACGGGTTAAGGTTAAGTTGTCAATTCCAGTCAAGTCACACATGTCCATTTACGTAAGTTAATTATTGAAACTCAGATGTATTTTTATGGGGAGATAACTTTTCGAAAAAACTACAACACATTTCATAATGCATGACGTCCTCGTACCTGAGTAATACGGTTTCCGCGAAAACGTGTCCTATTACTTCATCAACATACATTTTTCCAAAGGATATAATTCATTCTCTTGATTGAAGTCTCAGCGAAATTTTGACGTTGATGTCAGAGAATATAATAGATAAAATATTATTATATAATAAAGTCCACTTTTCGCTAATATGGCTAATTGACCCTGTTTATCTAAAGGTTACCACCTTTTGCTAGTCAAGGTGGGACAATTTAAGGGGGGTTCAAGGGGGATTTCATTTAATGAGTTCTAATAGATGGAGTAGAATAAACATTTCTTGTGCCATAGATAAATTGAACAGCAATTTGGAGGGGGTGCCAGAGACCGTGCGGGTTAAGGCGTGCTATCTACCACTTCCTTGGGGAAACATTAGTTCACTAGTTCGCTAACTGAACGCGCAAGTGTCACAGTACTTATGGATCAGCGGGAGTTTAACGAGATTATACCTCTGACGCCCCATAGGGATTACTAACGACTATGACTGTCATAGATCCCGTCCACAGGCAGGGGTACAGCGTGAGCTGGTCATAGACCCTCAGAGTACAATGGGGCCCATCAGTCTACTGGAGACAACGAATTCCAGATCCTCCATGGATAACGGGGATTGTACGTCCAGTTGGTCACTCACTACGAAAAAACTCAAATCACGAATCCCTCGAGTCTCGTCGAGGGTGGCTAAAGACTTCAAACGTATATAATGCCCAACCCAAAAAAAAAAATGGTCGTATAAACCCAAATAACACAAATATAAATAAATATACATAAATATTCTTTGAACAACATTACTTCTTACCATAGTTCCAACTGTATTGTTTGAAACAAATTGTGTTTAGGCACAGATCTCCCTAAGGGTAAATGGCCTACGCTTTCCTGGATGACCAAACCTACACTCAGGCGGGGATCTCTTTGCCTTCAAAACGCATAACTCTTTTTCCTTTTACTTCAATGGTATAACCAAGTTTCATTTTGTTTCTTATTGCATGTTTTGAACTCTAATTTGTTTTCTTCGGAGCGTTTCAAGCCTTCATTATTGAGTCATCATATTTTTTTACAATCAAATTATTTGCACTGTGAATGAAAGAAAATTTAATTACATTTTCATTCTTCCATAAAATACTTCACATTTCTATTAATATGAAGCGAGAAATTCATTTTCATCGAATGGGGAGAAAAGTTTCATAATTGGTTCTTCGCAATCAATTTTTAAAATATTTACTTTTAAGACATGAGGTACTTGTTGTTTATTAACATCGCCGGTTTTGTACTAAGGCCGATTGGGACGGGTTATATCCAGGTTAGCATCAATTCGATTTCCGCCAGGGAAGTACGAATTAGTTTAGTGGCGAACTAATTAAACAAAATCCTTAGACCCACCCTGGCTAGAAAAGGGTGGTAAGCTGTAGACAAACCGTCCCATTTAGCAATAGTAGCAAAAAGTGGGCATTAATAAATAGATAATAATTTTCTATCAGAATACTTCATTACAGGATACTCTTAAAAACATTTTCTGGTTCTCTAATAATTGTAGAATTATTTATTTTGATTAGGTGCACAGCTATCTGTCATCTTATCATAGTAATATTATTTCCCTATTACTAGATTTGATAGTCAGGATTTGGATCTGAGATAATCTGGTGGAATACTTGTTAAACGCCATTGTTGTTAGACAGCTCCTATTATGTAGCAGGTTTGGAGAAATATGTTGATGATAGAATCATTAATCTCGTAGAGCGTCACTGTTTTGATAATTCTAACAGGGACCTCAGTTGTCTAATGGTTAGATTCCAGAAGAGGGACTGCCCATAAGGAAAACGGTCATGATGAGTGTCATGTCGCGTTGTGTACTAGGAATACGATTCCCCGTCCTTATCAGGTGGAATCATCGCGCGCCGGAGCCCACTAATCATCCCAAATGAATCGGTTCCTAAATTACTCCGAAATGATTCCAACAGCAACAAGATTCGACATGAGCCCCCCGGCCATTATGCAGCATACTAATCCCTTTATTGACTATTAGAGGCTGGGATGGACCACACCGGGTAATGGTCCAACATCTTCGGATAATGATTGATATTTAATGGTGTCTCCAAAGCCATGATGAATGAGGAGGAGCACCATTTGTCAGCGAGAGGCGTCGATCTGTTATCTCCGCTCAGTTCTGGTCGTGGTGACATGTCCTGGGAACATTAGGCCCCTATTCCCATGATCTACTCCAGTTCAGTTCATCCTCTTCAACATTCGGCCTTGTGAAAGAACATGTCCTTTCTCCTTCCAACAACCTCTGACTTGAACTTTCACATGTACATTTTCTTACAACGTAAATGGCTAAAATACATATCCATTTCATCAGATTTCCCTTAAGGGAAATCAGTTTTTGAGGAAGTGCTCATGACGCGATATTCGAAAATTTCCCCGTGTCCATCGATCCTACCAATGAGATGACGAAAATGGAACTCAAGATGTTGCAATTTTTCTTTGATCTTTAACAAACTCGATATTTAATTGCTTTATGTAAAAAGAATGTTCAATTTCGTTATTGGCTCATTTTTAGTTTCAGCTAGCGGTGAGGGTGATAAATTAGGTTAATCAGAAACACTTTTTTTGTGGCTCCCCACAATTTATTTTTTACAAACGCTTAGCGCTTTCGGTAATTAATTGCCCATTTTCAGAGCGTCATAGTTACTCCATCGGCAGAGTTCACCACTGTAGCATCTCTATAGGCACGCCCTACGCTCTGACGTTCTGAAGATAGGAATTTAATTCCCGGAAGCGCTTTTGTAAAAAATGATTTGTGAGGAGCCACAAACAAAAAGGGGTTTTGATCAACCTGATTCGTTAATGGCATTGGCAGAGGGGGGGGGTTAGGGGGGGGAATTTAGAAAATTCAATATCTTCCACCGGATGGAAACATTGTATAGAACCAATCTTATTGGAAATTAAATACCTATAATTCTTGTTATGTATCTCCATTATAAATATTATAGTTATGTTATATGCGCAATAAGCAGTTTAACTAGAACCAATTTATTCTTAGCTTATGTACCAAATAATATCTTTATTTCAATTCTCCTCTGCGTGATGCATGCAAATACGTTATGCGATAAATTAAGATTTTCTACTCTTGAATTGAACATGTTAATTTGATCTATACCATTTTCAATATCTAAACCATTTCATTCAACTCTAAAATTGAGCTAGAAGTAAGCTGGGGAGGGGGGTTGGAGCGGTAGGGGCGAAAATATAAAACAAATTCACTTTATTTTTAGAAATGGAGAATATATGGTGAGATGAGATTAGTGGTGTGTCATACCAGGAAATCTGTTTAGTTTACGCCACTCCTGCGTGACGACTTTAGGAATTACGGATACCGGTTGATCGCCACCATGGATAAAATACACCTGTCCTGTTATTCCTGATACCTTACTATGATTTCAGAGTTCCATGTCGTGGGCTCGGGACCTTTCATCGGCCGATAGCTTTGAGAGTACCGCTGTCCGAGATGGCGGTATTTGGTGTCAGCGAGTCTGTCATTGCAAACAAGCGGTGTAATGGGCCTGGGATTTAGGCCCGCCATCAGATGTACCAGGGACATGGGAGGATTCCGTCGCGTCGCCCGGTCACGATGTCATCCCCTGGACATGGCTACGGCCTGGAATGTTGCCGGCCATCGCCAGTTTCTCCCCAGACCATGTCCTGCTTTCGGCAGTCGATGGCTCCAGAGCCAGACCGTCTCAACCCCACACAGGTCCTGCACGAAGGGGCTGCGTAAACTAAGCAGATTTCCCACCCGTTGATATGACACTCTACTGATCTCATCTCACCATTTACTCTATATTCCATAGTAAAAATCCCATGAGTAGTATGCAGAGGAAAAATGGGGTTACTAGCGCACCCTCAAAATCTCCTGAAACTGGAAACAGACCGTCTAAAATTGTACAACTCAACTTGTTAAAAATCCAAAAAAAAACATTGATATTTCTCCCATGAGTTTTTGTTAAAAAATACATGAAAAATCTATAAAAATCAATAAAAAAAGTAAAAATATAAAGGGTTTAAATAAATAATGTTAAAACCCCAAAAATACGAAAATTTATTCAATTAATTTAATCGTCACTATCGCTTTCACATTCTTTTTATTTGCTTACCTTTTTCTTTATTTCATCTTTGTTTTCTGGTCAATAAGTCAATAATATGAATCTTCTTATCATCTATGTCTTTTAAACCATTGACAACAAAAGAAATGCTATTGTTTGTAAATTTTATCCAATTTTCATTTATACACTTCTTTCCTTTAATGAACGATGCTTTTAAAAAAAGATCACACAAGTTGGTAAACGTCAAAATATTCCAATAATTAAACTAGCACAGTTGAACTTAGATCAACCACACCCTATTACAGAATTAAATACTATATTTGGAAAACTTATAGTGGTTATATTAGGAGATGGAGAAAATAAATTTCAAGTTTTTCTCCCAGAGAGATTTAATGAAAAATTATGTAAAAAAGATATTTAAACATTAAATTCAACTTTGGTATTTGCATTTTTGTCAAAACGAAAGGTTCAATCACAATCATATTTGGTATTAAGGCTTCAAAGAAAGTGCTTCATAATATAACAGCTTATTATTCTCGGTTAATAATCGAGACAGTGAAAAAATGTCGATATTATACATGGGAAAGGTGCAGCTATTAAATATAGAAAATTTAGCCCTGCTACAAATGGGTACATGTCATTACCATTATTTCAAAGTTTCAAAATGTGGAAAAATCCTTCGTTCATATTAAAGTATTTTATTTTTTTTAAATAGTTTGATTATCATTTATTTAATTAGAAAAAAATATCACTTGCAGTAATAATATTATCCATTCAACAATTGATTCATATAAAATTAGTAACACTTTAATTTTGTGTGCATGAAATGATGTCTGGAATTCAGCTGACTTATTTTATTGCATGGATACATCCCTTTGGATCCTATCACTCCCGTGGTGGACTATGCCAGACATTAACAAATACTAGATGATGATGTTTTGAAGAATTTTTTACATCATTTCAGAATTCTAAACATGACTTTTGCCCACCTAGTTGTGTTAATCGAAACACTTTGCGCCATATGCTCCTGAGTACATGTCCTTATTCCAGGCCATCTGAAGCCGATACAGTAGTTGGAGGAGGAAAAAACCGCCCCCTTATCGGAGGCAATGTTCTACATCGACTAAGAGGCCTATAAGTCACCCTTATAAGCCTTTCTTCTGCACAGTTTTAGCAGATGGACCACACGGGAGCGGCATAAAGAAAACACATTGAGCCGGCCGGTGTGGTCCAACATTATTCATGCACTCCTTCCCAAAATGGACCCTTTATGCCGTTGCTAGAGTAGGTTTTTTTCTCCTCCGCCAGGACGATCCTGACTAGGCCCGACCACTATGTGAACTGGTGGCTTTATCATCCCATAACCCCCAACACAAATTACAATGAAGACATTACACTTCCTTGCAAGGCAAACATGTCTCTCTCCCTTTATTTATATTGCTCCTTCTTTATTGGCTCTGTATTTCTTTTTATTTTCTCTTTTCTATATCGTGCACTGGACAATTTGCTTTACTTTCCTTAATTGACTTCCCTTGCAGGCAAAGACAGATAAACTCGTTATACCTATAAGGATAGCACAGTTTTTATCCATTTTTTATGTACACAGGTGCTCTTAATCCTGAAACAGCTGGTCGACTTTATTTTGCCAAAAATGCCATTTATATATTTTTCCGCTTGGTTTATCAACCTGGGTCTCCAATAACGGAGAATTAGGCCTATTTAATAGTTTAAGTGAATATTCCAAATTCACCTATTTAACCTATATTCTTAAATTACACAGAAAATGTTACCTAATGTTAGAATGAAGCTCATATAGACCACTCTTATGAATATAACTTAATAACGACATGCCAGCTTAAACTTAGATACAGTTGTGTATATATATTTTTTCTTTTAATGGTGGACCACCCTTAATATATTTCAATTTTTGTTTGAACCTTTATGACTCAATGAAGTGAAGAGCACTTAAATTCCTTTTTATTTTCATTAATATGCGTTTCGAGGTTATTTAATCGCTCCTTCTCAAAGGGGTCTCAGCTACTGAAATGATATAATAATTCTTTTTGAAAAGCATTAACAAGATTAAATAATGTGTAGATATATACCTACGACTAAAAAACATTTTTATAAATATTTATTTTCATATAATTGTTGCTTCTATTTTTTAATAATTGCTAGTTGCTTCTATTGTTATATTAATTAGTTATATATATGTCTAACCTTTATTTTTGTACATGTAAAGCATAACTTCCCAATTTTACCATTACAGCACTTCACATTAGTTATAATAGTTGAACGTTAGCCTTTATTGGTTATAACCAATATTATATCTAATTAATGCCACATCAAACATCACATGATTCATCACAAACAGTAAAATAAAACCCTTATAAAATTGTTGGCCGTCCAAATATTACATAGCTATCAAAATAATATTTTTTCATATTAAAACCCATATAAAAAATAAAACAATTATCTCTATTATTTAACTGTTCATTCACTTTATTACTATATTTCTATGAAACATGTATATACACTCAGTTAACTAGTTTGAATTATTAAAAATATGACTTGCTTAGCAATAATGGGATCTATTACTTAAAGTACGATTCCGTCCCCTCAAAATGAATTTCCTCAAGTCGAAATGCTCAATCTTGGATCTGCCAAGATAAAATGGAATACACAATTTTATTAGGCACCATTGTAATATCAATTAATTACGGAGCCATAACTTGTACTTTAGTGCTTCGATAAAGGGTTATATTTTCCAAGTTTGGCTAAGATATGGTTTTAATTGCTTTTCGTTATACCTGTGAAAAATTGTCAAAAAAATTATTTAGATCATTTTTTAAATTTGTTTTTATCGAAAATTATTATTTTGTTTTTTCGTTATAATGTTATCTAAACCTAAGGAGGAAAACTTAAAAAAATAACACTAATCCATGAATCCATAAAATTTAAATGCGAAAGCCTCCAATTTTTTTTTCGTTAGGTCTTATTTTTTCTTTTTATTGCTAAAAATTTTAATTAAAAATTCACACTATTAAATTTACTTTGAAATTTTTATTACTTTTTTAAATACAAATCTACAAAAATAAACAGCTTCATTTGAAGAATAGATAATGCCTTCTGATGCCACGCGCGATTTTTTAAAACAAAAAATCTGTGAAATTTAACTTTCTTTATTGAAAATAAAACTGTGCTTTGTGATTTTATTTACATCAACCTGATGCGATATGTTAATTCCGAGGTTAAATTTTGTAGCAAAGAATTATTAGAGATATTAGTGTGGTACGCCTGAGACTAGAGATTTTTGCTTATTAGGTTCGTGAAATTAATTATTCATAGACAAGAAAGTAATTTAAAATAATCAAAATGTAAAATTCATTCTTAATGAAGTTCGTAAGTATTGTTTACATAACTGTTAAACTGTGGAAAACTCGAATGTACTAAGTATGACTTTTTGGAACCAAAGTTATGGAAATTCAGTAGTTGTCGAAATAATGAAATATGAGGAAAGAGCAATTAGAAAATAATATAGGGAAGGTATTCAGATTTTAGAAAGGTTATAATTAAATTGGATTTTTTTCCCAATCGTTTACAAGTGTAAACAAAAGAAATTAAAATATGATATCTTATACAACATTTTGGGGAAAGTACAAGTTATGGCGCCATTATTTACTGATATGTCAATGGGGTTTAATAATTCTGTATTCCATTTTATCTTGGATGGCCCACGGTTGAACTTTTCCGTTTTGAGGGGATGGAATCGTATATTAAGAAATAAACCCCATAATTGCTGCTAAACTGACAAATAACTATTCTTCTATACATGACTTTTTGAAACCTTAGTTATTGACAACACAGTAGTTGTCAAAATAATGACATATGAAGAATTAGCAATTAGAAAATAATATAGATAAGGAATTCAGACATTAGAAAGGTTCTAATTAAATAGGATTAGTAGATAGTTGAGAGAAGAGTCATCTGGTCCATATATAGACTGTGAGGTTGCAGGAATCTAGGCAGACGCAATTAGTCTACTGTATGCAAACAACAAGGTTTAGTTATATTGTCCCTTATAAGGTACGACAGTTCTAATTGTTTCAGCCGATTTAGACGAGATTTATGCACCTTATAATGGGCAATTTATATAGACAAGGACCATTCAGTAGAGATATATATTTATATAAACAGGGACCGTTCCGTTCTCTGAGAAATATTTTGAGACAAGGCTTGTAGGTTGTCAGTTGAATCAGCAGGTTGCTGCCACTTTCCAGCGGCCATTAAGGCGTATTGCTGTCATTCATCAGAGTGTCTGCCGGGTGGTCTCGATGCCCATAAAGTGATATTGAAGAAACCGAAGGCTATCACACAGTTTTGTGGCATCATCCCCTCTCTATCAAGAGCCATGGTTGGGGTTAGAAGAGTTTCAAGCCATCAGTGGCTTCAGTCGTGTTTGTTGCGAATCATTTCGCTTTCGGCGAAAGAAATTCTCTTTGTGTCAGGAATATTGTAGCGGAACTCACATTCGGTGCTAGGAACATCACAATAATTAAGTTTTCCGAACTAGTTTGTTAGAAAAGTAAGTGAGTCTAGTGCTTCCCTCCGATATAGTCGGCAGTTCCGTTTCGTTCTGGCTTTTTTTTTGGGACTCACCGTGTAGCCTTCCTACATTTATCCAAAACGTCCTGGAGGTCCATTGGGAACACAAAACGCTGTTTAGAGTTACGCCCAGAGAACGTCCGCTCTACTGACTACATTAACATCAGCATTTATTTAATTTATAATGCCTTCCTTTTTAGCAGATTTCCCTTAAGGGAAATCAACTATTGAGGTTGTACTCATGACGGAATTTTCGAAATTTTTCTTCAAATGTCCATCGATCCTACCCAGGAGATGACGAAAATGATGTCCGTTCAAAACTGTATATATATATATATATATATATATATATATATATATATATATATATATATATATATTTGTCTGTTACCGCTCTAGCGGTCGCAATTTTTGTTTGATCGTTACCAAACTCGATATTTAGTCGTTTTATGTAAAAAGAAAGATCAAGTTCGTTAACGGCTGAAATCGGACCAGTGGGAGGGGGGGTTTAGAGGGGAGGATTTTCGAAAATTTGAAATATTTCAGTTACTATACGTCGGACCGAAAGATTGTACAGAATCAATCTTACTGCAAATTAAATTCACTATAAATATTGTTATATACATTTATTCTCTATCTTGAATATTAACCGAGATATTTGCATTTGTATTCTGCGTGTGGTCACCAGTAGGCTATGTTCGGACTTTCCGCCGAGAGCTCTGGCGGCCGTTTCCATAACTATTCGTCCCTCGTGAATATTTTTAGAGGTTAGGTTAACTGTTTTTTGGGGCTAGAAACTACTGGGTTATTACGCCCTAAATAATGTTTTAGGTTTAGAGGTTTCTTACTACTACAGTTGTTATTAGGCAGATTTCTCTATTGTAAAACTTCACATGGGAAATCTGCTTAGTTTACGCAGCGCCTGCGTGACGGACTTTTTTCATTCCTGGTCATTTCCCCAGTAGCTGTAGACTCTTATTCTGCTCATTTTAATTGGGGGAATCGGGAAATAGATCACGAGTTAATGTGCTAGGCTTTACTATACTTTGGGTAGCAACAAGCAGTTAAGGACTAAAATTCAAAGTTGTGGGAAGTTGATCACACTGCTGACAAATTGCCACATGACACAAATGTCTACACTCAGGGGCTGCTTAAACTGAGCAGATTTCCCACCTGAAGATTTATAATAGATAAATCTAAGTACTGGTAACACTTAATGCCACCGTGAATATTAACTGAATAAATACAAATGATAATGTAAATGATCCAGTTAGTTTACATTTTAATAGGAAACAGGAAGCTTCGGAATTGTTAAGAAAAAGGTTAACCAACCTCTCAAATCTGAAAAGATAGAAATATAGTTGATTTGAAAAAAAAAAAAAAAACATAGACTGAAATATATCTGAATATAGTACTTGTTGTGTTCTGAATAAAATTTTTATGTTTATATTGACTTAGGAGAATAATTTTATAATTTGTTATGTAAATGTCCAGGAGGACGAATCGTTTGCACTAAAACAATAGAGTATTGTTCAAACCAGAAGATTTATGCTATTGGCTTAAATATACCTATTGGTCTCGGTAAGGATAAATTGGAAAAAAAATTATTTTATTTATTTGGCTTATCCCCCCCCCCCCCACATCAACGGTGATTGACATGATATCTCTTTAGAATAATATATTTATGTAAGCCTTCATGTAAACCTTGATACTGTGCCTCAATACGAGTGTCAAATAAATATAAAGTAAGCGTGAAAGTCTTTTTAAAAACGCACTTTTATTGACAACAACAATTACAAAATTAAAATGAGTAGAATAACGGTGTTCAGCTACTGCGGAAATGACGAGAAGTGGAAAAAAAGAAAGGATTACAAATGAAATAAATGCTGAAGTTGGTGTTACCAGCAGAGCGGATGTTCAGTAGTCGTAACTCAGGACATTTCTTAGGTTTGATGTATACTATTTTGGACATTTTTACTGTACACAATAACAAGTAGTGTTACCCCGCGGGAGTCGAGCAACAGAATACAAACACCGCATTTATCAACATAGCATGCCCTCATCATATAGAATTGTGCAAAACATAAAATATAGTTTGTTTATGAAATATTTAAATAAAATAATATTATAACATGCCTATTTTGTTCTGAGACTCATAAACATCATCTCCAACAATACGAATGATTTTTTTAGCAACATGTTTACATCGATAACGTTTTCAGCGATACTTGGATTGGACGCTGTTAGACATTCTTTTTAGGGACAATAATAGGTATTGCATGATTCGTATGTTGCTGGACGTGGGAGTACAGATCTGGGAAACAGGTCTTGAATACCGGAAGTTTTCCCACCGTGTTTATTTATTTAAGGACGAGGCATTTCGGCTCGAATCACCCATCATCAGGTGCTAGATTCAAAATTAGATACTACACTCAAAGGCTTAGCGCTATTAATCTATACTTGAACGGAACACCTGCTCATGGCACTTTAGAGCCGAAAGGCCTAGGTCTTAAATAAACAACTTTGTGTGGAAACTTCCTGTTTATAATTTCGGTTATTGTGATTCGACTAGTGCAGACTAGGTAGCGCCTGGGATGCAACCAAAAAACTATTAAATTCTATAGCTAGGTCGGTATTGGTATATGGAGCACCAGTTTGGAGTCTTAGATACCTCAATTACCTCGAGCAAGCAGAAACAAACTTTTACAAACATCTATTTCAGCTTATTAGAAACACTCCTAACTACATCATTAGACTAGAAACAGGCTCGGATTTTGTGTCAACTCATATTATGAAATCAACCCTTCAGTGGTTGTGTAAAATATTATCAATGGGCAGAGAATGGCCAGGATCTGCTATAATAGGCTCCTATTATTAGATCAGAGTCCCACAAATATTGTCAGATTTAATTGGGTATCTCAAATTAAAAACCTACTAAACTCTTTAAATTTCATTGACATCTGGCTTACTCAAGACAAAAACTTAATTAAATTACACATTAGCTCAATAGTAGAAGCATACCAAAGTAAATTACTTTCTATAGATTTTGAAAAACTCCAAATTTCAAATTATAGTCCGTTACAAAAGTCAATTTCCACAACTACCGGTTCACCTCAGGAATTTCTAACAATAGGTTTGCCATTCCAAATTGTAAAAACCATTGCACAGCTAAGAACATCCAGCAACTATTGTATAAAGTTTTCAATGAAAAATGTATTCTATAATATAAATCCAAAAGAAATTTGCACATTGTGTAACTTAAATATGAATGAGGACATTTATCATATAATGCTTCATTGCCCTATTTACTCCCCTTTCAGAGAACAGTATTTACCATTCATCAAACAGCCAGCAGATAATTCACAACTTCATAATATTCTAAATAATGCAACTAGAGAAGTATATATTAACATTTTTAAATATTTAAGAAATAGTTTAAAACTTCGTGAATCTTGTTTCAGTTAACATTATTAAATTTCTTTTCTTCTCTTAATTGTTTTTTTGTTTATTTAGTACTGTTGTACCTATCTAATAGTAAATTCTTGTCAGTTATATTCAATTCTAGTTTGTAAAAATATGTTTATATATAAGCTACTAACATAGAAAAACTAACCACATTATATAAGGCCAACTCCTTGCTATAAGGAAAATCCTTGTAAGCAATAAATAAAATAAAATAAAATAAATACTAGGTAGCGCCCTTGAGCTATTGATTGAAATTGACATACAACCGAACTCTTTAAATTTATGAGTATAGCAGATAGGAGGGGGGGGGGGTTGTCAGATATACAGACCTTGTAGACCTGCTGCCGTCATTATCGGTTTCCCTCATCTTATTTAAGATTTCTGTTATACTTTTCTGATTCCTTACAGAACTGTATATATACTTGCCTGTTTCTGCCCTGGTGGTCGTAGTTTTGGTTTGCTAGCTATCCAACCCGACATTTAAATTATCTAAGTTATCATCTGGCTACCGCTGGTCCGAGACCACTCAGAGGCTGGAGAGACTGAACATGGTCGATTTATAGAGAAAGATCACTGAGGGTGCAGGACTCCGAAAGCTTGTTCAGAAATAAACATTTATAACCTAGTGGAGGTGTTGTTATTTTCTTCAACCATGGATTTAAATATTGATTTCGGCGGACACTTATAATGTGTGATACAAACCAATAGGTAGTATGATATGTTATCAATTTGGCTCAAAAATGCGTATTTGTTCTGTATCATACTCGAGATTTAATTTTTATATTCAGCACTAAGGCCATATTTGGTAATGACTGAAATCGTTCTAGGATTACGTGGGGTGGGGGTTTAAGGATTTGTTCGAAAGTTCAAAATATTGAAACGCTATTATGAGTTGCATAGAAAAATGTCATAGAGCCAATAGTGTCAAACTATTGCTGTTCTGCAATTGTTGTTTCATACATACGAATATTAAGCTAGTTACTCGAATTTTTTTGTTAACAGATTTCCCTCAAGGGAAATCAGTTATTGAGGTCGTACTCATGACGCGATTTTCGAAAAATTTCTTCAAATGTCCATCGATCCTACCCAGAAGATGACGAAAATGAGGTCCGTTCAAAAATATATATATATATATATATATATATATATATATATATATATATATATATATATATATATATATATATATATATATATATATATTTGTCTGTTAACACTCTAGCGATCGCAATTTTTGTTTAATCGTCACCAAAATCGGTATTTAATTGTTTAATGTAAAAAGGAATATCAAGTTCGTTAACGGCTGAAATCGGACCCGTGGGAGGGGGGGGGGTTAGAGGGGGGACTTTCAAAAATTCGAAATATCTCCGTTATTATGCATTGGATCGAAAAATTGTATAGAACTAATCTTATTGCACATTACATTTACTATAAATATCGTTATTTACATTTATTCTCTATCTAGAATATTAACCGAGATATTTGCATTTTTACGAAGTCTGTGGTCGGGTATAGTTCGGATTAGATCGGCCATTTTCGTCAGTACTCGGCTGAGGTGGAAGCTTCTTCTAACCTTACCTTGCCTTCATTACTTTGTGTGATTTTTGCAATTAAGGTCTGTTCATCCACCGCCTCCCCCCCCCCCCTACTTTAGTTCTTGAACTACTAAAATTTGAGTTATTGAAATATAAATTATTTTTACAATTCAGAAGCCGTTTCAGTTGGGAATTTATTAAAATTAACTGAAAGTGTTCTTATTACCGTTTGTATTTATTCATGGTGGACTTGTATTACCAGTATGCAGATTTCTCTATTGTAAAACTTCACATGGGAAATCTGCTTAGTTTACGCAGCCCCTGAGTGACGGACTTTTTTCAGCCTTCAGCAAACCCCCAGTACGAATTCAGTGTACCTCCCATCGAATTATTACTGAGAAAAGGAGAATATATATGATGACATTACTATTGATGTTGAGTGCAGAATATCTCCAGCTGTGCCAGTGGTTGGTTTCCCGCGATATTTCGCCGATTGTGGAATCTGCTTCTTCCGGCGGTCTTGTTGCTTCACAATGACATTACTAGTGTGTCATTCCAGCAGGTGGGAAAATTACTTAGCTCACGCAGCCCATGCGGACGTTTTTTTTGTAAGGGATTGTAGTTTACTGGAGGGAAGACAAAGCCTAGACGGATCGCCAGCTGTAGGATTTGATAGGGTGACAGTAGTAGGAGTGAGCGGCCCAGTACTGGCTAGCCGACAATAGAGCAAGGCTTAACCCATTGAATGCTAATGCAGTGCCTGTAGCTACGTCATCCCACATCTACTACATCAACCCCGCATCCTAGGGGAGTCGTCCGCTGCATATACGCAGGCGCATCTTTTCAATTACTCCCGATGGGCCCACATTCCTAGACAATGCACCGCCACCTCAGATGCACCCATGTACTCCGGTACATAGCTCAGGTCCATCAAGGATAGTGGCTGCAGAGGGATGAGATTATTTTTTTTAATGAGATTGCATTCAACAAAAAAACCTTGACATACCCCACGATATGACAGAACTGCTTGCTGACCGCAGCCAATATATTACACACATACTAACACATATAAACATTTACCAATACATATAGAATAAAAATGAAATAGGTCTACAGCATACGTACGAAGATTTAAAAGGGATAACTTTTATTATATTCTAATAGGCAATGTACAGATATGAGGAAACCTCAGATATTTAAGGAATATTTTCCATACTATATAAATAAAGTATCAAGGTTTTACATGAAGGCTTACATAAATATATTATTTATTCTTCATATTTTATGGCAAGGGTCTCCAATAAAGAACAACTCCTTCGGTGCAAACTTTATTGAAACCGCCCTACATGTTTCGTGGTTTATTTGCTACCTATTCAGAGGCTATAACACCCCCAAAGAAGTGACAATTAAGCCACGAAACGTGTAGGGTGGTATTCATAAACTTTGCACCGGAGAAGGTGTTTTTTATTTGACCCTTGCCAAAATATATAAATAACATTGGGTCAAGAATAAGAAAAATATATTACTCTAAACATAAATCATGCCAATCACCTTTGATGTGGGGTATAAACCAAATAAATGAAAAATAAATTATTTTTGCAAGTTATCCTTACCGAGACCAACATTTTATCTTTAGGTCTCAACAACACACTATTGTTTTATAACAAACGTTTTGACCTCCTGGGCATTTACAAGACTAATTGTGAAAATATTTTTCTAGGTCAATATAAACATATATAAAAATGTTGTTTAGAACACAGTTTAGAATCATGTGGTATTTTGACAACATCATTGATGCGATCGAGGGTAAGTCTAATTACAGTTTTATTCTCCTTCAAGGTTTTAATGTTTATTTTTTTCATTTTTATTTTCCACGGGTGCTGATGAATCAGGCTATTCAGAACACAGTTTTGTGGTTCGTCACAATTTATTTATTTAGCGACTTGGACGGATCACTTCGTCCTTAGTGCATCGATAGAGTTCAGCAAAGTAAAATCTCTCTAGGCACATACAACTATCTGACGGTAAATTTTAATCTCTTTTAATGTTAAGATAGTAAGTAAATTTTAATTTTAAATAAATATTTTAATCATAAATGTGTTATTGTTGAAACATTTTATTGCTATATGGGATTCTTTGTTTATTTATTAACGTCCGCATTTTGCCAATATGCCTCATTGGGACGGGTTATCTACAGTTTACCACCCTTTTCTAGGTAAGGTGGGACTAAGGATTTTATTTAATGCGTTTGTCACTGAATAAATTCCTATTGCCCAGGCGGGACCAACCTGAGCCACTTGCAATCTCACTTGGTAAACCTAGAGTGACGAGTTCGATTGCCGTCTGGGCAAAGGAATTCATATAGTGACGGAATTCATTGAATTAAATCCTTAGTTCCACCCTGCCTAGAAGCGTGTGGAAACTTATTAATAACACGTGTCAATTAGCCATAGTTGTAAAAAGTGGACGTTAATAAATAATTTAATTTAATTTTTATTGGTCTAAGTTTTGTAGTTTTAATGACTATTTTTATGCACCACCAATTACGTAAAATTGAAGTTTTAGAACAAACTCATTATTTATTGTTTGTTGCTCTGAGGATGGGAATGTAAAAGCTGAATACGGTAAGCGTTTAAAAAAAATGAATATGGCATATTTAAGACCTCAATAACAATTTGTTAATTTTAATTTATTTCAAGTACAAAATATTTGTATTTATATTCATCTACGTCCACTTTGTGCTACCAAGGCTGATTGGGACGGGTATCCACAGGTTACCACTCTCTCTGCCAGGGTCGGACAGAGGATTTTATTTAATGAATTCGTATTGTCCGGGTGAGAATTCTCATAAAAGAGAAAAGATCGAGAAGTGAAAGCACAAAAAAATTTTTTAAAGGAAACCAAGGAAAATCACTGTCCTGAAAATAAAAATAAACAGCTGTAATACTCAATTTTCTCAGAGAAAGGTTCACATAGGTTTTACCTCTAAATCGTAGAGTTCATGAAAGCAAAGCTTCTTTACTCGTTGACGGCATTTTGTTGAAACCCATTTATTTGGTAGAGAATCAGTTACTTGGAAAGGGTTTAAAGATTTTACACGGGAGAGCGACTTACAATTAGTGAAATAGGTATTGCTAAGGTCACCTGAGCACAACCGGTCATTACAAGTGCTTTCCTAAAAGCCTAAGCTTCTAATATAGAAACGAGTCCTCAACCAGTCATTACATCGCTTCTGCGCACAGATACAACTAAGCCCTAGCCAAATATAGCAGACAAGCCAGCATTAGGGAGCTCAAAGGGGTCGTATGGGGAAATGCCATTCCTCTGGCAGAGAAACGGCCGGGGGTTTTCGGCTCAAAACGGATTAGTGGCGTGATTAAATTTATACTCCCACGCGCGTGTTGTGACTGCGCACAGTCTGTCTCACGAGCCCTCTCAACACTTTTTGCCCTTTATTGCGGCTCGGGAGCCTTTTGACCAAATTACAGTTATTAAAACACAAAGGGCTTTATGAGCGTATCTCCTCCGCGCTCTGGGTCAGTTCGCCTTCTTCAATCCACTTTTCTTCTTCAGGCGCAGACTTTCTTTTTCTTGTGTCGGTAGCTCACGGGAGCAGAGCAATAACTTTCGTCGTTTTCTTTATTTTCTCTCTCCTTCTCCCCCTTCCCGCAGGAAGAAGGATGACAAAGAGTAAAAGGGAGTTGATGACTCTTGGATACATGGAATGTAAGCAATCAAATTAAAGAACATTACGCACTGACTTTGTTCACTAAAGCTTGTCTTTGTTATCAATGGCGAGCAACTACTACTGATAAACATCAGTATGGTAATATTAAAAGAAAAGAGTAAATTATTAAATAAAGTTACTACACCCGTTTAACTTCATAAACTTAGGAAATTTCTAGACTCACAACGGAGGTTAGGAAAACCGAAAATAGAAAAGTTCGTCACCCTGGCGCTGCGTAAACTAAGCAGATTTCCCAAGCGAAGGTTTACAATAGATAAATTTACTCACAGGTAAAACTACCGTGTAAGTTAAGTGAATAAATACAAACGGTAATGAGAAATCGTTCAGACAATTTACAACACAAGTTAAAAATCTCTACAACGGAAAGCGGCTGAAACAGATCAGCCAACCTCATAGCACTGAATAGATAGCTATATCAGAAAGACAAACAATTAATGAAATATATCTGAATATAACATATTAATTTTATTGAAAATAATTTACTAGTGGTATAATTTTTAGTCAGTTTTCAGACCAGTTCAACAGAACGTATTTGCATATATCTCACAAAGTAAAAGTTAAATGGAAACAACATTTGGTATTTAACCTTGTAATGAAGTGGTTCATGATATATCACCTTATTATAAATATGAAACCAGTAGGAGTGGGGGTTTACTGAAAGCAGAAAAACTATAAAACCCAAATATCTCAGTTAATACTCATTACACGGAAAATATGTATATAACAATATTTATAATAAATATAATTTTCAATAAGATTGTGTTTATCCAATTCTTCGATCCGACGTATATTAACAGAGAGAGACCGTTAACGAACTTGATCTTTCTTTTAACATAACACTACTAAATATCAAGTTTAATAACGGTTAGTAATTAAACAATAATTGCGACCACTAGAGCGGTAACAGACAAATATATTATATATATATATATATATATATATATATATATATATATATATATATCAACAGTTTTGGGCAGACCTCTTTTGCATCATCTCCTAGGTAGGATCGATGGACATTTGAAGAAAAATTTCTAAAATCGCGTCATGAGTACGACCTCAATAGCTGATTTTTATATTAGTCGCCCGGCGGTCGTGGTTCAGGCTACGCAGCTTTAATCAGCAGGCACTGAGGATGGAGCGTTGACTCCGAAAGTGCACTCTGCGTAATATTAACCCTCGGTCGGGCGCGTCAAGAATATTCCGTCTTCGGGCGCGTGTATCTCAGAGATACAACCTCAACCGTTTTTACGGAAATACAGTTTTTTAATATATATTTTGCACTAAAATGTTTAGCGTGTGATTAGAAACCAAAACAGAGGAAGTATTTGTTTGAAAGAAGTAAATAATTTTTAAAATTGATAAGTATTATAATATAAAGAAACGGTGGACGATAGTTTTTAAAATATAATTAAAAAACACAAATATCAAGAGGAATTGTTTAAATGCACATGCCTTTATTATACATATTTCATTTCAGTTTGTGAACAATATAAAAATATATCTTAATATAACTTCAATCAAAAATAAGTAGCACGAAATCACTTTTAGATAAGATTTAATGAAAATCATCAACAAATTTTAAAAATACTAGTTTAATTGTTATTTCTTTTGCAGAGCTGCATTACAATTAGGACAAAGCATGGAACTATGTTGTTAACAAATTTTGTTTTTGCAAATCTCACAAAAGTAATTAGTACACCTACATTTATTTTCAGTTTTGCTTGGTTCACATCATTTTCTTTGTTCGTTGTAGTGGAGGGACTTTTTTTATGCTGTTCTGTACTTGAGTTCAATGTATGGTCCAATGAGCTAGAGTACTCTTATGAGTCTCTGTAGTCTTAAATTTTCGTCCTTAGTTCGGATGGCAAACGTCTACTATTCTCACTGCGTCGTGCAATATATCCTTGTACAAGTTCTTTTGAAAGCTCATGTTTGAGCAAAATAATAGAATAATAGGTTTATATGATTCCATTTAATAAAGAGAAACTTAATTGATGTACATATTTATGAAATACAGATTTCAAAAAAAAACTTACGAGATCGGGCGCGTGGTATCTAGGAGATACAATTTAATGACAGGTGAAACATACGACTCCGTTAAACACAGTGAGACAACATACCTTGAGGGGGAGTTCTCTAAAACACATAACTCGAAGCACTACAACACCACTCTAAGCTAGGAGGTGTGGCAAATATTTTTCTAGAAATGTGTATCTGAGAGATACACGCGCCCGACGGAGGGTTAAAAAACAGTAGAGGACATGGCCTTCTTATTGATCCTTATCAATTGGTTCCTCTACCATCCAGCATATTCCAGAGATATTGTTATATACATTTAATCTCTATCTTGAACATTAACCGAGATATTTGCATTTTTCAGTTTTCAGCCTTCAACATACATTATTCGAAGCTTAAATACCATAAATTGTCATCAAGAAACCTTTATTATTACTGATTGAGATAAAAATTATTCTGATTCATTATAAATACTGTACTCGATATAGTAAATAGTTTCCATTAAAATAAATATGCTATATTCTGATATATTTCAGTAATTGTTTTTCTTTTCTGTGAGAAGTTGGCACACCTGTTTGTTTACGTTTCAGGTGCTTCCCATCTGGAGGTTTCTTATCTTTTGTATTTATTACTTGATGTTGACGGTACTATTGTGTTACCAGTGTAAAGATTTATCTGTAATGAAACATCACGAGGGAAATCTGCTTAGCTTAAGCAGCTCCTGCGTGTCGGGCATTATTAATATTTCTAAGCGAATATTGCTAAAACCGTATAATATATATATATATATATATATATATATATATATATATATATATATATATAAAACATGTTTCAAATGATAGTTTTGTGGTTTTTGATGCACAGTAAAACTTTGCAAATCAGATTTAATGAATTTAATACTCAAACTTAAACTGACAAACCATCGTTGCACTGTAATATCTCTTCTGAACTGACATACCTGCACTTAATTTATGAAAATCGACTGTTTACAGACGAACGACGTATACCACAGACGGCAGAATTGAAAATGATCAAATGAAATTCCTGTTTGAAAATTATACCAAGGTACTTTGCAAATTTGGAAAAACACATCCCTGGTAAATTATAGAGAAATGAAATGGAAACTCTTTTCTTCGGAAATTGAGCTTCCGAATCAGTTGACTTATGTATATTTTGTAATGAAATTGACATTGCATTACATAAGCCCATTATAAATGGCTATATATTTTATATTCTGAGTATTCCCAGCACAGAGCACATTAAGATTATTATGTATGAATGCTTAAGTGCATTGTGTTTACCTTTAAATAAGAGTTATATCCAATTTGGAGTGAAATCACCATGTGCTCTAGCATTTTCATAGATAACGCCGATGGATTTTGATAATAACATTCACAGCTCTTAACGTCGGTACACTAAGTAATAATTCGGATGAATTTCGATAATTAATTCACGATAAATGCTCTTTTTGAGCGTATTTCGACCGGCAGTTCAAAGTTCACTTCCGGATTAGCCCTATAAAAGGAGCCCTTCACGACGGATTAAGATCAGTCATATTCGGCATCCTCTGGAGGGGAGACCCTTGTTGACGAGCGACCGCTAATCCTTCAGCTTGTTCCGGCCTGCCTCACGGCTAAGTCAGCACTTCTATTAAACAGCTTAGTGTTTCTATTGTAATATAGACTAAGTATAATTAAGTGTCCCCCACTATATTTTCAAAGGTGCATTTTCATTTTAATTATTAATATTTATAATTGGAGCATATTTTTATTATAAATAAATTTGTATATATTTGAATTTGGACTTGAATGGATTGTTGGTGGCCCTTCCTAAATTCTTGTTAGTGGTTTGGTTGTGGGATTTTTCATATATTACAGCTTCCACTGCTTATCGCCGCAGCCAGATCGCAACAATTTATATATATACATTTTTTTTTTTTAATTGTTTGATATTGTAAACGATAGACATCTTTAGCCACCCTTAAGAAGGGACTCAAGAGATTCACTAACTGAAGACTCTTTCCATACTATATGTGTGTGTGTGTGTGTGTGTGTGTGTGTGTGTGTGTGTATACATACATATATAGATGAAATTGAACATTCTGTACACGTCTTTATCAAATGACTCATGTCTGTGTCTGTATAAATATATATATATATATATATATATATATATATATATATATATATTAATTTAAATATATATAAATTTTCTAATTGGAGTTAGTTGGTATTGAAGACCTAAGAGATCTATAGCTACTCTGGAGCAGACTCAAGAGATTCTCGTTCAGAAGAAGTATACATAGAATATATATACCTATTTTTTTTAAAATATATTGAGCTATTTATTACATATTTTCATAATTATTATCCAATGATTACTCATCAAATATTTTGTTTCTTCATTTACTTTTCTTTTCGATTTTTATGTTGGTTTCTCTGTTAAATTTAAATATCTGAGTTAAATTATAATTTATATCAGTACAGTATTGTACATAAATCATATATATTTATATATATATATGATTTTAAAAATCGCAGGCAATATTGCCATTGTCCAGAGGAAACTTCTCTTATTTTGTGTGTAATGCAACTAATCCTTGACAATTAAATATATATACTAACAAGCTGCTAACAAGGAAAAAACAGGGGCTGCGTAAACTAAGCAGATTTCCCACGTAGAGTTATACAATAGAGAAATCTCCATACGAGTGCCGATCAGTTACGTAAACGGCCGAACTAGCTTTCGGCGGGAACCATTGCCCGTCCGTTACCCTTAATAAAAATGAAAATATCGCGGTTAATATTCGAGATAGAGAATAAATGTATATAACAATATTTATAGTAAATGTAATTTGCAATAAGATTGGTTCTATACAATTTTTCGGTACGAAGTACAGCAATGGATATATTTCGAATTTTCGAAAATCCCCCCTCCCTCCGGTTCGATTTCAGCCGTTAACGAACTTGATCTTCCTTTTTACATAAAACGATTAAATACTAAGTTTGGTAACGATTAACAAGAATTGCTACCAATAGATTGTTAAAAGACAAATATATATATATATATATAGTTTTGAACGGACCTCTTTTCGTTATCCTTTCATTCTTAAGGGAAATCTTCTAAAAATAAAGGCTTGAGTTGTCACTGTATTGACTTTGATCTTAAACACAGTAAAAATGTTTGTTATTTGTTTGAAGCTATGACTATTCAATAATACATTATGAATAGTTAATGCCTTAGGCCGTGAGTTCGGTTTTGAACTAGGCTTTCGGAATTTATTTAAAGATGACTAACTCACTAATGAATGCAGTATTGTACATAAATAATATATATCTATATATATATATATATATATATATATATATATATATATATATATATATATATATATGATTTTAAAAATCGCAGGCAATATTGCCATTGTCCAGAGGAGACTTTTCTTATTTTGTGTGTAATGCAACTAATACTTGACCATTAAATATATATACTAACAAGCTGCTAACAAGGAAAAAACCTTGACATTCCGCGTGACACTACTGATTTGAGTCAGAAGATAGCCAACATGTTTGAATATCTTGCATCATTTGCATTGGTATATTGACACACCGTTTAAAAACCAAAGTAAAAATGTTGGAAACTTTCCACACTCGTCGTTCTAATGTATTGCTTCAAGTTTCAATGGGGCTTGCTGGTGGATGAAAATACTGAAATAATAACTTATTTGGCTGTTCCGAAATTTAATCGATTCTCAATGTTTGTTATTATGAAAATTAAGCAGTTGGTAAAGCCACCTTATTACATACAATATGCTAAAATATCTTCAGTCGAAGGCAATTTTTTGAAGACTGTAGTTCAATGTTTCAGAGTTAAATTTGGTTCAAAAGTTGTGTTTCTTGGAGGTGTTTCATGATTGGTTAAAAATTTGCCCTTAAGGGAAAAAATCCCCTTAAGGTAAATCAGCTATTCAAGTTGTTCTCATGACGCTGTTTTCGTAAATCTCCTCAAAAGTCCATCGATCCTACTTTAGAAATGAAGAAAATTAGGTCTGTTCAAAAAAAATATATATATATATATATATATATATTGTAATATATATATATATATATATATATATATATATATATATATATTCATATTTTCTGTTTCATGAATATTAACCGATTTTGTAGTTTTCGGCTATCATTGAACCACCAACTCCTACTTCTTAGGAGTTGTGTGTATGTATGTGTGAAATTCTGAATGGTTGTGTAAGATTTTACAAACTTTGAAATAAATCCTGGTTTATTTATTATATTGTAAATTACTAATTATACTTTTATTAACTTTTATAAAATATTTTTGTTTTCGAATTTAACATTACGTTTTTGTTTCGTTTTTTATTTTTGGTTTTTACCAATTATTCATGTTCTGTTTCTGTTTTCACTTCATAACTTTCCTCGTTCAATATTATTTTTTCTGTTTTAATGGCTTTTTCTTTTTATTTGTTCCTACTTTATTTTATTTTCCACTAGTGTTATCGCCCATCAGCCACTATGAATTTATATTAACTAGATTGAATAATTTGGAGTAATTTTTACCATTTCGTCTGTGCGATAAAGGGTGAAAATCGCTAAACATGTGCGACACCAAACAAACAAATAAATAAATAAATAAAAATACTTCTTATGCAAGCCTGCTTCCTTTACGCAGCCCTTGAGTAACGGACTTTTGTCAATATGCGTTGACTAAAAGTGGGGGCTTACTGAAGAATAAAAATTAAAGAATGGGCAAACCTCAGTTAATATTCATGACAGAGAAAAATAGTATTTATAAAAATTTACAATTTGGAAGAAGATTGGTTATAGACAATTTTTCCATCCGACACATAGTAATGGAGATATTCTGAATTATGATTTGAACCCCCTCTTACCCAGACCGATTTCATCCCTTATCGAACTTGATCTTTAGTTTTACATGAACCTCTTATACATCGAGTTTGATAGCGATCAAACAAAACTGACGACGGCTTTATCACAACAGTCAATATATATGGTCAATAGCAGACTAGTAATTGAATATATCATGAAACGTTACCTTCAAGCTTAAATACCAAATTCTGTTTCCACCTTCATTGAGTCAGATACATGCAAAAACGTTGTGTGTGTGTGTGTGTGTGTGTGTGTGTGTGTGTGTTGATGTCACCAATTTTTTTTTTTTTCTATATTTGAAAATGTTTTTTTAACCGTTTATTATAATGAGGGAATTCGGACCGAAAATAGGAAGTAGTAGTTGGGGGGGGGGAATTCGAAAATTCATAATACCTCTGTCAGTATAAGTCGGATCGAAAAATGATATAGGACTATCTTGTTAAACTATTGTTGCTCTACAATTGTTGCTCAAACATTATTATTTTTGTTATGGGAATTATTTGTATTTTCTAGTATCCAGTCTTTAGCAAACACCACTCCTACTCATCGGATTTTAATTTGGAAATTAAAAATATATGGTGAGACGAGATTAGTAATGTATCATACCAGTACGTGGGAAATATGTATTCATCAAATTTTATGGCAAGGGTATGTTGTATAAACAACATTTTTTTTGGTGCAGACTTTAATGAAACTGCACTACATGGTTCGTGGCTTATTCGTTTCGGGGCTATCACTTTAAAAAAATTATTAATAATATTGAGACATTCCTTAATAATTCTCTTGCTATAATTAGTAGTAGATGCCTACATCAATGATATATTTATTAATTCTTACTTTCCTGTAGTACCCGTTTACCTTTTACATTATGTTGCGACTGTCCTCACAGAGGGGGTAGATGATACTGTGATATTCCCGACGAAGGTTAAATCAGCTGACTAAAAACCGATTATTTACAAGCCAATCTTGAACTCGATTACTTCTTCGTTATAATTTAAAATCGATTAACTTATGATAAAATGTTATAAAATATATGATTGAGATATTTGATTTCTGTTTCTTTGTTTACTGCCCTTTTTCTGTTTTTTTTTTATTATGTGAATTTTCTCTTTTATTTTCCGTTTAGTATTATTTCTTTCTTTACCCCCTCCCTTAATAAAATTTGAAGAATTTATAAATGATATTGGGTCCAGAATAAGAAGAAATGTGCATAGCTTACACAGCCCATGCGTCCCGACGTTCCAGTGTTATGAATTAGAGGTTTCTGGACCAAACTTGTGACACCGTTGACATCGGGAACAGGGAAGCGTCTGGGGGAAAAAAGAACTAGCGAGAGCTGAGTAGCGGTAAGATATCGTGCTCTGTCAGAGCAAACTACCGGGCCCGGTAGCCGGACTCACGCTGCATTTAATATAGTCCACCATTTGCCGGGGATCAGCTGATAAGCAGCTGTTCCCACGAGTCGCCGCCTCCCTATCTTCAAATCGTATCTCGGCAACACTGCTTCACAGCCAACACCTTCCAGTTGCACTATTACCTCCCTCCGCTGCTATACCTTTGTTAACCTTTCAACCCCAGCGGCATTCCCCCAGCTCTATCTGCAGGCCATCTCACCGTCTAAATCCACAATCTCGAGGAGTACTTTGCTCTTCTAATTCTGCTACCATACTTTACGCCCATTGGCTGTCTAAGGGCTACCAGGCACGCAACCCCAGCGGCCATACACGATCCTCAACAAGATTCCGGATCCACCTTCGGTTAGTTAGATACAGAGGCATTAAAGGAGTCAGCTGTGGCGGTGGATACATTAATTAAACTCAAAAATTAAAAAGTCTTAAATAAATAAATAAATTGATGTGTTCAGCATTATTATTTTAGCTTAAAAAGGGTAAGTAGTCAGGTCAGTTAGTTTTACATAATACTACACAATTGAGGATAACTATAAAATCAAAGGGTGTAATAACCGTGTAGTTGATTGCCCAAGAATAGAAATCTAGTCTAGGCTTGTCTCGGTTAGTTAGAAATTATGTTTATAGAGAAATCAGCTTTTGAGATGGCACATATGACACGATTTTCGTTAAAAAAACAAACATTTTTTCGATTTTTCGTCATTACAATATTTCATTTATTTCGAGCAAACCACTAAAAATAGCAGTATAATTTAGGAAGTGCTTCATTTTATACTTGTACGAGTGGAAAAGTTTCGAAAAATAGCATCATGAGGAAAATATCAATAAATGTACGGGTATCTCATTTAGGGACATTTGTTGGTGGTTTAATTCAATTTTATTGTCTTTCCTTTCCTTTTTTTTTTTTTTTTTTTTTTTTTTTTTAGATTTAAATACACATGTTATGTTTGTTATCAAGGATCTCCTTCATCAGTCTTCCTCGAAGACGCTTTATGAGCATCCTTTTATCATTGTTATCTGGAACCTTCAAAGTCTACCCGGCTCCTGGTCCTCTTACATCTACGATATATTCGTCAAACTGAACCCATTTGCGAAAGGTGCCTGTATTGTTCGCCCCCGTCAAAGGTTGATCCTAATCGCCATACCTTTTGCACTCCGGTGGTAACGGCTAATCCAGCTCGTAGAAGGATTCGGGAGAGGACAGAAGCTATTTTACAGTTATCACTATTTTTAGAGGCGTATTTCATCGGGGAGAGACATTATCAGGAACAAGGAAAGGATCCAGCCTCTTACTGCCACATAATGCGATACTCAGGTCGCAAGCTCATATTTTAGCAGATATCCCTTGATGGAAATTTAGCAGATATATCTTGAGGGAAATTAAGCAGATATCCCTTGAGGGAAATTTAGCAGATATCTCTTGAGGGAAATTAAGCAGATATCCCTTGAGGGAAATTTAGCAGATATCTCTTGAGGGAAATTAAGCAGATATCTCTTGAGGGAAATTAAGCAGATATCTCTTGAGGGAAATTTAGCAGATATCTCTTGAGGGAAATTTAGCAGATATCCCTTGATGGAAATTTAGCAGATATCTCTTGAGGGAAATTAAGCAGATATCCCTTGAGGGAAATTTAGCAGATATCCCTTGAGGAAAATTTAGCAGATATCTCTTGAGGGAAATTTACCAGATATCCCTTGAGGAAAATTTAGCAGGTCACTTGAGGGACACATTACCAGATATCCTTTGAGGAAAATTTAAAAGATCTCCCCTTATGGAAATTTAACAGATATCCCATAAGCGACATGTTCGAAAATTTCTTTAAATGCCCAACCACACATCTAGGAGATGGCGAAAATGAGGTCCGTTCAAAATGATATATGCGTGACGGACGTCTTTGGAATAACACATTAAAACAAATAAAATATAATAGAATATTCCTAAAATAGACAAATATTAACTAAACAATGTTCCGAGGACCAATTGACTTCACGAAGCAGAAAACCAGAACAACCGCGTGGCATTAATCCTTAAACTTTCGGAAATTAGGTCCGGAAGCAGCGTGTTAATTTAATGAGAGGAATTCATGTGGTGTGTGCATCAGTTTTGCGATTAAGAAAAACCATGGGATGCGTTTCCCTGATCAATGAAAGGCCTTGTCTTCTAATAGTGCTTAAATGTATGCAGAGTGTACTTCCAGAGTGAGAGCTGCATCATCATTGCCTGATTAGAGAAGTGTAACATGGCTGCTTTGGTTCAAGATAATCTTCTACAATCAGGAACTGATGATGGAGCTCTGACTGTGAAAGTGCACCTGACACACATTAAAGCACTAGTAGAGGACAAGGCCTTTTTATTGATCCTATCAATTGTTATTATTGTGCTATTTCAGGTGTGCATACGAAAGGATAAATCAGATTCATGATTGGCGATTTCAACGGACATTTCGTAAAAAGGAAAGCAGAATAGAGAAGAAAGGGACGGCCGAGGAAGACGGCGTCCAAAGAGAGAACTTGGAAGAGAGAAATAGAGAGAAGGAGAGTGAGTGTGTGAGAGAGAGAGAGAGAGAGAGAGAGAGAGAGAGAGAGAGAGAGAGAGAGAGAGAGAGAGAGAGAGAGAGAGAGAGAAGATGGGAACAATGTGCCTTGTTCTACTCCAGATTCCAAAGAGAGCCGTCCTTCTTGCCAGTCTGCTTCTCCCACAGTCTTCCGGGACTCTGCGAGGCTACTGTCAGGACTCCAGCCGCTGTCAGGCCTCTCTTCGTGCCTCCCCCCTCGTCCGTTTGTCTGCAAATTTATAGGATATCTAATCCCAATGGAATCGCCCGGCCGTTCAACCCGGTCTGAATCTATTTGCTGAAACATTGACAAAACAATCGTGAATGCATTCAGCTTAAATACCGACAGGAGAGTGTGAGCATTAGCCTTCCACACTACACACCACTTTTGCTCCAGGCTTGGCAACACATAACATTAAACATCAAGAGTGTCCTAATTTCAATTCGGAGTACATTAACTTTGAAGGAATATTGCTTATGATGTATGATTAGGTTTATTTCCTTTTACGTACAGATAACTGTTGTTTTTGATTAGTTTCGTCGTACCTTACATACGTATCTCGCAGGACGTTGTAAAGCCTAGATGTCTGCTTTCGACAGAATTATCCGTTATCAGCATCCTTGAACACATTTTGATTAGTTTCGTCGTACCTTACATACGTATCTCGCAGGACGTTGTAAAGCCTAGATGTCTGCTTTCGACAGAATGATCCGTTTTCACCGTCCCTGAGCACATTATGATTAGTTTCGTCGTACCTTACAAACGTATCTCGCAGGACCTTGTTAAGCTTAGACGTCTGCTTTCGACAGAATGATCCGTTTTCACCGTCCCTGAGCACATTATGATTAGTTTCGTCGTACTTTACATACGTATCTCGCATGCCTTCTTAAGCTTAGAAGTCTGCTTTCGACAGAATGATCCGTTTTCACCATCCCTGAACACATTTTGATTAGTTTCGTCGTACCTTTCACACGTATCTCGCAGGACCTTGTTAAGCTTAGATGTCTGCTTTCGACAGAATTATCAGTGTTGACCATCCCTAACCTATATAAACCTAGAGTGACGAGTTCGATTCCCACCTGGGCAAATAGGAATTTATTTAGTAACGTAGTCATTAATTAAAACCCTTTGTCCCACACTGAATAGAAAAGGGCGGTGACCTGTAGATAACCCGTCGCTATAGATAACCCAGCCTTAGTTGAAAGACCATGATTTTAATCAATAATAATAGTAGTACACCATATGTTTGGAAGAAATCTGACAACCCATTTATTTTTTGGGATAACAATACTTCCGTAACTTGTGGCATAGGTTTGACGCCTGTGTCAAGGTGTTGGCCACGATTCTCACTTGTGGATTTTGTTTGGTACTTGTTGGCCACCCATTTAAAGACGATTATTAATTCATATTAAAAAAAATAAAACACTTTATTATTTAAAATGACAGTTTTAGAATTCATTTGAATGACAAAAATAATTAAATTAGTGTTAGCCCAAAACTAGACGATGTCGCGGAGTAGCTGCAGAAATGCCGGCGTCTGGCACATTAACTCTGCAAGGTAGCTCTCCGAATGTTGTACTAATAAACGATCACCAAATGGTGTTAACAAAAATTGTCATTTCCTGATAACAAAAAAAAAAAACCAGAAAGAGATAACTTAGTCAAGTTTGAACAGCCTAAAGCGATAGCAATAACAGCCGCCAGTAACCAATAATGGACCAGTAAATAATTTATTTGTAAATAATGAGTAGTCTCTCGTTAACTATTTTGTCATTTATAAGTTTAAGAAGTGTTATTTTAAATAATAAAGTGATTTTCCTTTAATTATGATTTAATAATCCCGATAACCGGTGAGTGCCATTTTTCTTATTAAAAATATCCCTCTGGATTGAATAACTTATTAATTTATAGATAACCCGTTCCTATTTTATTCAAAATAAACACTGAACAATAAGTCTAATTCGGGAGCCCATGGCCGTCTATCTACCCCCAGTTAGCTGAAGGTAAACATAGATGTAGGTTAGATCCCCGTCAAGGGAGAACATTAGTTCACGAGCACGCTACTAGAGCACGCTAGAGCCGAGGCACTTGTGCATAAGCGGGAGCCCCTCAGGAGGAAAAACGATTATGACTTTCTTAGATCCCGGGCACGGATATGCTGATCACAGGAGACAGCTCATTCCAGGTCCTCCATCGTAGTGTGGGTTGTACTTCACTCTCGACGTAAAACTCTGATCCCTCGAGTTTCACTTTAGGGCGGCAGACGATTTGCAAAGCCTATAATGCCAAAAAAAAAAAATCAATTTTAAAAATAAGACTAATTGATTCGGTTATCCACCGACCAAATGTTTAATGGCACTCAAATCCATGAGCCAGGTACGTTCGTGCTCATGATCCTTAAATGGTCTGTTCGCATGATATCGAAGCCTCGAGATAGGATGATCACGAATTTGGAAGTCCGGCCCGGTACATTCAAATGCGCACATCTCTCAACCTATGATTTCGGGTCGTTTCATACCCTCGCCACTTAATTTTCCAGCGGGATAATCCCGGAAAGTTAGCACATCCTAACGAGAGCGGGCGTGAATCCTGGGATATTTCCAGTAAACGCTTTTTCGTGCTTCTGCCAATCTCAAGAGTTTAAGAACTGCATCGCTCATGATATTATTCAAAACAGTGAAAAGCTTACTTTCGGACGAGATGAAAATCATTGAAATATCCTTATCAGTAACTGTAGTAATATTTAGTAATAATCCATTGAAACATTTATGTTTAATATATATTATAAATTAAATTTATTTATATGTTGTTTTAATATGAATATCGTTGGCGATAACCACCGTTGGAGCTATCCAATCTTATATGGTTGTCGGTCATTTAGGTTTATAAAACTACATCAGTTGCCAACGTTTCCGTAAAATTTATGACCTTTTCCAAGGCCTGCAATATTACAAATATATTAATTACAAATAGGGTTAGTAGACTTATTTTTATTTTATTAATACATGAATTATTTTTTTAAATATATAATTGAATGCATATATTATCCGATTAATTTTAGGTAATTTAGACATTTGATATGAGTTGGACGTTTGAACTATAGTATAACACATACGTCTACATTCATCTTATATATTTTTTGTTTAGTACCCCTATTTGTTATTATTATATGTGTAATATTGAAGGCCTTGACAAAGGTAATATATTTTACAGAAACGTCGGCAAACAAATATAGTTTTATTTCAACCCATACTCCCGACAACCACATTAGATATGGATAGTTATTTTAGTGTATTATAAAGTAAGGAAACTTTATTATAGGGACGGGCAGGACTGGGGGCTATAAGGGAAGCCAGAATTTAAAAATAGCAATAATTCGTTTCTTATTTGTTTTTCGACAAATATGAACATAACAAAAGATGTTTATTTTGTTATTTAGAGTAACTTTTGTCATATTAATTTTTGTCTTTTAACAAAGAATAAACGAGATATACACTATAAACTAAAGCGGGAGTCAACTATTTCATTGAGCGCTAACGATTAAACCGAACTTAAAAAAACTCGGTATGTCAATTAGCATTAATTCTTCCATGATTATAAGCTATATTAAAATGTTTAGGTTAGAATGGGAGTGGGGGTTATAAGGGAGGCCTGAAATAAACATTCGCGATATTTCATTGTCTATTTGTTTTTCGACAAACATGCCTCACCTTTTCAATATGAACTACCAGGTACCTCACCTGGAAAAATTAATTCAAATGTATGTTAATATTTTGTCCTTAATAATTGAAATTTATGCATAATGCACAGGAGACGGGAAATATGACAAATTTGGAGGACAGTGAAGACTTACATAAAAAATTAAAATCTTATTATTAACAAATGCCAACGACGGGTATTGACCCTAAACACTGGGACGGGTAAATGTCAAAATATTGTGCAAAGTAAAGCCTTGACAAAAAAATACCATCACCATTGAATATCCGGGAAATGAATTCCCAAGCGAAGCCGGGTATCTGAAGCGGGTATTAAATCTATATATATATATATATATATATATATATATATATATATATATATATTTAATCTGGAAGCTACTCCAGAGTGAACAATACATTTATTGAAAATTGTATTTGCAATATGATATGGTTTTATACAATTTTTCGATTCGACTCACTGTATACTTTTAGTTAAATTTAACTAAATACCCTACTAAAAACGGATTCTAAATCTAAAAGCAACTACTTATGCAGAAAATACTCCAGGCCAATTTTATGAACTCAATTTAATTATTTAGGGTTAACAAGACAACAAATAAATGATTGACATATATTGTCATAATAAAATAACTATTGTGCCCCAAAATTAATGGCTTATCGTTCCTGACTGTATCAGTATCATCAGCAGACTTTTAAAAACGTTTTTTGGTGCTGGTCAGAGAAAAAAGATTATTCTTTATTAATATAGAAACAATTTATTATGGAATGTTTATTTCGAAATATATATATATATATATATATATATATATATATATATATATATATTATTATTTATTAAAGACCCCTTTTTGATTACTATGCCTATTGAAACGGGCTATCTACAGGTTGCCACCTCTCTTCTGGATTAAGGATTTTATTTAATGAGTTCGTCACTAAATAAATTAATATTGACAAAGTCGGGAATCGAACTCACCACGCTAGGTTTACCATGTGAGATTGAGGCCAACGCTACTACTGACATGGCTAACCTGAGCCCTAAAATAGATATTTTGGTTCATCTGGAGTATTCTCTTTTTTTTAAATAACCAATAGTATATAACTCTTGATAAGTGATTTTTATAACACTTGAAAAACGTCAATATTATAAATCAGGAAAGAGACTAGAAAATATTTTAAAATTCCTGTATTTTTACACAATAGTATATTTTGGAATTCAGTGTGACCAATCATAATTTTTAAGGTAATTTGTTTCGATTCAGAAATTTTCAGTTTAAATTCTAGCTGAATAAATAATCCTGGAATTATATCTAGGTAGTTCCAGTTTATAGCTGACTTTATTTGTTAATTCAATTTAAAAAAAAGTCCGTCACGCAGGGGCTACGTAAACTAAGCAGATTTCCCTCGTGAAGTTCAGTAATAGATAAATATACATACTGGTAAAACAACAACACCGTGAATAAATACAAATGGAAATAAGAAATGTTTCATCCAATTTCAATAACCTGCCGACAGGAAGCGTTATGTTAGAAATATAATCAAACTGGTCGGCCCGCCTCACACCGGAAAGAAAAACAATTACTGAAATATATCAGAATATAACACAATAATTTTATTGAGAACTATTTACTATATCTAGTACTGTAATTAATAATGAGTCAGAATAATTGTTATCTCAATCAATAAAATTTTAGTAGTCCAAAACTTTAAAATGGGGGGGGGGAGTCACCAGGAAATATCTCGTATTATACCATTATTATAAAGGTCTCTTGAATACAATTTTTAATATTTAAACTTCCAATAATGTGATTTATTATGTAGCAGAGTATTGTTTACGTAACATGAGTAGAAGTGGCGGTTTGCTGAAAACTGAAAAATGCATATATCTCGGTTAATATTCAAGATAGAGAATAAACATATATAACAATATTTATAGAAAATTTAATTTTCAATAAGATTGGTTATATACAATTCTTCGATCCGATCCATAATAACGAAGATATTTCGAATTTTTGAAAATCCTCTACTCTAAACTCCCCCTCCCACTCGTCCGATTTCAGCCGTTAACGAACTTGATCTTTCTTTTTACATAAAACGATTAATATCGAGTTTAGTAACGATCAAACAAAAATTGCGACCGCTAGAGCGGTAACAGACAAATATATATATATATATACATATATATATATATATATATATATATATATATATATATATATATATATATATATATATATATACAATTTGAACGGACCTCATTTTCGTCATCTACTAGGTAGGATCGATGGACATTTGAAGACATATTTCGAAAATTCCGTCATGAGTACAACCTAAATAGCTGATTTCCCTCAAGGGAAATCTGCTAAAATTGTTATGTATATTACCTTGGAAAATAACAGTCCGTCACGCAAGGGCTGCGTAAACTAAGCAGATTTCCCACGTGAAGTTTTACTATAGAGAAATCTGCCTAATAACAACTGTAGTAGTAAGAAACCTCTAAACCTAAAACATTATTTAGCACGTAATAACACAGTAGTTTCTAGCCCCAAAAAACAGTTAACCTAACCTCTAAACCTATTCACGAGGGACGAATAGTTATGGGAACGGCCGCCAGAGCTCTCGGCGGAAAGTCTGAACATCGCCTACTGGTGACCAAACGCAGAATACAAATGCAAATATCTCGGTTAATATTCAAGATACAGAATAAATGTATAGAACAATATTTATTGTAAATTGAATTTTCAATAAGATTTATATTATACAATTTTTCAATCCGACGCATAATAACGGAGATATTTTGAATTTTCAAAAATCTTCTCCTCTAAACCCCCCCTCCCACTGGTCCGATTTCAGCCATTACCGAACTTGATCTTCCTTTTTACATAAAACGATTAAATTCCGAAATTGGTAAAGATCAAACAAAAATTGCGACCGCTAGATCGTTAACAGACAAATATATATATATATATATATATATATATATATATATATATATAGATATATAGATAAGATAGATAGATAGATAAAAATTCTGTATTTAAGTATAAACTTTTTACAGGGGGTCCGAATATTTACAAAAATAAAAAGAAAAATTAAAACACATAGCTAGGTACAATACTTCTCTAAAGTAATACATATAATATTGGTGATTGATAAAATAAATAATTTGGCTATAATTAGTATATCAATAAACAAAGAATTACATTATAGTAAAAATAGCTTACTCAACATTGGGTGATCTTCAAATTTGATACATAATTAATCTTAATTTAATAGAAACAAAAATTAAAATAAAGAATAAAGAAATAGAAAGAAAGAAAAGAAAAGAAAAATAAACGAGAACATAAAATTTCATTAATCTGATTATATTAAAGAAAAATAAATAAATGAATAAAAAATAATAATATAATAAAATTAAATTATAATAATAAGTAAATATAATAAATATATATGTATAGTAATAGACAAAATAAAGAGACAGTTCTTCTAAATCATCAATCAGTTCCGAAGGCACAATATTAATTATGAAAAATAAAATATATAAATAATTATAATAATAAATGAAATATTTACAATTTGTGTTGGAAGTGATAAATCAATCAAACATTATGAAAGCTCGTACTTTAAGGGCATTTATAACAAATTTATAGGTGTCAAAGGCCTTAGATTTGTCTTCTATTGTGAACAATTGCTTGAGCTGTGTATTTGGTGAATCAGTAGGATTAATATGTTTGGAGATGTACGCATTTCTGATGTGGCTATACATAGGGCAGCGGAAGAAGAAATGGTGGAGTGTTTCCTCTTCATACAGATTGCAAATGCTGCATAATTCCTCAAATGATATATATATATATATATATATATATATATATATATATATATCATTTTGAACGGACCTCATTTTCGTCATCTCCTGGGTAGGATCGATGGACATTTGAAGACATTTTTCGAAACTCGCATCATGAGTACGACCTCAATAGCTGATTTTCCTTAAGGGAAATCTGCTAAAATAAATATATATCTACATACTTAAAACTAGTATATTAATTATAATTCCAATTTTAAATTCCTCACATCGCATTACAAAGACCAGAATTGAATCGACGGTATAGACTTCTACTACGACTACTTGACAATAGATTTAAACTATCACTACATAAGAAACGATTGATTTACACGACAGTCCTCTCCATTAAACCCTCAAATTCCTAAAAATCCAAACCCTCCAATCCGGTATACTCCGCCAAATTTCAGATTCCCCGACTTACGTATCCAATTTAACTCTCCATAACTACCTCAACATTGATTTTGTCCGTAACCTCGCAAAATCCCGATATCAGAAATTCCACTCTCTCCTTCCCGCACATCCTAATCCTTTAGTCGAATAACTCTCATCTACCTATATTCCAGAAAACCGAAGACGACTTCTGAGGCGTAAGTGGATAAGAGATCTTGTGTAGTGAAAAATCATAAATATAATTCATATTAATCAAAATTTCACTCCAAAGTCCTTAGTTGTATTGGGCCAAAATAAAATTTTCTTTCTTCACTCCAATGTGGGTATTGTCAGTGGTCAACGCCTCACCTTGATCAATAAAACAGCCAATAGTTACTAATTTATCTTATCACTTGCTGGTAATATTTATATATTGTTGCAGTAATTTTTAATTCCCTTTGAATAATATTAAGTGTGGTTTTACGTCAGCATTATTATCTATATTCATAAACACCCAACATCATATATCTATATCCAGTTTCAAACCCATACATACTCACTCACTCATGCATACATATAAATAAACATTCAAATACTCTGTTCAAATTGAATAATAAAAATCATTGTAAACCAACCCACAATACCCCCAATACACAAGTTTATTTTACGAAATATTTACTTAAATTTATTAAAAACTTGAGCATAATTGGTAAAAATATAATCAAAGTTCTTTTTTGGTGCCTTAAAATATCTATGAGTAAGTCTTGTAATTAAATTGATAATAACTATTCTTAGTCACCTTAATCAAAATTAATTTTATGACTACTAGGTGGGTGATAAATTTAGAGAGAAATGATTGTAAAATAATATATATTTCATACCATGATTTAAAGTTTATAAAACAATTATAAGGCATTGTTAAAGTTACACTGCTTATGGAAAGAACGCAACAAGATGCTTCTAATCTTAAAATCATTTCACGGTTATATAATCCTTATAATATTTTTATTTTCAAAGTCTGTATCTGATACATCAAAAAGAGACATCCTATGCTGATTTCGATTGAAGCATAGTTATTTATTATACAAGTGACGAAAGTAGATCATTTTACAACTCGAGTGAAACGTTTACCCACACGAGCGAAGCGAGTGTGGTAATTTCACGAGAGTTGTAAATTCTACTTTCGTCACGAGTGTAATATTAAATTTTTTCTGTAATTGTGTAATACATGATCAGATCTAACCAGAATATGAACAAAATTAGGATGTTGTGAAGATTATGGTATGTTGTTGGTAGGTTATAAGCATGGTTGTGAAAGGTTATAAGCATAGTTATAAAACAACTAGTGATGATTGTGAAGTAGTGCAGTTATAAACAAGTGCAGGTTATAAACAAGGAAGGTAATTATTATTATATTTAAATTTTAAAATATATTGATTATTTCCAGCAATAATTCATTCACATTTCAATTTCTTTTGTTAAAATAAATTCTTACAATGTTAAGAAACATTTAAAAGCATTTAATTTCCAACTTCAAATTATTTTTTAATTTATACTTATTACTAATTAAGAAGGCAATTCACTTTCTTCACTTGTGAAGAAAGTGATTACTTTCTTCACTCTATTGCAAAATATTTCACTTTCTTCACTCATTTCAGTTTAGTAATGTTACCATTATTCAACGATTACAGAAACAAATATTTTTTATAGTCAGTTCAATATAAGTTTAAGAGAATCAAGTGGTTTGTCATCTAGTTATAAATAAACACAGCTTCTCGAACCTTTATCAACGTCGAATTTATTTATTGTAACGATTATCAAGAAAAAAAACACATGAGTATATTTAACTGCGACAGAAAGGTTTCAGAGGAAGAGCTTCGTTATCAGCCCATTTTCAACACAGAAAGAACTAATATAAAAACTATGAAATTACCTCACACTAAAACTCTTTAGATCTTTTTCTATTGACTAAAATATCTAGAAGAAGCAAAACAGTTAAATGAATAATACATAAATCTCCTAATCATCTTTACCATAATTAATTATTTTTATAAATATTTGGTGGGGGATTGGTTAACACATATTATAGTAATATTACTGCTGTTTAATATCATTGTTTCAAGTTTATAAAGTACTTTTAAGTCATGTTATAGTATCAATATTATATCATGCATAGATCTATTATGTTTTTTAGCTCTTTTCTGTTGAATGAAATGAATGGGGCAATTTAATGTTCCATTCATCTCATACTAAATATATTTATGAGGAGCTTTTGTGCCAATTTTATATACCAATTTATTTATTTTTCAATGTGTATGGAAAAGATGGAAGCTTTGACTAACTTCAAAACCACTCAAATAAGTATATCAATATCTATTTCTTTTTTTAGGAGACGCTCTGGTATTCATATTATATGATGCTATGGCTTTTACATAACGCTGCTAATTTAATTGTCTGAAGTCACCTGTTGCAAAGTTTTGGTCTTAGAAGATGGAGTGGTCGTAATGAAGAGGGAGAAGGATGAGAGAGAGAGAGAGATAGAGAGAGAGTGAGAGAGAGAGAGAGAGTGAGAGAGTGAGAGAGAGAGAGAGAGAGAGAGAGAGAGAGAGAGAGAGAGAGAGAGAGAGAGAGAGAGAGAGAGAGAGAGAGAGAGAGAGAGAGAGAGAGAGAGAGAGAGAGAGAGAGAGAGAGAGAGAGAGAGAGAGAGAGAGAGAGAGAGAGAGAGAGAGAGAGAGAGAGAGAGAGAGAGAGAGAGAGAGACCAATCATTATAAATATTCTAAAATGAATATAGAGTCGGGAGAGCAGACGACCTATGACCCTATGGTTCCCATGGCATCCCGTTAGTCTCTCCACCCCTCCTCCCGGGGTATATCGGCTATAGACCTGCTCACTAGCTAGAGTACACTTCCTGTAGTCGCTAGCAACATCCCTATCTCTTATCAGTGCAATCCAATCACATACCTGATAACACCTTCTCACTAATGATAAGCCGCAACGGTCAGGGTTCTCTGCTTTCATTCCCCAAATCATCGGATGAAACTCAGCAAAACTGTCTATCTGTAGTATCAACTGTATTATAAATAATCTATCTGTGTTTGGTTAGCCGTTGGTAATTGAAGATATTAGAGGATGGTTGTGTACTGGCTATAAATTCTCAATTCTTCTAACAGACTTTATTTATTTTTTATGCTGACAGTTTCGAGCACCGTTGGTTCCCTTCTTCAGAGCTAACAATGAACAAAGACCATCAATTGTGAGAAATTGGTGAAAAATAGGATAAATCAGAATTATTAAAAATTGGTCATAAATGTAAAAAAAAAATTAAAGGTAACATCTAACAGTTACAAATAAAGAGGAGGGAGTTGGATGTAAAAATTATAACAATAAATTAAATAGATATGGGACTTACCATAATTGTATTAGAAGACGTGCAGGGAGCAAAATAACTAACGTACTCTGTGAAATAAACTCTATTTGAAGAATTGAAATTTGAAAGCCGATACAAACCAACCCCTACTATCATTCATATTACTAATACTTTTGTAGTTGTTTGTACTATGGCTGCCATAATTAAAGCTACACAGGCTACGGTAACAAGGCAACAAGAAGTTATTATAAAATCATTTCACATTAAATATAAACGATAAAATCCATTTTTTCTAAAGAACAGTCAGCTGCATTTTTTCTAAACGAAATCTGCTTATATTATGCATAATATAAGCAGATTTCCTACGTGCTGTAATGACACATGTGATGTGACCAAATGTTTTCTATAACTATGTAAATAACTGAGGAGTAGAAGTGCCGAGACGGGGGAGAGGGGTACTGAGGGCTAAGAAAGTACAATGGAGTACGAATAACTCGATTAACTCTTGAGTTAAGGAAAATGCACAGAACAACAATTGTATATCTCAAGTATTCAATATTTTGTGAATCCCCAGTAGTAACAACGGATATATTTTGAATTTGCTAATTCCATTCACCCTTCTAGACCCCAGACTATACAAATATATATATACTGCTCAAAAATGAATAGGGATATTGGTTATTTTTTCTTATCCTATTAATTTTAATTAAATCGATCTTAATTAAATTTCTTTTTTATGGGGGAAAAAAGACAATAATTTCTAATAAATATTAATGATATTTATAATAAATAAAAAAAATATGCTACGCCCCATAAATACCACAAAACAGCCAATATCCCTATTCATTTTTGAGCAGTTTAGTTTGGAAAGGACCTCATTTTCGCCTTCTTCTGAGTAGGATCAATGGACATTTGATGACTATTTTCGAAAATCGCGTCATGAGTAAAACCTCAATAGCTGATTTCCTTTGTGGGAAATGTTCTAAAACTTCTGGAGGGTGGAAGGTAGATATCATGAAGAATACACTGAAAGTGATCTTCTTTCTACAAAAAGTATATTTAATGTTGCACTCAATGTTTCATCAGTGCCGTGATGACACAATTAACACTACAAATATCGAATTACATCACACTGACATTCTATAGATATATAGTATAATTAAGAATACAAGAGAACAAAAGTATTCTAGCCAATAAAAAGTATAAAAGTCAACAGAACAAAACGTGACTTTTAAACGTTTTATTGATTAAAAAATCTGTTAATCTACTACTCTTAATTATGTATCTTTACAGTGTTAATGGGGTGTAGTTGCATGTTGTTTTATGTTAATTGTTTGAGTGCAGAAAGGACGCTGATGGTTCTCTGGTGCTGTTAAAAACACTGTTTTTGTGTTTCCATCTTGATAATCATCATAATAAATAAGCGCAAACATTTTAGAAGACTAGCTTAAAAATAACTTTTTGGGGATACCATATGACTCCCAGGAATTAATACTATTTTCAATATATAAAATATTATGCTACACTTCATTTAAAACTACAATAGAAATCTCCTTTTCAATACATCGGACGGAAAATGTCAAATAAATAGAATATAATTGACGTACATTTTTATATTAAACACTAAGGGTTTTTTTGCAAAACTTCTGTGATTAAAGGGGTATCTAGAAATTTTCATTTTTTTATTTATTATTTACTCCTCATCATTAGTCAATTTTGTTTAAAAGGGGGTGTACATATCTAGATACAACTAAATAAATTATAACACATAATCTTCGATAGTGTTTTAATTAAGGAAAGTACGTACGTAAGTTAAAAAAAACAATGTCGGAAGTATCCAAGATGGATTCATCCAGGTTTAAAACAGATTATTCCGTTGGAATCAGAAAACTAGATTTTTCTCCGATTACAATACTTTCTTAAGGCAAAAATAGCATAAATACAATTTTTAATCTAGGTGATACGCCGACTCGCGCCGGGAGAAAACTTTCTCCAATCACAGCAACAAATAAAACTAATTATTAATTTAATTTCATATTAGTTTTGAAATAAGATTGCTGATTGGAAGAATGACGAGGAGGAATAGCTTTCAAGACTTTCTGAAGTTGTGTTACGGTAAATATTTGATTTAATGCAGTTGAAAAACTGTGAGTCTTGGCTTGATGGAATTTATTCAAGGAGTCAGTCACAAAAATAAATTTCCTTGGCTGGTTCTAATTAGACACTGTTTTGGGTAGTAACCTGTTGATATCCCGTACCGATCAGCCTCACAAAGGAGGATAGGGAACCCAAAAATTAAAAAACAATCTGAAACTTCGTGTGCGATTTTAAAACTATTTTTAGCAGATATTGATTCTTTAGCAACTAAGATTTCAAATGGTAAAATCATCTATCGAAAAAAAGTCGATGTTTAAATTTTAAAGTGGGTACTGTTAAAACGGTAATAGATATTGAAAAAAAAGTTACAATTGGTAGTTTTATAAGTTGTAATGTACCTTAAAACTGCTATCAGATTTCAATATGTAATTTATTTGTTGATTATTTATAGCTGTTTTCATCAGATTGAGAAAAATAAACTGTCGCCACAAGTAGCGAGTCATAAAGTGAACAAACAGGGATAGTGATATACAATAAAGTTATTTTTAGCAACGGAAGGATCAAAAAGATCAAACACCTCCACTCTTAATACTTCTTTTATTACAGGCATGTTTATTACAAGGATGTCGGCTCAATAGGGACCAGCTCTAGAGCACTGATGATGGGACGGTTCGCCCCGAAAGTACTTTGCCTGTAATAAAGAAGTATTAAGAGTGGAGGTGTTTGACCTTTTTGATCCTTCCGTTGATGATGGACCTCCACCAGCCAGCAAAAATCCAGAGTTATTTTTAAAAGATTTTTGAAAAATATGACCGGACATTTTATCATATTTGGTTGAATTTGACGTTACATATACTATATTACAAAAGAAATTTTTAAAAACTGAGGGGGGAGGAAAGAATTTTGAAAAAAATATTACATTTAAAAAACACTTTTTAGAAGTACATTAAAAACCATAAAACTAGCATTTGGACCTATGTTTCATCTATTATCGTTTTAACAATATTAGCTCAGAAATATAAAAATCGACTTTTTTTTCTCAAGAGGTAATTCAACCCCTTTAAAATCGTAGTTCTGCACGAACAAAAAATAGTTTAGTGTTAGAGATGAACTACACTTCTTGCACACAAATTTTCAGAATTTTGTGAATTATCGGGTTCCTTAATCTCCCTTGTTGGTTGCATAAAATACAATTTAACTAAAAAAACCACGGCTCTTTGCTGTAAAGTAGTTAAATTATAAAGTACAAAGTCAACAGCTGATTGCTTCTTACTATACTATTAACAGAATATAATAATTAAAATATATTTATATTCCACGCGAGATCTAAAAACAATACTGCCTACTTTTAAACGTGTTGGAATTTTGCATACTTCCTCTTTTTAGCAGATTTCCCTTAAGAAAAATCAGCTAATGAGGTTTCAAAATGGTGCGAAAATGGCGTCAAATGTTCATCGATCCAACCTCGCAGATGACGAAAATAAGGTCGATGTTACCAAATTAAAAATATAAAAGTTCTAGGCTCTTTAATGGCTGAAAATCGGTCAGTCATAGAGTAGATGAGCCATCTTAGCAGATTTCCCACGTGCTGGTATGATATATTAATGATCTCATCTCACCATATATTCTCTATTTCTAAGAAATATTTTCATAAATAGAAGTGGGGGTTTAGTGATGGTTAAAAGCAAGATAAAGCCCTTTATATTTGGTAAAAGAAAAAAAGTATACACCAACATCATGTTTAACCAAATTGGTTCTATAATATTTTCGGCACGACTTGTAATAGTAATAATTCAATACTTTCTAATTACTCCGCCCCCATTCTGGTCCTAATTCAGTCATTAACTAATATTGCCTTTTGTGTACAATGAAGAAGTTCAACATCCAGGAAGGTATAAATCGAATAAACCTTTATAGGGTCGAGATCGTAAACTCTGATTTAAAACGTACTTCACGGCTACGTATTTGCATAATGAAAGCCCGCTGAAAACCATATTTGGTGTTTATGGTTGAATATTGAATTATTTTTAACCTGAGATGGCTAAAAGTGGGGGTTTAATGAAGGCTAAAAATAAACAAAAAAAGCAAATATTTCGATTGATATTCAAGATGTAGAAAAAAGTTACAGAACAACAGTTATAAAGAATTAACTTTGCCATAAAATTGGTTCTATACAAATTTTCCGAGTCATCATATAGATATATCCTGAATTATTTATTTATTTAAGTGTGTAGCAATTTAAGCGATTCACACTTTTTCTTATTATAAAACTAAAATAGCTTAGGTAAAGCCACCTTATGTAACCAAAAAAATGGTTAAAAAATCTACAGTCGTAAGAAAAAGCACCGTTATTTTTTCCCTTCAGTGGATATTATTCTGAGCAAAATTCTAATTCATTAAGTCTAATATTTAATTATTTAATGTTAAATCTGGTTGTAAAGTTGTATTTCATGAATGTTGTAATGTTTGGCAGTTGTCGTGCCAGTAGTTCTGATAGGTTGGTGGGTAAGGTCTTGTCGGTTATTAGTCTGCAGTCTGTAAGTGTTTGATGGTTAGATGTGTATTACATAGTGTACATAAAGATGGTTTAATTTCAATAATAAAATGAGTGGTACTTAAAACACTACCTTGTGGTACGCCATTGGTCTGTTTGAATAGGTTTGAGAGAGATATATCTTGTTTAACTCTGAATGTTCTATTGCTAAGGAAAAACTTAGCTTGAATTAAGTTTGTTTACTTTATATTTATGCAATGTTTGCTGAATCTGGTCTAGTGTGTAAGAAATGTTCATTATTTTCCCCACTGCCTTCGTTATGTCGGACATCTGTTGCTGAATTGATGCCGGACCTAGGAGAGGCGCGAAACGTGCTAATTTATTGCTCGAAGCGAATTGCGGATATTAGGGCCACAATAAAGCCTGGAATCCGAGCTTATCAAGGCTGCCAACATGAGAGGCTACCGGTATACAGCAGGTTGATTGGTTGGCACCACTTCACAGCCCTTGATTGCAGACAGTTCACACCTCGTCGCTACTGACACGGTATGTAGGCTTATTAGAATGTTTCGAAATTGTTTTAGAAACACTCATCAGGGCAATAAATTCCTTCGACAAATGCCTCAGCTGATTCATCTAGCCGCTGCTTTCTATGCTAAAACTGTTTATTTGTTTATTGTTCTTTTCTAAATGTCCGACAGACATCTGCCACGATATTTAACGATTTCTAAGTATACAGTTTGACTACTGGCAACCCTGTCGGTGGTTGGCCGATCGTCGAGTACACATGGCAAGTACTTTCGGTCCGATGCTCAACCCTCGAGCCTGTCATTATTAGTATTGGATAATCCCTTGAAATTTAATGTATTTATGTAGTCCTTTACTCAGCTAAGGATCCTGACAACAAAACCATTGTTCAGCAGTATACGAACCACAAGACTGCAACATGAGCTGGAAGGTCCATTTTTTACACTTCCACATAGAACATTTTCCAGAAAACCTGGGAACTTACAGTGATGAATAGAGGAGCGATTTACCCAGGATATCCGTGATATCAAGAGGCGGTACCAAGGAAGAAGGGAAGTCACTATGTTTGCAGACTACTGTTGGATGCTTAAGCGCGAATCCAAGAGATGGAAATAGGAAAAGGACTCGGCAAAGTATCAAGGAAAAAAAAGGGATTCAGAAAAAAACATGAATAAGTATAATGTTGTTACTATATGTCTCAAAATAATGTTACATTGGTTGTAAAAAAATATTATGTTTGATTATTTTGAATAAACGAGTGCTTTTTTATGTCCATTCAATTTTTTTGTGTTTGAATTTTCAAATGCCCAGAAATAAAGATTATAAACAAATCAACTTTTTCACGCCTTCGATCTTTGAAAAGTATAAGAAGAATAATAGAATAAGAGAGTCCGCTCTCTCAGCTTCCTAAAAGCAATGCATCATGCGTGCAGTAATCATCCACTCGTCAGGATATTAAACTCTTAAATTAAAAATCGCAATGATAGAATTGATCAGGTGGTTTTATACCACCTGAGGATTAGCTATACATAGTTAACGCGTGGTCACATAATTTTATTTAACTAAATCCATCTTATGCATCTGTGGCTATTCGGGACGAGTTATGTAAAGGTTACCAACTATTTCTAGCAAGAGTGGGACTAAGGATTTTATTTAACGAGTTAGTCACTAAATAAACTCTTATTGTCCAGATGAGAATTGAACCCACGACTCCAGGTTTACCAATTGACGTTAAGACATGCCTTAACTCACATGACTCTGTCCTTAGCCCATGGATGGTGAATCAATTGCACATTATTAAATCACGTGCACTTTGTGTCACTAAGGCTATTTGATACTGGTTATCTACAGGTTACCATCCTTTTCTAGCCCGGGTGAGACAAAGGATTTTATTTAACGAGTTTGCCACTAATTAAATTCCTATTAAATTCCATATGAGAATCGAACTCATGTCTCTAAGTTTGCTAATTGAGACTATGACCAACGCCTTAACTAACATGGCTAGCTTGAGCACTAGACACATAATGGCTAAACTGTAAAAACAAATGATGAAATGATCATAAAACACTTTCTGACTGACTGCAGAAAAGTGAGGACTTTGGGATCGTAGTTGGTTACTTTCCACTATAGCCATCCATAAATTTACTCGGCGTAGGACTGTATCAGCTCATTTCAAAGCCATGAAGAATAGCAGATGAAATAATTGACTCTCCAACCAAGTTTTGCAGCAAATTAAAACAGTTTTTCCAGAAACTTAGAATTCTTAAGTACGATTTAGTACTCAAAGGTACTAATAAATTTGTCTAAAAGAAATTCGTCTGATAGACACAAATATTTGCACTATAATTTACGATTTTCTTAATATTTTAAAATATATGATGTGAAGAACAATATTATTACATGTACATAGGTTTGGGAATTGAAATTTCTAGTCTTATTTTCATAGGTTTCTTATTTCTCGTGAAGCAGAGAACACAATGTGGCATGACGTAAGGAGCATGTCATTGCTCTACTAGTGGGAAAATTGGTTAGTTTTCAAGCTCTTGCGTGACGGACTTCTTCCATTAGGCTTTAAAGGTAGATTAATTTCAATGTATGGGACGGCAATATGTAATGAATGTAATGACCAAATACAATTGCCTACAAAAAAACTCCGTCACGCATGGGCTGCATAAACTAAGCAGATTTCCAACTTGAAGCTTTACTATAGAGAAATTCCACGAGAGCCTAACAGCCAAGGAAGCGGCCAAACTAGTTTTTGGCGGAAACTCGCGACTAGAACCGAAATCAGCCGGTCTCATCTCGTCCGTTAACAGCACATACTCAATAAAAATCCAAATATCTTGGTTAATATTCAAGATGGGGGAATGTATATATATATATATATATATATATATATATATATATATATATATATATATATATAGTACATTTCATTTGCAATGAGATTGATTCTGTACAATTTTTCAAACCAATGTATAATAACGGAGATATTTCGAATTTTCGAAAATCGTCCCCTCTAAACCCCTCTCCCACTGGTCCGATTTCAGCCATTAACGAAGTTGATCTTTATTTTTACATAAAACGTTTAAATATCTTAAAATTTTTATATAGAATTGATGGACGTTTGAAGAAAATTTCAGCGCAATAGCTATTTTCCCTTAATCTGCTAAAAGCATGTAACTTGCATAAACATTATTGAAAACGCGAGTCTTCTTGCTGTTGATTATTACTTTTTAACGTCCACTTTATGCTACTAATGCTATTTTGGGCGGGTTATCATCAGGTTACCATCCTTTTCTAGGAAGAGTGGGAATAATGATTTTATTTAATGAGATCGTCAATAAATAAATTCCTATTTCCCCAGGAGGGAATGAACTATCCATTCTAGCTTTTTCCATGTGAAACTATCTCCAACGATATAACTTACAGGACTAACCTGAGGCCCAGGTTGCTGTTGAACTTAAAAGGATTCACTCTGTAAGTACGTCTCTTTATAATTTCGCAGCTATTGTAGATATGTTCGGACTAACTTGAAATTATGTACACAATTTCAACTACACGAGTGCAAACTCAAACAGCTGATATAGCAACCAAAACAGTTATACCCTGATCCATACGCCGCCTATGCGATGCGAATCCCGAATGGGTTAATAACAGAATAAAGACGAAGAGGACAGTTATCACATCAATAGGAGAGATACTTCAAGAGATATATTGTGCCTTGTAGTTGATAAGATAGGCAAACCCCGCCAACAGCTGAGTAGGGCTGGCCATGTTAACGCCTGCCTCACGACAATTTTTCACCCAAACCAGTTCCACCTCCTACTCACATTCCCGCGCGAATTTAAATCGACTTTAAACCTCAAACTCAGGAAACGCGGGAACTCTATCCCAGAACCGCCAATTTATGTTTCTCTCTGATATGTATTATCATTGCTAAAATGTTTGTAAGAAATGTTGAATTTGTGTATGCTAATTAGTAGATTAACAATCGGTAATCTTCATTCTTGATTCTATCCCAAAACACCTTTTACATATTCGTATCACCCAATAATAACAAGGAAAAGTCCGTCACGCAGGGGCTGCGTAAACTAAGCAGATTTCCCACGTGAAGGTTTACAATAGAGAAATCTGCCTAATAATAACAGTAGTAGTAACCTATTCTCACGAGGACGAATAGTTAGTGAAACGGCCGGCCGCACTAGTGCTCGGCGGAAACTCCCAACATAGCCGACCACACTCACAATACAAATGCAAATATCTCGATTAATATTAATGATACAGAATAAATGTATAGAACAATATTTATTGTAAATTTAATTTGCAATAAGATTGGTTCTATACAATTGTTTGATCCGACGTATGGTAACGGAGATATTTGGAATTTTCAAAAATCCCCCTCTCTCAACCCCCCTCCCCCTGGCCCGATTTCAGTCATTAACGAACTTGATCTTCAACCGCGAGAGCGTTAACAGACAAATATCTATATATATATATATCTATAGAAATATATATATATATATATATATAATTTTGCACGGACCTTCGTCAACTCCTGGGTAGGATCGATGGACATTTGAAGAAATTTTTCGAAACTCGCGTCATGAGTACGACCTCAATAGCTGATTTCCCTTAAGGGAAATCTGCTAAAACACTCACGCAGGGGCTGCTTAAACTAAGCAGATTTCCCGCAATGCTGGTATGACTCATTACTCCCCTCAACTCTCTATTCTAAAAAAGTAAAGTCCGTCACCTAGGGACTGCGTTATCTAAGCAGATTTCCCATATGCGTCACGTAGTTAAATTTTTCTCATATCGTAGAAGCTCAATGAAAACAATATTTGATATTAGGGCTCCAACGAAGTACTTCAAAATATAGCAGCTTATTCTTAATATGACGTGAATAGGAGTGGAAGTTTACTGATGGCCGAGAACTAAAAAAAGTCCGTCACGCAGGGGCTGCGTAAACTAAGCAGATTTCCCTCGTGAAGTTTAGTAATAGATAAATATACATACTGCTAACACAACACCGTGAATAAATACAAACGGAAATAAGAAATATTTCATCCAATTTCAATAGCCTGCCGACAGGAAGCGTTAGGTTAGAAATGTAAACAAACGGGTCCCGCCTCACACCGGAAAGAAAAACTATTACTGAAATATATCAGAATATAACACATTAATTTTATTGAGAACTATTTACTATATCTAGTACTGTAATTAATAATGAGTCAGAATAATTGTTATCTCAATCAATAAAATTTTAGTAGTCCAAAACTTTAAGATGGGGGGGGGGGGAGTCACCAGTGCATATTTGCATGTATCTCGTATAATAAAGGTCTCTTGAATACAATTTTTGGTATTTAAACTTCCAATAATGTGATTTATTATGTATCAGAGTATTGTTTACGTAACATGAGTAAAAGTGGCGGTTTGGTGAAAACTGAAAAATGCAAATATCTCGGTTAATATTCAAGATAGAGAATAAATGTATATAACAATATTTATAGTAAATTTAATTTGTAATAAGATTGATTCTGTATGATTTTTCGATCCGACGTATAGTAACGGAGATATTACGAATTTTCGAAAATCCTCCCCTCTAAACCCCCCCTCCCACTGGTCCGATTTCAGCCGTTAACGAACTTGATCTTTCTTTTTACATAAAACGCTTAATATGAAGTTTGGTAAGGATTAAACAAAAATTGCGACCGCTAGAGCGGTAACAGACATATATATATATATATATATATATATATATCTATATATACACACACTCAAAAAAGTTTAGATACAAAAAAAAATTTGATTTAAAGGTGGAAAAACATTTAGAAAAAAATTTTTACTTAAAAATTTGAAGTATATAAAATATCATAAAAATTGTTCGCAATTTGTTTATAACTATATCATAATATAAATATTAAAGAAAATTAAGACAAAAAAGTTTCCATACATTAGGAAAATATTACACAAACATTTTATCAGCCACTTTTCAATACCTTGTGGAACCACCTTTGGCCCTCAAAACTTCAATTAGTCTACCTTTCATACTGTGGACAAGTTTTTTGGTTACATCGCTGCTAACTGAATCCCATTCTGCCAAAAGTGCTGTTTTTAGATCTTCATCGTTCAAACACCATGATTTCTCATACGCCGTCCCATTTCATCCCATAAATGTTCAACGGGATCCATGCCTGATGATTGGGGAGGAGTGTGCAACTGCTTTGGAACATTGTAGCCATTCTTTTACTTTCTTGGGGGTGCGCTTTGGATCGTTGTCCTTCTGAAAAATAAAATTTCGCAAAAGTCCAAGTTTTTCAGCTGAACTTTTTAAATTGTTCTTTAGGATATCAATGAATACATACTGGTCCATTATCCCATCAATGAAAACAAGATTTCCAACTCCAGAAGCACTCATACACCCCCAAACCATTACACCTCCACCACCATGCTTAAAGGTTGGCCTCAATTTTTTTGAAAGTAGAGCTTCATTGCCCTTTCTCCAAACGCGACACCTTCCATCTGGTACAAAAAGGTTTAATTTTGATTCGTCCGAAAATATTACAGTATCCCAGAATGATTCTGGCTTATTGGCATACTCCATGGCAAACGCCAGCCTCTTCTTTTTATTTTGTTTGCTTATAAAGGGCGTTTTCCTTGCAATTCGTCCGTGAAATCTTTCTCTTCTCAGGAAATTTCGGACAGTTTCTGGATTAACTTGTACTCCGTAATCTCTTTGAAGTCCACTAGTTAAGGATGTTGCACTTCTATGAGGATTTTCTCGCACTTGTTTGAGTAAATTGCGTGTATGAATCCTGCTCAATTTTCTGGAGCGGCCCGAACGAGGCCTGTCCTCCAATGTTTTTAATTCACCATGTCTTTTCAACACATACTGCACGGTTGCATGCGATTTATTTAGAGTAGAGTCCAATTTTTCGAAGAGAAAATCCATGATTTCTTAACCGTACAATTTGGTCAAGAATGCACTGTTCTACACGCATGATGATGATTCAAGTGAGGCTAAACCTTAACTAAAGATTGAAACTATTATTGTGATTATGGTTTGGGATTAAGTAAAAGCATTGAATGGAATTAGCAATAAGATATCATTGATGTATGGAAACTTTTTTGACCTCCGGATTAAAGTTGTTTACGTTCTTGCTATGGGATTAGTGATCCAACATTGACTTGTTATCATGTTGATGTACCTTTGTCCCAACTATACCTGGATACTTAATAAAATGAATATAATTAATGTATAAATAACAAAGATGGAAAAAATGACTTGTATGGAAACTTTTTTGAGTGTGTGTATATATATATATATATATATATATATATATATATAGATATATATATACAGTTTTGAACGGACCTCATTTTCGTCATCTACTAGGTAGGATCGATGGACATTTGAAGAAAAATGTCGAAAATTCCGTCATGAGTACAACCTCAATAGCTGATTTCCCTTAAGGGAAATCTGCTAAAATTCTAATATCTCGGTTAATAATCAAGTCAGGTGATAAAACGTACATAAAAACATTCATAGAACATTGCATTCACTGTAAGATGGGTTTTATATAATTTTTTAATGGAACGCATAATAACGGATATATTAAACAAGTTTGAAATTCCTCCCCTGTTGCCCCCCCCCATTCCGCTTGCCGAAATCAGCCAGTAACGAACTAGACTTTTGTTTTTACATGAAACGTTTAAATACCGAATTTGGTAACGATCAAACAAAAATTGTGACATCCAAAGCGTTAACAGACACTCTCTCACACACACACATATATGTATATATTGTATATATATATATATATATATATATATATATATACACACACAGAGTTCTGAACGGACCGCACTTTCGTCCTCTTCTGGGTAGGATCGTTTAATATCGAATGTCGCGTAATGAGTACGACCTCAAATGTTAATTTCTCTTAAGGGAAATGAGTAGAGGGGGAGGAATACAAGAAGATACGAATAAATAGCTTAACATTCAAGTTAAAAAATAATACATAGGACAACAACTGTAGACCAACAATAGTTACGCATTGATTGGTTCCATAATATTTGCAGCCCTACTCTTAACAGTATTATTACATATATTATACATAGTATATATAAATGCTATTTAATAATATGTAAGGAAATTAAATAGTTAACATAATATTGTAACTTTTTATAGAAAACAAAAACATTTGTCGTACCTTATTATGTTTTGTTAACATTTAATTGAAATTAATACATTTCGTTTCATTTCTACGGTCACTCACTAGATTCAAAAATTCAGTTATCCATTCATTAGCCCAATGGTTTAGATGGCCAGACCCCTTATTATGTGTTCATTTTGTGAAGAGCATAAACTTCGGCTTTCATGAAGCACAGCTTTCTTTTCAGTTGCCATAACTACATGTGGCTTAGTTGAACCATTCCTTTTCATATATAACACCAGCAGATCACGAGTAGATATAAAAGGAGCAAAGCTACTGTCCCCGTCTGAGTTGGTAGGGAACAGTGAGCAAGTGTTTATGTGATTCTAGTCTTACAGTACAACCTGTAGGAGTTATCTCGCCGATAGATATCAGGGTTGGCGACTATCTCGCTGATACCTGAGCCTCTACTGCTTCCGCCCACGGCAGCTGCCCTTTACTGGACATCCGCTACTGGGCACTGGGACAATTAGGAGAGCTGGGAAGCATTGCGAATCAGATTCAAGGGAGTAGGAATTATAATCTAGGTTCGAGGAATTATAATATAGATACATGGAATTATAATCTAGGTATGAAGAAGAATGGTCAAGGAATGAGGAATTAAAATCAAGGTATGAGGAATTATAATCATGGTATGATGAATTACCCATATATTCAATGTATAATGAATTTTAATCTCTGTTCGAGGAATAACAATGTAGGTATGAGGAATTGTAAGCATAGGGATGATGAATTATACTCAAGGCATAAGACTTTATAACCTAGGTTTAAGAAATTTGAGGAATTATAATCTAGGTATGATGAATAATGATCAAGGGATGAGGAATTATAATCAAGGTATGATAAATTATATTCAAGGTATAAGGAATATTAATCTAAGTTCGAGGAATTACAATGTAGGAATGAGGATTTATAAGTATAGGGATGAGAAATTATACTCAAGGCATGTGAAATTATAATCTAGATTCGATAGATTTGAGGAATTATAATCTAGGTATGAGGAATAATTATGAAGATATAAGGAATTATAATCTAAGTTCGAGGAATAACAATATATGTATGAGGAATTATAATCTAGGTATGAGGAATAATTATGAAGATATAAGGAATTATAATCTAAGTTCGAGGGATAAAAGCATAGGGGTGAGGAATTATAATCAAGGGAGGAGGAATTACTATGAAGAAATGAAGAATTATAATCCCCGAATAAGGGATTATAATCTAAGTATGAGGAATTATAATCTAGGTACGAGGAATTATAATCTAGTTATAAGGAATTACACCCTAGGTAAGAGCAGTCATAGTCCAAGTATGAGTTATTTCTAGAAAGATAGATATTATACTTCTTAAAGTATGTGTAAATAAAATAATAATAATTCCTAAACTTACTACTGAACACCATATACATTGGCACCTAATACAATATTAATATTAATCTAAATAATTATAATACTGAATTCAATAGGTCATAATTTAATGTAAATGTAGATTAATTCATTCTTTTTTAATGTCTAAATAAAGATCAGTTTTCTAACATGTCAAATTAACATAACTATTCTCTAAGATAAGAATAACTTTTCTAATAATAAGTATAACTGCATATAATAAATAATGTGCCGGTTATTATTGAATAAGCACCCCATAAAAAATAATAAAATTCTTTCTTTTATATTGTTAACTTTCACAAACTTTTGATAAGAAACAAAAAATATCATTGACTTTACTTTCATTGTTGTAATCCAGAATGTTTACCAATTATAATTATTCTCTTTGAGGCACTTTATATTTGTCAAGGTGTGATGTAAAAGCGGGACAATACAACAGTAAGTGATTCAAATGTAGGTAAATATATTTTTGGCACCATTTACATACCTCTCCAGTTTTTATAATTTGAGTCAAGTTTCTATAGGATAATTTTAAATACTCGCTAGAGGAAATACTTATTTGACTGACAAGTTTGATTTATGTTTGTGTGGAACGTTAAATAATCTTCAGGGAGAGAATGGTTAAAACTACAAATACTTCTATATATTCGGCTGTAACTTAAGTTAAGAACTCTGTCCACGTCAACAGAATGGAGATTGTTTACAATTGTTTCAATGATTGTGATCTTGTTGGCTAGCAAAGTTTGTTGGTGTAAAGATTCGAAAAAATATTCTTCAACATAATTATTTCCTGCTATAAATTTTACTTGTGACACCCAATTATATTTTATGTCGCTTTTCCTATTATGCAAACTAAGGAGCTTAAGAAAACATTTTTCCGGAAGTCGGTGGCCAGGCATTGAGAGCAGTTTAACACTGAAATTAATAATTTTCTTAAATATAACTACATTTAAGTGCGCGGATCCAGTTTCCAAACGGACTATGTAATTCGGGGTACTTCTTGGCCAAGAATACAAATACTTCAAGAACCTGAGCTGTACCGATTCCACAAGGTCCAGGTAATTTGGTGGGGTAGGTTAGAGGAGCCATAGTCCGTGAGATTATTACAAACTTTAGGTCGTAAAATAGAATCCACAAAACAAAATCTTGGTATTTTTTTAAAGATGGTTAAAAATGAATATCTCCCAAAATAATAAATGAAATGAAGATAAACGCCATCGGTCTTCTAAAATATTATGAACAGTCAAATGCAAAAATACAATATTCTACATTACTGAAGAATGCAAGTTCAGTGTTAACAGTTTTAAGCCAAACCTCAGTCTGAGCAAAGATAGAACAGGGCAAATCAACAGGGGATCTTTTTATCCAACCATTTCTTGACCTTGATCCTCACTCTAAATCCGAAGCTTTTGTTAACATTAGTTTCACACTAAGTACGAAATGAAGAACCGAATGTTGAATGTGTCCCAGTAGAAAATTAGAAATTCAAACGAACAAGGAAAATCAAAAGTTAATCTAGTTCCCAAAAAATAAAACAAGAGCTTATCAGTTTAGGTAAACACACTACATTCTATTGGTTCCTCGAGCACGAAGACTTAGGACTGAATGAAACTGGGGACTTAGAGGCAAAAAAAAACAGCTGAAAAATGTGAATAAGAACAAATAGACGTACTACATGAAACACCTCATCACAGATGCATGGCAAATGAACTGGACTAACACAAGTACTAACGACAGACTACGAACTATTATGAACATTATTTGCATGTGGCCATCAAGTTTCAGAAACTCTAGTAGAGTAGAAGTAGTTCTCTCGTGACTTAAAATCGGTCACACCAAATTAATGAACTCATACTTAAAGACAGGGCAAAATACTGACCCGGGCAAACAACCGATTTGTCGCCCCCCCCTAAAAAAGGGGGGTCTTTTAGAATACTGAGTTTTGAGGCATCTTAAGTGGTAGTTATCAATCAAAATATTATCATATTTTCAAGTGAAAAGATAAGATACTGAAAAAGTATGTAGGCCATCACCTTTTTGCATACATTATAGTAGGCTATACTTTTTTCGTTGAAAAGGGTAAGTTAAAGAGTTGAAAAGGGGTTTAACAAATGAAGATTTTAGTCCAAGTAGTTTTACATAAACATATATATTTTTCGAAAACGAAAAACGAAATTGTTCACTACTTGGGCGTTTGGTCGCCCCCCTGTCTGCGTCGCCCCGGGCAGTCGCCCGGGTTGCCCGGCCCTTAAGCCTGTGCTGCTTAAAGACAACCTATTAGCTCAACTTGTAACATTCACCTGACGATGAGACATATACTGACAGAATGCCAAAAACACCAGGACTTCCGCTACGACTTACAAGAACTATTGACGGAAGTCAGCCCATACATTAACAATATATTCTCATCCCTACACATAGTTCAAATATGCGTCAAAATTTAGCACATAAATTAAGTCTGCGTTGTGCAACAGGATTTCAAATTATGTGCATTGCTAGACTTGCATGTGTGTGTGTGTGCATGAACATGTTTGGAATATATATAATATATATGCAACAGCTTCCCTGAAGGAGAACATTACGACTATCATTAGCAAAAGTGCCATTTTCAGCCATTCACTTTCAATGAATCATTGACCAACTATGCTCATAATTTTTTTTCCATATAGTATTCAAACCTATTTCTGATTATAATTACTTCAATTTAGTACTATCTTTATTTATAATCTTTAATTTTGGTATTTTACTTTATGTACTTTCTGACTTTTCAAAGGGAAAAACCTTCGTTGTGATGTAGTGAAACAAATAATCTTATGCCTTGTCTTGGAGTTTTACAATGCAACCTCCAATATTGGTCTGTTTACAAACATTTTGACAATTTTGAGTTACACCTGACACCAAAAATAAATAAACAAAAAAAAATAACATGGTGGCTGTACTTGTTTCTCTTGCATATTTAAGCATTAGCCTAATATAAATTCCTATTTCGAGTCTTGAGAGGAAAATGAATAAAATCCTGTTACACAGCGGTTGTAAACTGAAGCATAATAATAATAATAAAAAAAAAGTGGGCATTACAATTTTTATTACAAAACGGCGCCATATCCGGAGCTGACTGGCATTTAAATGCGCTCATTTATGCTCAGCATTAAATTATGGTTGTAGTTCATAGCGCACATAATAATGTGTAACACGAGCAATCATAATTTCCCGTATGCATTCCCCAAGGGCAAGCAACCAACACCTTGTACAATAAAGCCACGAATGGAGTATCACGTCCGTTGATGTCTCCGGCCAGTAATGCTCTCCAACAATCCATGTATCTATGTACAATGTCCGAGATACAATCTTCAGCGAGATTATGGCTCTGCCCTGTACCCGGTTTGTCTTTCATAATTCCAGCGAAACGTGGGTGCCACGTATATAAATATTTTTTGCAGCCTTCAAAACGGCCCTGTCATAACTTCGTGCAAAATATATTGCAGTTTATAAATTATTTGCTAGACAGGAACTACTGTCAATTGGTAATTTACAATATTAAAAAGGCTTCCAAAAATGCTGGATGGTAGAGGAACCAAATGATTAGAATCAATAAAAAGGCCATGTCCTCTGCTAGTCTTTACACTTTGTGTATACTGTGTTATATAGTGTAACACTCTCAAGGCAAGGCTTTTCTAATGATCCAGATTAAAAATTCGGCAATGCTGTGTTAACTAAGCAAATTTTACACGTGCGACACGTATTTGCATGCATCTCACAATGTAAAAGTTTAATGAAAACCATAATTAGTATTTAATCATAGAATGAAGTGGTTCATGATATAACTGCTTATTGTTAATATTATAAGTATAGGAGTGGGGGTTTACTAAAAACCGAAAACTAAAAAATGGAAATATCTCGATTTATAATCAAGATAGATAAAAAATGTTCATAACAACATTTATAGAACATTACATTTGCAATACGGTTTTTTCGATCCAATGTATAAAAACGGAGATATCCAGAATTCACTAGTCCGGTTTCAGCCATTATCGAACGTGACTTTTTTTTACATAAATCGATTAAATATCGATTTTGGTAACGATCAAAAAAATATTGCAACCGCAAGAGCGTTAACAGACAAATATACATATATATATATATATATATATATATATATATATATATATATATATATATATAGATGAGAGAGAGAGAGAGAGTATATATAATTTTGAACGGACCTCATCTTCGTCATCTCCTGGGTAAGATCGATGGACATTTGTAGAAATTTTTCGAAAATCGCGTCATGCGTACTACCTAAGTAGCTGATTTCCCGTAAGGCCAATCTTCTGAAAATCCTTCTCCTTGGGGCTAGAAAAAGTAAGCAGGTTTCCTACTTTTAGCAGATTTCCCATTAATTGAAAGATTTCTCATTATCTAATCACGGTGGTATTGTGTTACCAGTATGCAGATTTGTCTATTGTGAAACTTCACGTGGGAAATCTGCTTAGTTTACGCAGCCTCTAAAGTGACTTTTTAAGAAATAGAAATAGAGAATATGAGGTGTAATGTGTCACAAATATGCCATAACCGCGTACGGAAAATCTGCTTTTTTTTACGAAGCCCCTGAGTAACGGACTGTTTTCTTTATCTACTGGTTAGGATCGATGGACACTTGTAGAAACTTTTCTAATATCGTGTCAAGAGTGCAATCTCAACAGCTGATTTCCCTTTAGATAAATTTACTAAATAATGCCGGTTAACGTGTATTGCTGTGAGTACTTATTTTACTTGCTATAAGATCAGGACATGTATGAATCCCACGTCTGCGAAACGAGGTGACAAATATTTATGTAGCTAGCACGAGGGACTTGTTGAAGGAGATAATCCAGTAAGAAGACGCAGAGGCAATGTCTCTCGGCCTAGGGTGTGATCCGGAGACCACCGGAGATCGGCGGATCTCGGGAATATGAATGTGCTAGTTTTGCCGGTGTTAATCCGCTATAGGGTTACACTCGAGTCTTGCTCCAGCTCCAGCCCACGTACTCTCCAGCCGCACCATCAATCCAGGGACAATCTCCTGGAAAGCCCTTGCAGATTATTCACACGGCGAGAGCTCTTGTCCAGGGTCCATCTCTCACTCCGATATATATTATAGGATGCTCATAGGCTCCAATGTCGAGCACGGGGCTTTAATGTATTGGACTACGACCGGAGATCTATTGGCTGTACATCGGCGCAATTCCAGTGACGTACTCCAGTTTGCTGGACGTCAAAGTGATGAATGCCTCCGCTCACATGTGAACAACCCACTCATATAATATATATTTCTCGGTGTGTTTCATAAGAATTTATAAGTTGTACTATTTGATCTAATATGACTTCGGTCAGTGCAATTTATCAGTTTGAAACTGTAGGAACTACAAGATCCCAAGGGCTTTAAGTAGGAGGATGTGTCTACATGAATATCTTTTCTATACTTTATCCACATATTACATATTATGAGACGGTATTATGATGTGACTTCTAATGTAGGTAGATGAAAGAAATGGCTACACTTCAACTGTTACAATTTATTAAAATGACAGAGCGATTTCGATGCTGTGCATCATCATCAACTTTTTTTTTAATTTAAAAAAATTGCCTGTTGATGTTTGAAAGGTTTTATGTTAATTAGTTTTGAGAAAGACAGATTCTATTGTATAATGATGATGTTATCTATTTGACTCTTTATCTGAAATATTTTAATAGAGATAAATAATTATTGTTTTAGCAGATTTCCCTTAAGGGAAATCAGCTATTGAGGTCGTACTCATGACGCGCTTTTCGAAAAATTTCTTCAAATGTCCATCGACCCTACCTAGGAGATGACGAAAATGAGGTCAGTTCAAAATTATATATATATATATATATATATATATATATATTTATATATATATATATATATACATGTCTGTTAACGTTCTAGCGGTCGCAATTTTTGTTTGATCGTTACCAAACTCGAAATTTAATCGTTTTGTGTACATAGAAAGACCAAGTTCGTTAATGGCTGAAAAGGGACCAGTGGGAGGGAGGTTTAGAGAGGGGATTGTTGAAAATTCGAAATATCTCTGTTATTTATGCGTCGGATCGAAAAATTGTATAGAATCATTCTTATTACAAATTAAATTTACATTTATTCTGTATCTTGAATATTAACCGAGATATTGGCATTTGTATTGTGTGTGTGGTCGGCAGGAGTCGTCTATGTTCGGGACTTTCCGCCGAGAGCTAGGGCGGCCGTTTCCGAAACTGTTCGTCCCTCGTCAATAGGTTTAGAAATTCCTTACTGCTACTGTTGTTATTTCTCTATTGAAAAACTTCACGTGGGAAATCTGCTTAGTTTAGGCAGCCCCTTCGTGACGAACTTTTTGTATGTCAAGAGGGCACTGATCTTTTAAAATGTATTGTAGTTTTTATTGTTTTCAGCTCTAATGATGGGCTAAGCGTTTTTAAAAATTAATTGTGAGGTTCCATAGAACTGTGTTCTGAATAACAAATATAACGCTATCTTTAATAAATTAGGTGTAATTGGGATATGTTATCACACTTTCCAGAGTGAGAATTGAGATTTTATTTCATTCATTCATTGCGAATCTGTTTTCAAAATAAATTCTGTTAGTCATCACTGCTATTGAACACTATTCAGTCATCCATGTGAATTAAAATATTTCTCTCCCAAATGCCAGACCTGGGCCCCTGTTTCTGTTGGAATATGAGGCTATACATATTTATTTTCGTCCACTTTTTGCTACTACGGCTAATTGGGACGGATTATCTACAGGTTACCAGTTTTTTTAGGCAGGCTGGGACTAAGGATTTTATTCTATGAGTTCATCACTAAGTAATTTCTTATTGCCCAGTCAGGAATATAATATTCTTTGTTTTTATCATTTTTTGTTTTTAATGTTTCTTTCATGAGTTTATTTAGTTTTTGATTTTCCTTATTATTGTTTTAGTTTCATTTAGACCAAAAATACAGCGCCTATATAAATAAGTAATATCAGCTGTGTGCATCCAGAGGATAGAGCCCTACAGAAAATGTCCCTGACCAGAAAATTGTTTACGGCGCACCAGTTTAAAATTCGAGAAGGGATTGGTCCATGCTTAGAAGGTTGGATTACCACAGTGAGGAATTGCAGAGGAACGTGTTCCAGAATTGCAGCACGCCAGCTTCAGAAAGCTTAAAATGGCCAAAAGATAGTGACAGAATCTCAGGCCGTTTAAACGCAGAAGAAAAATACAAACAAACCAACCAGTACACAGATATTATTATTTGTTAACGTCTACTTATTGCTACTATGGCTAATTGGGACGGGTTATCTACATGTTACCACCGTTTTCTAGCCAGGGTGTGGCTAGGGATTTTATTTATCGAGTTCATCACTAAATAATTTCTTATTGCCCTGGCGGGAATCTAACTCTCCACTCTATGTCATAGCACTGTTTAATTCATTGTAAACCATTTACTTAATAATACAAATTGGTTTTGATATGCCAGGTGCTCCTTATGCTTTCCTACTTACTAATGCGCTGTCAACATATTAAACTCAACGGTTCCCTTTTCAAGACAGGGTGGAACTAAGAATTTTATTTATTGACTTCGTCACTAAATTCCTATTGCCCAGGCGAGAATCGAACTCGCCTCTCTAGGTTTCCCATGTGAGATTTAGACCAACGCCTTAATACACATGGCTAACCTGAGTCACCTGTACATAGGCAACAAGAAGATTCAATTACATCTCGCTTCACAACAAGTTCAACATGCAATAAATGATGTTTGAGCTCGAGCCCCGCTAAATAAGGCTTCGTTTGAAAGAGAACCATTAGAAAAGTATACTTGTGAGGTCTGGGACTGTGAGTCGTTCCTTTATGTGAATCATTAAAGGAAGAGTCCTGCGGAGGAACTGGTTCTGTTTGATGAACGGGTTCGGGAGACAGTACAGCGTCGGGGGTGAAATAATGGCTGGAAGGACTCCCTGTCCGACACCCGGCCCGGGATTTGCAGACATACATCAAAGGATATAGGACCTCACGCAGGATACCTCCTTGGAGGCCTTACCTCTCTCTATTCCACTCTATTATTATATTCCATTTTATGCATTTTGAAGTCCTTTATTCCTGTAATTATTTCTCGAATTATAATTAATTCGAAGACAGTTTCTTATAAAAAAAAAAATGTCCATCACGCAGGGGCTGCGTAATTTTGCAGATCCCCACGTTTGTTAGTTAGGGTTTACCGAAGACCGAAAACAATAAAGTGCTAATAGCTCCCATAATATTTTGGTATACAGAAAATGCATAGAATAAGTAATGGTGCATCAATAGTTTAACAAGATTGGTTATATAAAATTTTTCTATCAGACAGAATTTTGGAATTCCCCAGTCCGAATACCAGCTGATCCAATGAAAATTTAATAAAAAGGCCTTTATAGATGACATCACGTCTTAAATTTATCCACCTAGAGTCAATAGTTCGATTCCTGCCTGGGAAATAGGAATGTACTTGGTGGCGAACTAATTAAATAAAATCCTTAGTCCCACCCTGGCTAGAAAAAGTTGGTAACCTGTAGATAGCCCGTCCCATTAGCCAAAGTACCAAAACGTGGACGTTAAAATAACAATAATAATAAATTTATCCATGTGTCTCACTTAGGAAACGTCCAGTTAAAACGATACATAGAATAATACATTTCACGATATATTCGATTGCTGCTAATGTGGGATGAGTAAAAAAAAAAAAAATGTCCGTGTCGCAGCGGCTGCGTAAACTAAGCAGATTTCCCACGTGAAGTTTTACAATAGAGAAATCTGCATACTGGTAATACAACACCGCCGTGATTAAATACAAACGGTAATGAGAAATCTTTCAGTTAATTAAAATTAATTCCCAACTGAAACGACTTCTGAATTGTAAGACTAATTTATATTTTAATAACACAAATATTAGTCCAAGAACTAAAGAAGGGGGGGGGGGCGGATGAACAGAACGTATTTGCATAAATCTCACAAAGTAACGTTAAGGTTAGAAACGACAGTTAAGGTTAGAAGTAGGCTCCCACCTGAGCCGACCAATGACGGAAATGGCTGACCTCGGTTAATATTCAAATAGAGAATAAATGTATATAACAATATTTATAGTAAATTTAATGTGCAATAAGATTGGTTCTATACACTTTTTCGATCCGATGCATTATAACGGAGATATGTTGAATTTTCAAAAATCCCCCCCTTCCTCTAGTCCGAGTTCAGCCATTAACGAACTTGATCTGTCTTTTTACATAAAACGGTTAAATATGGAGTTTCGTAACGATCAAACAAAAATTTCGACCGCTAGAGCTTTAAAAGAAGTATATATATATATAATTTTGAACGGACCTCATTTTCGTCATCTCCTGGGTAGGATCGATGGACATTTGAAGAAATTTTTCTAAAATCGCGTCACGAGTACGACCTCAGTAGCTGATTTCCCTTTAGGGAAATCTGCTAAAAGAATAAAATAATCACAAGTACGACTGTCATTTTCGCATCCGTGATATTCAATGTTAATACTCAAAATTAAAAAAAAAAAAAATCTGTTAGATGTAAATAGTGTTATTACTATTAGAAATGTGTGTCTTTACATATTTATGTACACTTTTTATTACATTTTAATAAATTTAAGTAATTATGAATGATTTGGCTTTCCCTAAATTAATCATATTTACTAATGGGTCTAATCCAGATAACGAAAAAGAACAAAATCTGATCTTCCATCATTGATGGAGGAAAATGAAATGAATTTTCGGCACATCTAAGAACATGAAGATCAGGTGATAATATCGAATCAGATTTCAAAAAGTCACTTTTTCCCTTATTATTGTGATGCACAACAGCCATTTGGAATCTAACCTACTGCTCTTACGTCCGGGAACTTAAAAATCTTCACCTCAACTCTCTCGGCCATCCTGATTTCCTTTAATTACCCCATCCCCGATCTTTTTCTCATTAAAGGAGGAGTAAAACTTCCCTTCATGTCGGTAAAAGAAGGCATAATTTATAGGCACCATTTGTCCCATGAGGTCGTCGATTTCACTTATTTTATGGCAGCAATTAATACTTAGTGCATTTCCTTTAGTTGTTAAAGAATTACGATCAGGAGTAGATATAAAATCTGTTCTGTTACTCAGAACGCCATTACTAGAACCCCAAGTCAATAGCACGTTCGGTTAATGCCAATACTTGACATTTTTTTAAGTCTTTATTCCTTCAAAAAAAAATAATCAAGAATAAACTCCTCTGATGATTTAAATGCTTGTCAATTCCTCTCTTCATAAAAGTAACTGTTGAGGGTAATTTGTTGGCAGCGCATTAGTATGTAGCAACGCATAACGAGCACCTGACATATCAATATAACGATTTGTACTAGTAAGTAAGTGGTTTGCAAAGAATTAAACAGTGCAATGGCCTAGAGATGCGAGTTAAATTCCCGCATGAGCAATATGAATTTATTTAGTGATGAACTCAATAAATAAAATCCTTAGACCAACCCTGGTTAGAAAAGGGTGATAACCTGTAGATAACCCACCCCAATGAACAGCAGAAGCAAATAGTGGACATTAATAAATAATGATAATAACAGATCAATGGTTGATTTATGTTTATTTCTTCTGCTTTTAAATGTTCTGAAATCCTGCCACTATCTGGAGCTATTCTGAGCTGAATTCTAGAATGCGTGCCTCCTCAAATCCTCCCTGAGAAAATCCAGCCTGTCTGCCCCATTTCAGTCGCTCCAACTGGTTACAGTAAAAAAAATTCAGGTCAACCTCTCGGGTTGATGTACATATCTGATATCATTTATTTATATAGGTACTCTATTTTCACGTAAATAAAACTAAAAGAGAAATATGAAACCAACATAATAAAAATACAAACAAATATAAAATCAACAAAGAAATATTAAACACAAGTAATAAACATGTAAGGACGGGATAGGTTCTATCAATAAGCACTTGTACTGAAATATTAGTTAATTAACATATATTACACTAGACTACACGACGTTTAGTTCACACGACGTTCTGGATTTTCATCCGTTTGTCACACGAACTGTTTGTCACACAGTCTTAAACTTTCCGTTTAACTCAACTTTGTCCTAGGTTAGCACTGGAGCGAAAGCTCACGTTTGCGCACGCCTAGCTGAAGAGATCCGAAAGATCGAAACGAAGTCATCCCAAACATGTCAACGCACTGAAAGTGCATCCCGAAACATACTTTAACATTTTGTTTCAGTGTAAAAGTGGGACTTTGGTGTTGATCGTTTTCGTCATACGGTGACTCATCAGCAACGCGAAGTAGCGTTGGAACGATTGGAATTAAGGCAAAACTGCCCTGTTCTAAAGATGTTTGTTCAAAAGACTTATACTAACATATATTAACTCTAATAATAACAGGGGGCTCAGATTAGCCATGTGAGTTAAGGCGTAAGTCTTAATCTCATATGGTAAACCTAGAGTGGCGAGTTCGATTCTCGCCTGGACAAATAGGAATTTATTTAGTTACGAACTCATTAAATAAAATCCTTAGTCCCAACCTAGCTAGTAAATGGTGGTAACCTGTAGAAACCCCTCCCCAATTACCCATAGCTGCAAAAAGTGGACGTTAATAAATAATAATAATAACATAATAATTGTTTTGCTCGCACAATAGAATTACTTTATTATACTTTTTTAGAGTAGTGATTTCTTGTACATCCCTTTTAGTTCAGTACACAGCACTAACTCTCGCTAACTCACTCACAAATATGGCACACTCTTAAGGGATATATATATATATATATATATATATATATATATATTGTGTGTGTGTGTGTGTGTGTGTGCCTGTTACCGCTCTTGCGGTCGAAATTTTTGCCTTATCGTTGCCAAACTCGTTATATACGTGTTTCATGCAAGACTAACGTCAAGTTCACTAATGGCTGAAATCGGAACAGTGTGAGGGGGTTTTAGAAGGGGTAAATTTTGAAAATTCAAAATATCTCCGTTATCAAGAGTGGGATTGTAAACTTTTATAGGACCAATCTTCTTAAACTATTGATGATCTACAATTGTTGTCCTATTCATTTTTTGTGACCCAAGTATTGAGAAGGCTATTCGTGATTTCTTGTTTTCTGCATTGAGTAACACCCCTCTCCTCCCTCTACCTCTGTCTTCTGCTCATAGGTTGTTTTAGATAAAAATAGGAAATATGTGGTGAGAGGAAGTCGCTCAGGTGCGTTATAGTAGGCGGGAAAACTGCTTAGTTTACGCGCCACTGCGTGAAGGAGTATTTTTCTTTACATTACTAACGGAACGACATTAGTGTTTTGCAGTTGCGTGCGAAGAGAAGAGCTTCTCATGTCATCATAAAAAAAAACAAAAAAACTAGTGTTTGGAAAGTGATGTCGAGAGCTGAGTTAGCAATAACATAGGTTGTGATAATAACGAATGATAATAATTGGAAGCTGTGAATAACGGTATTAGATGTTAGTTTGAAGAAGAGAGAGCGTGCATGCCCCTGATGACCCGCCTCCCGAAGAAAAGATCATTTTGTTATGGATATAAAAAGAGGAGCCTCTAGATGTTAGAGGTGAGAAGAACAGTGCTACTCCTCTCTCGGCTCTAAGTACCATTTAATAACAGCAGCCGAGTTCTGGGTAATGTCTTCATCGAGATGTAATAGGTGGTCATCAGAGAGCGCGGGGGTACCCCTTCCACCTGTTGTACAGCCCGGGGCATTAGGGGGCCGATGGGGTGTCTTATGTGGGATAGTTCCCCGCACACTTAGGCCGCCAGTCTCATCCTGCATTTCCCTTTCTCATCCTGACCGACGAGGGAAAGGGAGTCTTCCTGGAAGAACCCCGCTTCCTCTGGAATAGTTTGTGGTTCCGGAGATTGCCACCCAGATGGCCCTAATGATCATGAAGAACTCCAGATTCCGGAAGTGTTGCGATGTCGGACTTTTAGAAAACCGTTTCCAGAGATATTAAGTTTAGAGAGATTATAACAATATAGAATAAAATAGATTTTTAATGGACTGGTTTTTATGAAGTTCAAGAACAAAACTTGAAAGTAATAAGTCCACTATAATTTATAAAAAAAAATGTACAACTGGGCGAAAAATTAAAGATTGAAGAACACAAAATACAATAAATAATAACAAACGGTTCTAAGCAGAGTTCACAACAGAGCACTAATAAACACAACTGCGAGGATACGCCATTAATTTTCACACTGAACTAAAAGGTAACTGTCAGGTTGCTCGCAGTGTACCCCCTTTAAAATTACATTAATTATTTTAGTTTAAATTGTCTATGGCAACACTGTCACTGAGACCAGGTGGCAGCTAGTATGGGTTAGATTAAGATCTGTTATTGAGCCGGCCCAGATGGTACAGATTTTATTACAACATACTTTTAAGTATAATTCAATAATATTTCATAAGTATGTTAAGGCAGAAGCCTCCCTACAGAAGTAATGATCCACACTATATCCTGACTGACCAAACCTACTGGAACGCAGGGTTCGCAAAGAACTCCAACCATTTCTTTCTCCATATTGTCAAATCTCTCGCCAATCTCAACAATTGGCTAACCGGGAAGGTACACACACGGCTGATCGGTATAAAACATACATATAAGCATACATTATAAAATAAATACAGATAGACTAACTTATCTACTATTCTATATATACATATACCTTTAGATTACACTTACAACAAATACTAAGACTTAACGCTAATTACATTACAGCACACATGCCGCTCGAGGCCAAGACAAACAGACAGAGTAGCACTAGCATATCATAAAACTGTTCCCTCTCTGAAAGCTAGCAATACAATGCGCCGATATTTTCAGTAGTGCTTTGTCAGCAGTCTAGTTTTCTTTCCCCCGCTCGTTCGCTCTCATCACAGCACACTGCTCCATATCTAAACACACAATCACTACACCACATCGGGTCCTACAATTATCTTGAAAGAGCCCTTCCATCTTCTCTTCTGCCTGCCTACCTTCCTCTTACTCCCATAGAGAATCCATACAGTCGAACCAATTATTTAGGCTTAAAGTTATAAGAATAAGACATTATACCTTACGCACTAACATTTTTGACGTACCTGTCGGTGGAGACCGTCGTCACTGGTGACTGATGATAGAGTACAGCTGGCATTTGCTTTGAATGCGATGGCTCCATCTCCATGCCCTACAAAATTTAAGTACACCCATCCTAATTTTATTCGATTATATATATTTGTACTCTAAATAAATGAGTTAATTTTTTTAAATTCTTTTTATCAGACTTCCTTTCAGGGATTGGATTTTTTTTTGGATTGCAGCCTTCAGTAAGCACTTTAAACATAAGAGAATACATAATAACACGTCTCATTCCAAGCATAAATAACAAATATTGTCTCCAGTGGACCTTCATTCTGTGACATAAATGTTAATAATTAGTGTGATAACGTAATCAATTAAGATTTTAATGAATGCCCACTTCTACTCACAGGTTTTCGTTTTGTTTAGAAGTAGAGAACATTCGGAAAGACGAGATCAGTAAAGTGTCATTCATGTGGGAAGTCTGCTTGGTATACGTGGTCCTCTGCGTCCTGGACTTTTAAATGCATGAGTGTAGTAAACATTCTGAACTGTATTGACAGATCGTACTTTCAGAACTGTAACCAATTAGATCAGCATAGAGAAAATGTGAAGTACTAACATAAAAGTCCTGTAATAAACAGTGTTAGGCCTCAATTGTCTGTGTTCGCCTCGGTCAGTGAATAAATGCATTGTTGTACTTACATGTACTAATGAGTGCATTCTCATATGTGAACTTGCCTCCTGAGTGCTACCACATGTATGTAAACGACGCTGATAGATTTTCAGCCTTCAGGACCTTTGCCCAAGAGGTGTTGAAAGACAAGTAAAACTGAATTTATTTGTAAATTATATGTATAGTTTTATGTGAGTTTAGGCTAGTATTTAGGCTTTAGGTTTGTAGGCTAGTTAGTTAGGCTCTTGCTGCCACTTCTTTGAACAGAGGCAAAGGAGTCGCAGCTGCGGGTTCCCCTAGGACTTTTCGGACTTAAACTAAATCTCCCAAATGTTGCACTTTAATGCTTAGCCGTGCTCGGTGAGTTAGGCTAAGTTACCTGGCCCAATTTATCTATTCAAAATTTTATATCTCTTATTAAATGGAGACCGCTGGTATGGGGAAACCCAAAGGTACAGCGGGGCAGAAGTGGGAAAAAATATAATCTATTTACATGTGTCAGTTGTACGTTTTTTTCAGCAACATTAACCGAAACTCCAAGAAACAACAACAACGCCATATATAAATATATCCTGGTCGAAAACATCCACACGATTTTTATATATATATATATATATATATATATATATAAATATATATACTTATAAATATACTTGTCCATATACACATATCTATTGAAACTGATTAACGTTTGTATCGATACGTCAGGGACAAATTAACAACAAGAAAAAAAACTACCATATGTCCAAGGAAATTTAGTATACCTTTCTAACTAAATTTATGTTCTCTTTCTGTGGGAATATTGTATTATCAGATCAAATTAATATAAAGCGACGGTGACAATGAGTTTATGCTCCCGGTAAACAAAGATTTATGATGGTTAGATCAGTCAGTGATTTCCTCGTTTCATCAGCGAATCGTTTATAAGTGTGAGATCAGCAGTCGGATGGGTTGTCACCCATACAGCTGATGGCATTCCTGCGTGGAGTACGTCACTGCTCCTAGCACTTGCTCACTGAGATGGATTAGCCGAGGGGTTGGAGATCAGGGTCTGACGGGGCTCTGCTCGTGGGATACTGGCAATTAGAACGGCTGACTGTTGGGATTGCTCGAATTGGAGTCTGCCCCGATGTCTGTCTATCCGTCATTCTGCCACCTGTCAGGTGTCTCTGCGGGCCCACTGATCCCGCCCCGTCTACTTCTTAGAACACAGCCTGCATTCCTTGTCTCTAGGTCTAATGTCAAATGTGTTCATTGAAATTGCACAATTGCAACTGCACTAAGCTTCGATGCTGAAGTTCGCGAGTTGGATGACGAGGTCGTTAAACCCAGCTCTGCCAAATCCTTAGCCCCAGACATCAATCATCTCTGCTAACGCCAATCTTGTTAGGTTCCAAGAGGCACAGCAACAAATAATCACCTCTCTACTGTACATGCCAGCTTTAGTATCATTCCTTTATCTTACGTTGTTTTAAACTTCGTGGGGCTCAGGTTAGCCATGCGAGTTAAATCGTTGACCTTTATCTCACATGGTAAACCTAGAGTGGCGAGTTCGATTCTTGCCTGGGCAAAGGCAATTATTTAGTGACGAAATTCATTAAATAACGTCCTAAAATCCGGCTAGAAAAGGGTGGCAACCTGTAGATAAGCCGTCCCGATTAGCCTGAGCTGCAAAAAGTGGACGTTAATAAATAATAATAATAATTTAAACTTCGTCATTGGAAACTTATTATAGTTGTCGTTTGCGGCATATCTCCAGCGGTGTCTTTAGTGTAGTGGCCCACGACATTTCGCCGGACTTCCAACCGGCTTCATCTAGCGGTCAAGTTTTGTGCGTGCTTGTGGCAGCTCTTAATGTAAATTATCTTCTCAAATTCTTATAAACAGATATATTGTCAGGCGTGAAAACAGGAAGTGTGAGTTTCAGAATATAGAGATGAGTTGAGGCGCTATCCCCGTTGAAGTAACATCCAGTATTTCCAACAGCACTTAAGAATGCCTTAAAGAAAAAATAAGACCGTAACGAATGGTATTCGTTAACTAAGCAGATTTCCGACGTCACGTATTTTCATTTATCTCAAAAGTTACTCGAAAAAGTCCAATGAGAACAATGTTTGGTATTTAGACTTTTAATAAAGTGTTTCATAACACAATAGAATATTGTTAATATGAGATGAGTAGGAGAGGGGGTTTTCTAAAGACAAAAAACTAAAAAATGTAAATATCTCGGTTAATAATCAAGATAGTAAACAAATGTACATAACAACATTTATAGAACATTACATTTGCAATAAGATAAGTTTTATTCAATTTTTCGATGCAACTCATTATAACGGAGATATTAGGAGTTTAGAAAATTTCCAACTTTAAACCCTCCCCCCTCTCCCCCTGGTCCGATTTTAGCCGTTAACGAACTTGATCTTTCTTTTTATATATAAAAAAAACGATTATATATCAAGTTCGGTAACGAGAAGACAAAAATTGCCACCGGTAGACCGGTAAAAGACAAATATATAGATAGATTGATATTTTGAACGCATTTTCGTCATCTACTAGGTAGGATCGATGGAAATTTGAAGGCAAATTTCAAAAATCGCTTCATGAGTACGACCCCAATAGCTGAATTCCAATTAAGGGGAATCTGCTAAAAACTTGGATTAAAAAAAAAAAAAAAAATTGGAAAGACTTTCTTCATCACTATGAAATTTTAAAAAAACCCAGAGATATTTAGAATTTTTGAGTACTCCACTCTTAACCACCCTCCCCCACCCTGTTAGAATTTTAGTCAATGACTATGAACTTTAGTGTTTATTGAAAAGGTTAAATATCGATTACGGTATAAATCAAAGAAACATTTGAGAAAAAAATAACGTAAAATAGTTATTGCACATAACGTATAAGCACGTATGCCGGACATGGCTAATGGTAGAATTCAAACCAGTAATATGGGGTGTTTAGAGGGGAGGGGATTTGGAATTTCAAAACATTCGTTATTCGAGACTCATTTATTGGAAGAGATATTCAGATTTTCAGCATTCTTTAACCCCTCCTTTCCGACGTCTGAAAAGGGTGCCATTTTAACCTGCTCCCGAAATTTTGTGGGTTGGCTACCGAACACGTTTAAACGAATTTCTACTCGGAAAACAGGAACACACTGTGTGGCATACTGATGGGCTTGAAAAGGAGAAGGGAATTAAAGTAACAGATGGCAAGGTAGTCACCTACACTTATTAGCAGATTTCCCTTAAGGGAAATCAGCTATTGTGGATGTACTCATGACGCGATTTTCGAAAAATTTCTTCAAATGTCCATCGATCCTACCTAGGAGATGACGAAAATGAGTCTTGTATATATATATATATAAAATGTTAACGCTCTAGCGGTCCCCATTTTTTTTATCGTTACCAAACTCGATATTTAAACAGTTTATGCAAAAAGACAGATCAAATTCGTTAATGCCTGAAATCGGACCAGCGGGAGGGGGGGGGGGTTTAGAGGGGAGGATTTTCGAAATTCGAAATATCTCCGTTACTATACGTCGGGTCGAAAAATTGTACAGAATCAATCTTATTGCAAACTAAATTTACTATAAATATTGTTATATACATTTATTCTCTATCTTGAATATTAACCGAGATACTTGCATTTTTATTAAATCTGGGCGGCTAACGGACGGGTGACTTTCCAGCCAAAAGCTAGTTCGGCCGTTTCCTTAACTGCTCGACTCTCGTGAAATTTTTCTATTGTAAAACTTCACGTGGGAAATCTGCTTAGTTTACGCAGCCCCTGCGTGACGGACTTTTTTATGTTTGTCCTTAGACAAGCCGATTTGACTTATCATCAGCCGAAGGTAACTTACCATCTGGATACATTATATTACTTATTTTTGGCACTTTACTGAATCAAAGACCGACTCATCGAGAAAGGTTTCCCATTTTTTTTTTTTTTTATTATACTATTTAGAATTCAATATTCATAGTCAAGACAGGATAAATATAAACAACAAAATAAGCTGCCCTCTTTCTGAGGGTACCGGTATGGTCAGCCTCCTAATCTGCCAATTTCTGGTAATAATGTTTTTTTTTTTTTTTTAGCAGATTTCCCTTAAGGACCTATTGAGGTCGTACTCATGACGCGAGTTTCGAAAAATTTCTTCAAATGTCCATCGATCCTACCCAGGAGATGACGAAAATGAGGTCCGTTCAAAATTTTATATATATATATATATATATATATATATATATATATATATATATATATATATTTGTCTGTTAACGCTCTAGCGGTCGCAATTTTTGTTTGTTACCAAACTCGGAATTTAATCGTTCTATGTAAAAAGAAAGATCAAGTTCGTTAACGGCTGAAATCGGACCAGTGGGAGGGGGGTTTAGAGGGGGGATTTTTTGAAGATTCAAAATATCTCCGTTATTATGCGTCGGATCGAAAAATTGTATAAAATCAATCTTATTGCAAATTAAATTTACTATAAATATTGTTATGTTCATTTATTCTTTATCTTGAATATTAACCGATATATTTGCATTTGCATTCTGCATTGATCGGCAGGAGTGAGCTGTTTGGTACTTTCCGAAGAGAGCTCTGGCGGGCGTTTTCGTAACTATTCGTCCCTCGTGTATAAGTTTAGTGATCCCTTACTACTTACTACACTTGTTTTTGGGCAGATTTCTCTATTGTAAAACTTCACGTGGGAAATCTGCTTAGTTTACGCAGCCCCTGCGTGACGGACTTTTTTTTTCTTTTTTCAATTTTGTTTAAATTGTATACGAAAAGTTGGAATAAATTGAATATTGCTAATTAGGGAGGTATCTCAGGTGAGAGTGCAGCTTATTATTTTTATCTTTATTTTTTATATAAATGATGATGGATGATTCTTATTAATGATTTTAGAACAAGTGTGGATAAGTTCTTCAGTTCATCGTTTGGTAGCCCTTGTTCTATTAGTATCTTCACCGTTTTTTGATGGAGGACTCCTTTTGAGCCGAACAGTAGCCGTCAGTCTTGGATTTCGTATTTTTTTGAGAAATAGGAGCTACAAGGTTTATATATTCCTTTCGTGTCCTGGTCCACCTCGTCTGCTTGATTTTTGTTCATCTCAAAATGGACAGTAGGAACCAGAATTAAGCCCAATTTTTCATTTTACTTGATGGCTACAATATCCGCTCTTTTTGGACTGCCGTCTGAGGAATTGCAAGCCACCTCTTCAAATATATTTCAATCTGGGTGCTTTTTTTTCAAGAGGTGAGCAATTTGAGTCCGGACCTTATGATATATATATTTTAATGAGTGCTTGCCTTCTGAATAAATTTGAAATATGTTTGATATTATTCAGTAATGCCAGAAATAGTTTAATGAAAACCTCTGAGTAGCTGATTCGGTTGATGTTAAATCTGGAAACAACTAAAGAATGAACAGAGAAGAGAGCTGGAGAAAGAGATGGAGATAGGCTTGTTAGAGGAGGAGCATTCGTCGACAGTGGAGGAGACATCGTGACAGGCCGGACACCACATGACTGCTCCCGGGGCAGGCCTGCCACTCCTAGCCGCTAAACAGGGTTATATATTAATCAGTGTTGGTAAGCCTGATATTTATGGCGGGATCTTCCCGCGCTCCCAATTAGACGGCGATTTATGCCCCACTTGAGGACAGTACTAATGCCCCCGGGGGCTCAGAGCGCAAATGCGACTAATGCGTCGTCGGCATGAAGATTATTTCTCTTCGCTATCGGATTGCCCTGCGCGATTTACTGGAAGCCTTCCTCTCTCCGTAGCTACTGTCATCTGCTCCAATCTGGATCGTAGTACTGCAGTAAATAGCTCGTGCATCCAACCTCCAGACAGGAGTATGCGTTTTGCAACCAATACCCATAACTTCTTCTCTTCAATTGACAAAGTGCAGCTTCATACTTCATGCACCTGGTTTCTCTAGTTCTTACTTCCCTCTTTTCACTTCACGTTTTTGGCCACTTAGCCTTCCTTTAAACAATATATAAATAGACATACAGGCTAGTCACACATGTACTCTTTTAGTAGTTTAACTATTGAAGTCATACTGATGACGCGATTTTCGAAAAATTTCCTCAAATGTCCATCGATCCTAACTAGGAGATGATGTATATATATATATATATATATATATATATATATATATATATATATATATATATGTGTATATTTGTCTGTTAACGGTCTAGCGGTCGCAATTTTTGTTGAATCGTTACGAAACTCGATATTTAGCCGTTCTATGTAAAAAGACAGATCAAGTTCGTTAATGGCTGAAATCGGACTAGAGGGAGGGGAAGGTTTAATGGGGAGAAATATCGAAAATTCAAAATATCTCCCTTATTAGGCACTGGACGAAAAAAATGTATAGAACAAATCTTATTGCAAATTAAATTTACTATAAATATTGTTATATACATTTATTCTCTATCTTGAATATTTACCGATATATGTGTATTTTTATGAAGTCTGTGGTCGGGTATAGGTCGGCCGTTTCCGTAACTGATCGGCTCCGGTGGAGCCTCTTCTAACCTTACCTGTCGTTTCTAACCTTACCTGTCATTTCTAACCTTACCTTGCCTTCGTTACTTTGTAAGATTTATACATACGTTGCAAATACGTTCTGTTCATCCTCTACCCCCCCCCCTGCTTTAGTACTTGGACTACTATAATTTGATTTATTAAAATATAAATTATTCTTACAATTCAGAAGCCGTTTCAGTTGGGAATTTATTTTAATTAACTGAACTATTTCTCATTAGCAGTTGTATTTAATCAATGTGTGTTGTGTTACCAGTATGCAGATTTCTCTATTGTAAAACTTCACATGGGAAATCTGCTTAGTTTACGCAGCATCTGCGTGACGGACTTTTTCATCCAAGAACAGAAATTTCATATAGGATAGGTGGACAATTGAAGTCATTTGTCAAAAGCCACGCTATTAGCACACCCATAATAGCAGATTTCTCTTGAAAAAAAATAAGAAAATAAAACCATTAACCAAGTACTTATTTAGCCGTTTTACATTTGAATGCTGGTACAGGAGCATTATTAACTACACAATTATTTTTTCATATTAACACCCACCCTTACTCTTAAAGAAATATGGACATTAACTAAGCAGACGTATTTATAGTTGTCTCAAAAATTAAAAGTTCAGATGGATAGAAATTTCAGTCAATTTTAAAAAACTCACGTTATAGATTATTTCCCTTAATGGAAATCTGCTGAAACAAAATGTTTACTACAAAGTATAAGCAGTCTACAACGCATCAATGTTTGATGTAAATTTGTTTGTTATTACTGAAATTTAAATATTGCAAAAATTACTCCTTTTTCTTATTTTTGCCTTCATTTTATTTTATGATTATTCTTTACACATTTATGTTCAATTTTCATCATCTTGAGAACTAATCAATTATTTTTATAGTACGCTCATTTTTTTTTTTACCTGAAGAACATAGAATCTGGCTATTTAAGTTTAATTAAAATCTTAAATACTAAATTAGCTTAGTCGACTCTCGCAGGACTGAATACTGAAAAGGTTCTACACATGAAAGAGAAAAAGTATTAAGAAGTCCGTCACGCAGGGGCTGCGTAAACTAAGCAGATTTCCCATGTGAAGTTTTACAATAGAGAAATTTCAGAATAGAGAGTCAAACAGTTACGGGAACGGCCCGAACTAGCTCTTGACGGAAACTCACGACTAAACCCGAAGTTAGCCGATCTCATCTCAGAAGCTGAAAACAGAAAAATGCAAATATCTCGGTTAATATTCAAGATACAGAATAAATGCACATAACATTATTTATAGTAAATTTAATTTGCAATAAGATTGATTCTATATAATTTTTCGATCCGACGTATAGTAACGGAGATATTTCGAATTTTCGAAAATCCTCCCCTCTAAACCCCCCCCCCCTCCCACTTGTCCGATTTCAGCCATTAACGAACTTGATCTTTATTTTTGCATAAAACGTTTAAATATCGAGTTTTTTATAGAGTAAACTAAAATTGCGACCGCTAGAGATTTAACAGAAATATATATATATATATATATATATATATATATATATATATATATATATATATAATTTTGAACGGACCTCATTTTCGTCATCTCCTGGGTAGGATCGATGGACATTTGATGAAATTTACGAAACTCGCGTCATGAGTACGACCTCAATAGCTGATTTCCCTTAATGGAAATCTGCTAAAATGTTCATCTAGTTCAATTTATCTTCGATTTTAACCAGACTCGATATTCATACGTATCAGATAATACTAACCATCGCACACTGGAGCGATTGACAGGGTAAGCCGGACATCTCCTTTTCTACTGGTCCTAGAATATTGATTCTGGTGTCATTTTAAAGCACATCCAATACTCTATTGAACTACCTCATCAGCAATTTTTAAGCAATTTTGCCAGATTATGATTTACAGATTATATATCGCTTACTAAGTAGAGAATTGTGATTTGTAGACACCTAATATCAACATGTGTTTTATAAATTTTTATTTTTTTAATAAATTGAAGTTCACAAACGCAATACTAAAATTGTAAACGAAAATATATCTAGAATAAATTTTTTTTAAAAAAAATCTATGTTTTTAATTTAATAATGAGAATCTGTAAGCTGGAAGAATATCTAACATTTCTAACATTTCAAATGTTTTTTATTTTTCAATTAGAAGTTCTTTTACATCCGAAGATATTGTTTCTAAGCGATCGCTATCGTTGTTAAGTGTTGGCCATAAATGTGATATTAAAGGGTCTGAATTAATTAACAAATTATTCAAGATATCTCTGTTGGTAGCCGTCCTTGAAAATTTTCTTGAAAAAGATTCTCTGTATGCGCGGAAGTATTTATGGTTAGCCTAAACTAAAAGTAAAATATTTAATGAATAGGCAAGTTTAGGCAAGATCTGACGACGTTGTAAATAAGACAATATACTCCTAAAAGCATGCCAAGTGGTACTTTTTCAAGCAAATACAAGCGATTTGCGAAATCAATTAAATAAAATTATTTTCAGCTCGATGTAAAAAAAACTAATTAGAGGAATTTTAAAAACCTTTTGTGCCAGTTTTTGATTTGTTATAATACCCTTAATGTGTACTGGATGCAACAATAATTTATAAAATGAAATAAGAGTTCACGACGAATTTAATAAGCCAAGGCTTTTTTTAACATAGCAATTATAACCAGGCATTATGTAAATACCATTGCAATAATATGGCTAAAAATCAACCTTCTCAATTGAAAAGGGTTTATATGGTACTAACAATACAATAAAAATCCCAAATTAAAACTTTTATTTTTCCCCCCAATGTCCAACATTACTGAAGCGATCGCTCCAGTGTGCGCCGATTATACTAGGCAACCAGAAAAAACTGTTACATAACAATTCTCGCAGTCATGTACTAATATTTTCTCCCTAAAATCTATTATAAAACTTATCCGCTCAAGTTGAATTTAATTTCCAAATCGTGTTTATATTTATTCTTTCTGAGGGAGAAATACAGAACTGAATGCGATTTTATATATTCTATTCAACGTACAAGGATGTGAGACATCACCTCAGACACTACACACAAAAACTCTCTCCCAAGAGAGATTACATAAAAAAAAAAAAAAAAAAATCAATGGTGGACCCCACATGACTTCGATGTACTCCTGCAGAAATGAATAAATGTAATGTTTTGCTGGACTTCATTAAAAGTTATTTTTTTTTGAAAGTGATATACGTCAAATCTGTGCCAATGCGTCGGATAAAAAAATGTCAAAGCACATAATTTATAGATCTCTTCATTAAAAGAAAAATAGGTTCTAAACCGATTTTTATGAATCTGCACTAGATACGATGAAGTTTTTACCTTATCTTGACACCTTTAAAACACCCCCCCCCCCGTCTTAGTCGATTATGATCAAATGGGCATACTAGAGTGTACCGCGGTCCAATATATGAAATTATAAATTTCCATGTTGGTTTTTTTTGGTATGAGAGATGTTGAGAGACCATAAATTCATGTATGCACACACACACACACACACACACACACACACATATAGAGTAACTAGTCAAAAAGGGTCCAGGGAAGGCCAAAACGGAGAATTTACTTGAAATCTAAAACAAAAAAAAAAAAGAAAAAAGAAAGAAAGAAGGTGAAAAAAACTTTAATGATTAAAATATTAATTTTACTTTGAACAAGGGAGTAAAAACCTGTAATTATTTTTATTTTATTTTTTTAACTGACGAAAAGTAAATACTTGTCTTTCAGCTAGTGTGATTGTACATATTAAGCGATTTTCTAAAACGTTCTTCCAATGTCCATCGATCCTACTTAGTTGATAACCAAAATAAGGCACATTTCACACACACACACACACACACACACACACACACACACACACACATATATATATATATATATATATATATATATATATATATATATACACACACACACACACACACACACACACACACACACACACATAAGTGCCCACGCTCTTGCGATTGTAAATTCCGTTTGATCGTTATATGAAAATTGTTATGTGTTTCATGTAAAACTAAAGATCAAGTTCATGAACGGCTGAAATCGGACAGGAGAGAGGTGGGAGTTTAGAGGGGAACCATATGGAAAATTCAAAATATCTACCTTAATTTGAGTCAGGTGGAAAAATTAAGTATAACCAATCTTGTAGAACTTTTAATGTTCTATAAATATTGTTTTATATATATTTTTTCTAAATTTTGAATATTAACTGAGCTTTTGCATTATTTAATTTCCAGCCATCAGTAAACTCCTACTTTTAATAATAAGCGGCTATATCATAAAAAAGCATTATTCCAAGCTTAAATAAATGTACAAGATGTGTTTCATGCAAATATGTTGCGTAATGACATGATCAATTAATATTCTAATGACCACCCTTTTTTACTCGTATTTGGAAATAGATAATATATAGTGAAATGAGATCATTAGAGTTCCATGCTAGCTCGTGGAAAATCTGCTTAATTTACGAAGCTCCAGCGTGACGGACTTTTTATTTTCTTGGTAAATAGTTGTGCGCTTGTAATTCGAACGTTTCATTCTCGTTTTAAGTGTCTCTTCTTGTGCAGAGAAAAGATAGCGGAGAGAGATATCCTCGGAGATAATGATAAGTATCTAGGCTCTACATGCTTGGAGGTTGTAAGCCAAGTGCGCTATGGAAATTACCACGACTCTCCCTGTACGCTCGTTAAAGTCACTCGGTTAAATATCACATTTGCCCCACCTGGAGGGAGGGAGAGGAACAGAGAGGGGGGAGTGGGTGAGTGAGAGACGGAGAGAGAGTGTGTGTGTGTGTGTGAGAGAGAGAGAGAGAGAGAGAGAGAGAGAGAGAGAGAGAGAGAGAGAGAGAAGAGCTTGAGGCGACACTAAATGATGGCTCTTTTGTACCTCCCCGTTGGAGCAGGTGGGGTTGGAGATGTGCGCAGGTCAGGGGCTGGAAAGCTGCGAGGGTCAGAGTTGACAGCGCATGCGCGTGAGCCTGTGCCGCCCTCTCAGAGTGATTTACACGCTTGTTTATTTCTATAAGACAGTTACAAACGGCAATATTTAAGGGATCGGGCATGCGCACTGGCCCTTAACACCTCTCCAGAATGTGTTTTCATAAAATGTATGCATTAGCAGTTACACGGCCGTTCCCGACTTATAAATGTTTGGTGGATATTTTGCGGTGAGATGTATTAATTTATTATTAGCCCGATGACATATTGTATCATATATATCACTGAGTTTCATGATTTCCATTTGGTTTTAAAGCCCATTGCATATAAATCTTTAAGAATGCGCAACAGATCGGCCATTTCAAATCCAATTGCTCTTGCGAGTAATTTATTGCTAATTACAAAATGGAAACCAATATTAAAGGAATGCCGTCAACACTTATTATTCTCTTAGTTTCTATTTAAAACTCGCTTCTTCATTAGTTTTATGCGTGTTGCTGATTAATTATTTACCCGTCATTTACCTTAGTTTTATGTTACTCCGCAGACAAGCTGATTTGTTGATGTTGTAATATGCTAATTGACTCCAAAAAGCACCATTTCTTACAAATACCATATGATTTACATCCGGGATTCCCAGAGTGGTCGAAAGCGGTTTCCCGAGGGTTGAAATAAACGAAAATTGATTTTAGTGGTCGACGAGGACTGAAAATCGACCACTATTAATTAACAAAAGTTCACATTGGAATCTTTTGTGAAGAGTCAAACATCGATTCTAAACTGAGATTGATCTTCAAAAAAGCCTTTCTTATCATCAAAATGTTTTCATTGTTTCACATAATTTTTTTTAGGATTTACTGACTCCAAGAGTAAGTGAAATTACATTCTGAAAGTTATGTCGACATTATAGACAGGCGAAACATTGTTTTTAATATTCCAATGATCGTATGTATCGTTGGTATTTAAGCTGATGTGTTGTGAAAATAGTCGTGATATTATGAAAAAAAGGAAAAAAAAAATAGTGGAAGGAACGATTTCTATTCCAAAGGAAGGAAATCGACTGAGGGTTTGGTAAGCGGTATGTTACTAAACGCTCCGACAGAGATATAGATAATACCTGCAAAAGGTGTTACTAAATATGATATTATTAGTGTTTTCACTGATATTGCGCCAGCCACCTTGAGCAGGAGATGCACTTGATATTTGCGGTGGGACTCCAGTGAGAATAGCTTGATCCAGATCCGCAGAATGGTTCTGGGTCACCTTTCGATCAAGATTTATCGGTCATGGATCAGCTGCCTGCGAGACATTGGCAATGAAGTGTATGTACAACGAGCCAAGTTGGTATCTTAGCTGATAAAAATGATAATATTTAGTTAGCTAGCAGGAGATGACCAGCGTTGGTGGGAGGTGGAACGTGGACTTTCTTTTACAACTCAGAAGTAAAATAAATTGATATGATTCTGTAAAGAAAAAAATATTAAAAATAATTATAGAATTTCATGAAGAAACATTCCTTGAAGAGTTAATTTTAAATACTGATATTCAAAGGTTGAAGGAGGGTCCATGGTTCTGATCAAGAGGAAAAATCCCGAAAATCTTCTTGGATTCGTTAGCAATAATCAATATGCATATATGCATGTATATATATAAATATATATATATATATATATATATATATATATATATATATATATATATATATATATACTAGCTCAGATACCCGGCTTTGCCCGGGGATTGATTTGAGGCTGAATGGTGATGGTATTTTTTTGGCAAGGCTTTACTTTGCACAATATTTTGACATTTACCCATCCCAGTGTTTAGGGTTAATACCCGTTGTTGGCATTTGTTAATAATAAAATTAATTTCTTATGTAAGTCTTCACTGTCCTCCAAATTGTCATATTTCCTGTCTCCTGTGCATTATGCATAGATTTCAGTTATTAAGGACAAAATATTAACATAGATTTACATTACATTTTCCAAGTGAGGTACCTCTTAGTTTAAATTGGAATGAATTGTTGAGCATATCAATACTTCTACGCCAATTACTTGCTCTACACATTGTTCCTGGAGATGTGTATAAAATAAAAGTTAATCTAAATATTAAAGTAAACAACTTTTGTTATGTGCATGTTTCTCGAAAAACAAATAGGTAATGAAATATCGTGAATTTTTATTTCAGGCATTCCTTATAACCCCCACTCCCGTTCTAACCTAAACATTTTGATATAGCTTATAATCATGGAAGAATTAATGCTAATTGACATACCGAGTTTTGTTAAGTTCGGTTCAATCGTTAGCGAATAATAAAATAGTTGACTCCCTCTTTAGTTTATAGTGTATATCCCGTTTAAAAACTTTTAAAAGACAAAAATGAAT